>CM065698.1:35451385-35456385 GCA_017654935.2 Phymorhynchus buccinoides | reverse complement strand
TCTGTAAGGAAAATGCCAACAGTATCTGTTGGTTTGGGCGCTCCAGTGTTCAACAGTAAGGTTAGCTAACAAGACAAGTGATTGTTCTATAAAATTCTGAGTCAACTCAGTTTCTAGGGACGCCAGAAAGAAAAGTGGATTCCAGGGACAGGGTGCCATTTTTGACTGTTTCCAGGGGGGACGGTAGGCAGCCCGGAGGACGCAAAGAGGGCGGGGGCTAAGAGGTGGGAGAATGTGAGGTGGGGGGGGGGGGGGGGGGGGGGGGGGGAGGAGGGGGGGGGCAAACAGATTGACGGGCAAAGGATATGTCTGCCGCTCCGCAACATATTTGTTTTTCAGTATGTGTGAATGGCAGCTCAATATGAACGCCAAACTTTCATGGGTGCTGTTTGCTTTTTTTCTTCTTATTTTTTGTGTGTGCTATCTTGTCTTTTGGAGCCATCTTACCTTTCCACCAAATAGCATTTAAATCTGTTGATAACATCGATAAATCTACTTAAACAGAAAGGCAAACAAACACCAAAACGACAAAAACAATATTCCACTCCCCATGGTAATAAAAGGCAGAAATATGAGCAGGCTTGCCAATACAACTTTTTATATGTATTTTTAATTCTATCTTCCTGGACCTCCTAATGGTTTCCTTTCTGCCCCCTCCCTCCTCACCCTCCCTTCCACCCGACTTTTCAATGTTGGTTTTGTTTCTCCTTCCTTCTGTTCAGCGCTCCTCCAGCAAAAGCAGAAAATATCTAAACAAAAATGTTGAGTTTGGGGGGGGGGGCATTGTGATTCGCACAAAACACGTGATACTTTAATGTGTGATGGATGCCTTGGGCGAAATATCACGAGAATTTTTATTTAAAGTTCTCTTTGGTTTAAAAAAAAAAAAAGGAGAAAAGAATGAAAGAAGAACAAAATGGTGAAGTTAAAGTGAAACAGAAATATAGCCAAGAAAAGCCACACAGAGACGGGGGGGGGGGGGGGGGGGGGGGGGGAGAGAGAGAGAGAGAGAGAAGAGAGAGAGAGAGAGAGAGAGAGAGAGAGAGAGAGAGAGAGAGAGAGAGAGAGAGAGAGAGAGAGAGAGAGAGAGAGAGAGAGAGCATACCTGCACAAGTATATGCACACCTGTTTGTGAGAGTGAGTGAGTGTGTGTGTGTGTGTGTGCATGTGTGTGTGTGTGTGTGTGTGTGTGTGTGTGTGTGTATGTCTGTCTGTGTGAGTGTGCGTGTGTGTGTGTGTGTGTGTGTGTGTGTGTGAGAGAGAGAGAGAGAGAGAGAGAGAGAGAGAGAGAGAGAGAGAGAGAGAGAGAGAGAGAGAGAGAGAGAGAGAGAGAGAGAGAGAGAGAGAGAGAGAGAGAGAGCGTGTTGGTTTGCGCGCCTGTGCAAGGGAATTAAGAGTATGTACGTAAGCACGCACGTGCACATGCATGCATGGGACTGGTGATGAGCTCGTACATGTCAAGTACAGTGGAACCTCCATAATAAGACCTTCAAAAATCATCCAAAATGAGGTCTTATAAGGGAGGGGTCTTATAAGGGAGGTAATTTTAATACTTACAAAGAAGGGCAATGTCTCAGAAAAGTAGGTCTTATAAGGGAGGGGTCTTATAAGGGAGGTAATTTTAATACTTACAAAGAAGGGCAATGTCTCAGAGAAAGTAGGTCTTATATGGGAGGGAGTCTTATAATGGAGGTTCTACTGTATGTGCATGTCTGCTCTAGAACACAGCATCCTAGACATATAGCGGTATCATGAGCATCTCTCGATCTTGTGGCAAATACATTCTGAAGCATAGGGGATCTGGTGCATCCTCCCAGAATGGCAGTTATGCTGTCGTGTCACACCCTGCATTGATTGGGGGGGGGGGGGGGGGGGGGGGGAGAAGAGAGAAAAGGGAGAAAGCTCTCTCTCTCTCTCTCTCTCTCTCTCTCTCTCTCTCTCTCTCTCTCTCTCTCTCTCTCTCTCTCTCTCTTTCTGTGTGTGTGTGTGTGTTTGCGTGCGTGCGTGCATCTGTCAGGGCTCCCAATCGTCCCGTAAAACAAGGGGTCCCAGGGACTCCTTTACTTACAGCATAGAGGGTCCTAGAGGCGGGATAGAGGGTCCCAGTGGCATTGCGAATGCTAAAAATATTTTTTTTTAGTGCACTCCCTGGGACCCCCTGCACATTCTTTTAGAGGGTCCTTTAGAATGTTAGTGCTTCATAGACCCACAAATGGGGGTCCCAGGGAGCCCTGATCTGTGTACATGTGTGTTTTTGCGTGCAATCGTGCATCTATATACATGTGTGTGTGTGTGTGTGTGTGTGTGTGTGTGTGTGTGTGTGTGTGTGTGTGTGTTACTGTTAGCGTGCGGGCGTAAACCACATGTGTGTACATGCACGTGTGTACACTCAATCTTTGATTCTCTCTCTCTCTCTCTCTCTCTCTCTCTCTCTCTCCTCCCCCTCCCTCCCTCCCTCCCCCCCCCCCCCCCCTGACTTCCCTTTCCTCATCTCCCAAAACCAAGCTTTCGCAGACATCCACATTTCCGTCCACTCCAGCTTCTTACAGTAATTGGTATTTTTTTTAAACTTTAACAAATCTGCTCCTGTAACGTATTCGTCGCCTAATTAAAGGCCACCACGGATGAACAAAATGTTGTTTTCTTAGGTTTTCTTCAAGGTTTCCATGTAAATGCAAGAATAGATACTTCTTTGGGGGGTGTCTGATATTGTCTTTTTTCTATTTATTTCCTGGTTCTCCCTCTCCTTCTCCCCCCTCACACACACACACACACACACACACACACCACACACACACACACCACACATGTGCGCATGCACACATACACACACGCACGCACACACACAAACACGCGCGCGCACACACGCACACGCGCGCGCACACACACACACATTTTATCTCTCTCCTATCTCATTCACTTACATACACAGAAACTAGATATGAGAAAGAAGGTAAGAAAGAGAGAGTAAATGAAATAAAAGGGGGAGAGAGAGAGAGAGAGAGGAGAGAGAGAGAGAGAGAGAGAGAGAGAAGAGAGAGGAGAGAGAGAGAGAGAGAGAGAGAGAGGGGAGAGAGAGAGAGAGAGAGAGAGAGAGAGAGAGAGAGAGAGAGAGAGAGAGAGAGAGAGAGAGAAAAACTTGAAACTTGAAAAAAACACCTTCATTACACAAGGATTGAGATTTTAGGCCAAGCCTATTCTTACAATCTGTCCTTGGGACGTAAACAAGACTAGGACAAAACAATCAGGCAAGAGATATGGGCATACATAACGATTCAAAGCATCAGTAAACAGAGTTGGAGCAGAACGAAAGTTGAGGAGACAGAGAGAGAGACAGAGAGAGGACAGAAAGATGAGAAAAAGAAAAAGAGAGAAAGAGAGGAGAGAGAGAGTGAGGGGATGCGTGCATACGGCATACATGGTATTATCGGCACCGGTCTCCAATTTCAAAGCAGCTTTGGCGATGCAAAAAGGCGTAACAACCAAACCCGAACCGCTAATGATTTCCCCAGAACACATCCCCAACTTACTAGCAGCTCAAAAACTGCATGTACAGTAGTAAACAAGTTGCAGGAGAGAGAGAGAGAGAGAGGAGAGAGAGAGAGAGAGAGAGAGAGAGAGAGAGAGAGAGAGAGAGAGAGAGAGAGAGAGAGAGAGAGAGAGAGAGAGAGAGACGAGAGAGAGAGAGAGAGAGAGAGAGAGAGAGAGAGAGAGAGAAGAGAGAGAGAGAGAGAGAGAGAGAGAGAGAGAGAGAGATCAGTCCAACCTAACCCCTCTTTATACTGTTTAATCCCCTTGACGTCACCCTCCCCCCCCCCCCAGTCCAACCTCACATGCACGCACTCTCTCTCTCTCTCTCTCTCTCTCCTCCTCTCTCTCTCTCTCTCTCTCTCTGAAGGACATTTTGTGTATTTCTGGGAATTAATTCATCTGTCAAAAATATGAAGTGATTTCAATAAGATTTAGTGAGTACATGTAGTTAGTGCGCCATACAAAAATAAATGATTAAAAATCTTTACTGCTAATTGGATGATGGCTTTAAAAAGATTGTTTGGTTGTTGTTTTTTCATATCAAAACCAGTGCATTCCTCCGAAACCGGAATGTGTCGGCTGAATGCAGCAGGGAGACCAGTGAAAACTGAAAACCGCACTGCACAAATTAAGGCCATATGGCCTGGGAATGCAGAAGAAGAAGAACCAGTGCATTATTTTTTTTTAATAGGGAAAATGTTATCCACAGACAGATAGATGAGAAAGCAAAACCTCTTTGGCAGAGGGCTAAAAGAAAATTAATGCAGATCGCAAACGAGATCACAAGGTCCACAGCAACAGAGGACATGTGTTGCTTTTCACACACACACACACACACACACGCGCATGCACACGCACGCACACAAGCACACACGTGTGCGCGCGCAAACACACATACACACACACACGCATGCACACGCACACAAGCACACACGTGTGGCGCGCAAACACAAACACACACTCCCTCTCTCCCTTTCATCTCTTATCACATGCTCTTTCTCTCTCTGACCGACTTTCTTCTTACTCTTATTTATTTACGGACCCTCCCTTACCTCCCGTCTCTCTTCTCTTCCATCTTGGTTTTTTCCCTCTTCCCATTACATAATTTCCTTTCTGTCTGCATTTCCCCCCTCTCCCCTCCCCCCCCCCCCTCTCTCTCTCTCTCTTCTGTCATCTCCAACCCTCCTCCATTCCATTCTAATCTTAGTCTTTTCACACACACACACACACACACACACACACACACACACACACACACACACACACACACACACACACACACACACACACACACACACACACCAGAGAGAATGTGAAACTATTATAGTCTGTGCACACACACACACACGCCCTTCTCTCTCTCCCTGTCTCCACCAGCAATCTTTCCATTCTCCCTCTGAATCTGAACACTTTCTGTCTCTATGTCTCTGTCTCTCTCTGTCTGTCTCCCCACCAAAAAAACACACAAC
>CM065698.1:35426385-35433885 GCA_017654935.2 Phymorhynchus buccinoides | reverse complement strand
TAATCAAAATAATAATAATAATAATAATCAAAATAATAATAATTCATATAGCGCTAAGAGAGAGAGAGAGAGAGAGAGAGAGAGAGAGAGAGAGAGAGAGAGAGAGAGAGAGAGAGAGAGAGAGAGAGAGAGAGAGAGAGGAGAGAGAGAGAGAGAGAGAGAGACAGAGACAGAGACACAGAGAGACAGAGGCCATGCTTTCTCTGATCCAACTTCCTGCTAAGAGAGGGGGGTGTGGTGGCAAAAAGTCTCTCTCTCTCTCTCTCTCTCTCTCTCTCTCCCCCCTCCCCCCCCCCCCCCCCCCAATAGCACAGGCGGCACATCTATTTGTTTATGTTCACCCACCTGTCGCTGACCTCGTCTTCTGTGGTCTTCAAACTAACCACCAGATAAAGGTTTTCCACTGAACATACCTGGCTATAGCATGCTCTTCTTTCTATAATAACACCCCCACCCATCCCCACCCAACCCCTGGGGATAACGGGGGTCTTTCGCACAAATAGTTCCCCCACCTTCTGAAAGTTCTGTGCTTGTAACTTCCTTTAATCTGTCACCAAGAAGACTAGAATGCTGCTGTCACTCTCTTTGACTCTGCCTTTCCCCTTTGCTTACCATGCTTTCTACCTTGTCCATTCTCCTGGATTTTTTTCTCTCTCTCCAAGAAACTCTTACAAAGAATTTCTCCAGTCGCGCGCGCGCGTGTGTGTGTGTGTGTGTGTGTGTGTGTGTGTGTGTGTGTGTGTGTGTGTGCGTGCGTGCGTGCGTGCGTGCGTGCGTGCGTGCGCGCGTGCGTGCGTGTGCGTGTGTATACGTGTGCGTGCGTGCGTGCGTGCGCGAGCGTGTGTGTGGGTGTGTGTGATAGTCGGAGAGAGAGAGAGAGAGAGAGAGAGAGAGAGAGAGAGAGAGAGAGAGAGAGAGAGAGAGAGAGAGAGAGAGAGAGAGAGAGAGAGAGAGAGAGAGAGACGTGTGTGTGTGTGTGTGTGTGTGTGTATGTGTGTGTGTTGTGGATGAAAACCGTTTCAAATCCTTCCTGCTTTGATCACCACCCCCACCCCACCCCCTCTTTTTATTTTAATTCTCTACCATTCGTCCCATCTTAACTATTTCCACTCCCCCCAAAAAAAATAATCAAAAATCAGATGTTGCTAAGTGGGTGATGAAGAATCAAGGAGTCTGCTGATTCAGGCAGACTTTGGGTATTTTGTATTTTGGGGGGTGTATTTTGTCTTCAACAGTTAGGCCTTCTGGGTTTCCTTTAGCAGTCTCGCAAAGCTAGTAGCAAAGATAGCAGATAGTATACTATTTTTAACCCTCTTTGCTAGTAGTAGCAAAAGCTTGCCTGCTGCTAGGATAACAAAAGAAACGGCAGCATTTTCGGCTGCAGTGATTCACCTTGTGACTGACTCTGATAACAAACCTTTATTCAAAGATACTCAGTAGAAATTTCTATCCTAAGCTTTTTTGCTTTATTTCACAAGGAAGATGAGAGAGAGAGAGAGAGAGAGAGAGAGAGAGAGAGAGAGAGAGAGAGAGAGAGAGAGAGAGAGAGAGAGAGAGAGAGAGAGAGAGAGAGAGAGAGAGAGAGAGAGAGAGAGAGAGAGAGAGAGAGAGAGAGAGAGAGAGAGAGAGAGAGAGAGAGAGAGAGAGAGAGAGAGACGACAACCCTAACATTAACCCTCAACTGACAAAATTAGTGAATGAGAAAAACAGGTCAACCACATAAAGCCACTTAGCTTGGACTCACACACCTACAGGTGACTTCGACAAGTTAAGGGAAGTAACAAGTTGCAGAGTGGTGGCCTGTTTCAAGGCAAGAGTTGCTTCCCTTGGTCCGCGTATTGTAAAAAAAACTGCTCCAATGACCATGACCTTTGACCAATGACTTCATTTTTAACCTGGCCTAGATATCCTAACTATCTATTCGCATGCAAAATGTGAGCCTCCTAGGTCCCTCCATTAAGATTGATTTCCCTTGGACTGTATCTTGCAAAAAAGGCTCTAGTGACCTTGACCTTTGACATATGACCTTCAATTTCGAACTTGGCCTAGATATCCTTGCAAAATTTGAGGCTCCTAGGTCCCTCCGTTCAAACGTTATCGTGTTAACATAGCCAGTTAATCAGATAGTCAGATAGATAGGAACAGAATTCTCTGAAAACATTACCAGCTTCGCTCAGCTTTGCTTCGCGGCTGCAAAAGAGCAGAAACGAATATGATGGAAGACACGCTGTCAACAAAGATTGCTGTCAAAACAATAACAATCAGTATTATTCACACACACACACACACAAAAACCACCACGCTGCATCTCATGATCTACATCTGCATCCGGTACGTTGGCAGCAACCAATTCTGGCATAATTCGTCAACGGGGGGAGAAAAAACCAAGACACCAAGACGGACTATTGCGATCGTCTGGTTTGTCTGTTATTGTCTGATATCTCCCGAACCGCTGGACCGAATCGCGTCAAATTTTGTGTGAAGGTGTGCCTCCTTAATAGGAAGAGATCGGCGCAAACCATTTTGCCGTCGTGACTTTGACCTTGACGTACGACCTTGAAAACCGAAAATCTATTTTTAGCCATATCTCGGGCACCGATCAACATAGGATATTGAAACTTGGTATGAAGGTGGTTTGGCTTATGCCCGTTCTGATGAGGGCATACCGATCAAGGTCAAGGTCAAGGTCAAAAAGATCGCTGGAGCCTGAAAATCGGAGGGTCATTTTTTTCTCCTTCTGTCTGTCCCAAGGATATCTTTTGAACGGGTTGACAGAATCACGTCAAATTTTGTGTGCTGGTGTGTCACCATGAGAGGAAGGCATCCGCGCAAACCATTTTGCCGTCGTGACCTTGACCTTGGCGTACGACCTTGAAAACCGAAAATCTTTCAGGGGCCATAACTCCCACACCGTTAGTGTTAGAGTCTTCAAATTTGGCATGAAGGTACTTTGGCTTATGCCCGTTCTGATGGTGGCATACCGATCAAGGTCAAGGTCACGGTCCGGGCGATCAGTAGGCCTTGAAAGTGGTAGGGGTCTACACATTGGGTTTTAAGCCATATTGTCCACATTGGTACTTGACAGAAGCGCTTCAGATTGTGTGTGGTACTGTATACCCTAGAGAAGAAAACATCCGAGCATAAATTATCACCATGCTGACCTTGACCTTGAAGTGTGACCTTGAAAACCGAAATTTCCTTCTTAGCGCTATATGTTTCTTCTTCAAGCTGTATCTCGTGAACTAGAAGACAGAATCCCTTCCAATTTTGTGTCAGGATGTGACACTCTACGGGGTGTCGCAAGTGCGTGGCATTGCTGGTGACGGACATGTCTGCCGCTCGGCGACGCCCTTGTTACTATTGCTACAACTTAACATGGGTTTTTTAATTAGAAACTAGAGCGCTAAGACGCTAGACCACCAGCCGCGCGGCAGCATTTTCGGGTCCAGTGACCTTTGACTTTCATTTTTTAATTTGGCCGAGATATTCTTAGTACCTATCTGCATGCAATATTTGAGCGTCCTAGGTCCCTCCGTTCAATCGTTATCGTGCCAGGCAGGTGCTCGGCAGCATTTTCGGCGCCAATGATCTTGACCTTTGACCTTCATGTTTGAACTTGGCCTAGATATCTTTAGCACCTATCCGCATGCAAAATTTGAGCTTCATAGATCCCTACGTTATCGTGTTCGGCAGCATTTTCGGCTCCAGTGACCTTGACCTTAGACCTATGACTTTCGTTTTTGAACTTGGCCTAGATATTCCTAGTACCTATCGGCATGCAGAATGTGAGCGTCCTAGGTCCCTCCGTTCAAACGCTATCGTGTCAACGTACATAGATAGATGGTCAGTCAGACCCGGAATCCACTGAAAACATTACCAGCTTCGCTCACTACTTTCGCGGCTGGTAAACATACGCCCTGTGGGCCATTTGTTCAACTCAGTAATATTTACATTACTTCCTACGAAATGACAAGATAACCAAACAGAAGGTTAATAGTCTATTGTTCTGCAACACATAATCATCTTGTCGTTTGAGGGAGAGGGGGTGGTTGGGGTGGGGGACAATTAAAATCTTATTATTCTGTTTGTCTCGCAGTGTGTGCTACAGATTATGCCAGCTACTTCGCGCCACATTTTTTACTGCCTCCCAGGCGGCGAGATTGGTCAATAAAACAAATGAGAGAGAGAGAGAGAGAGAGAGAGAGAGAGAGAGAGAGAGAGAGAGAGAGAGAGAGAAACTTTTTTTTATTGAGGGAAAAAGAGTAAGCACACAATGGGCTTTTTTAAAGAGAGAGAGAGAGAGAGAGAGAGAGAGAGAGAGAGAGAGAGAGAGAGAGAGAGAGAGAGAGAGAGAGAGAGAGAGAGAGAGAGAGAGAGAGAGAGAGAGAGAGAACAGAACGATCGGTATGCAGAGCTGGGTGACTGAGGTAGGTCATTGCACGAGCAGGTAAAGTTCAAGGTTCACCGGATTGCACGTGCGATTAGGCACTCGTGAAGGCACGGCGCTGATGACAGCCAGACATGACTAGGCTAAACGGCCCAAGCCTCAACAGACAATCCACTTGTAAGCAACCAAGGATAGCTTCCTGCCAGATGTACCTACCTCGCTCTCTTTAAGATGCCACTCCTCGTCTAGACAGCTTTGAATTCCCCATACATCATCATAAAACTAGATAACGAAGTGGTCACCGACAACAAGGTCATGGTCACTTTGAAAAGAAAAAAAACCCACAATGAAGGATGAAGTTGTCAAATTGTGTTCAGACGTTGAAAGACTTGTAACCCTTACGCTTTTCAACGCAAATGGTCTCTTCTTCGGCGTTCCGGGGCCAAAAGGCCTCCCGTGGGTACAGAGACCTTAATCGATATATGGTTGTCGATTCTGTTTACAAATGTTTTATCCCAAGCTCCCAATTCTTTTTTGTGTTTTGTTTTTTTGTCGTGGGGCAAGAGTCTAAGTTTGAGCAAAATTGTACAATAGACCCCCCTCCCCCCCCCCCCCCCTCATGTTTACGACCCTCAATCTCGAAGTCTTTTTCAATTTCAATTGATAGAGAGACTTCCTAAGATTTTGTGTGTGTGTGTGTGTGTGTGTGTGTGTGTGTGTGGATAGTACTGTATATTAAAGCACTCTTCCCATCCCCATACTTAAATCACAGAAGAACCGTGCACTAAGAACTGTATTGAGTCACAAGCAAGACCAAGGCGGATTAATTACAATTATACACACCTGTGTGGACCCATAATAGGGCAGGAAAGTTAGGATATTTCTGCACCACTTCTGTATTACTCAGTTCCAACTCCTATACCCCCCCCCTCTCTCTCTCTCTCTCTCTCTCTCTCACACACACAAGCGGCAGAAATGAGAAAAGGGAAAGAAGCCAAATCTTCAAAGGACTTAGCATCTACGCAAGGGAGCGTGTGTGTGTGGTGGTGTGGGGTGGTGGTGGTGGTGAGAGGAGCATAAATTATGATTGGGATAGGCCGCATTACATGGTTTACCAGTATAGTCCCTTTTTTCTTTCATATAACTTGCCACAGCAACTAGTCCATGTGACCCGGAACATGAAGTATCAAAGAAAGAAAGAGAAGAAAAAAAGAAGAAACGGAACACCGATAGTAATCTGTAGGAAACGCAATTAAATCGCTCTCATCTTTTCCTCTACTACTTTTTAGTTTATGCCTTGATCAGCCAGACTGTGACGCAATAATTACAAGCACCGAATAGTGTGTGTGTGTGTGTGTGTGTGTGTGTGTGTGTGTGTGTGTGTTGTGTGTGTGTGCGTGTGCGTGCGTGTGCGTGCGTGCGCGTGTGCGTGTGCGTGCGTGTGCTTGCGTGCGCGCACGTGTGCTTGTGCAGGCGCGCGCGCATATATATATATATATAGAGAGAGAGAGAGAGAGAGAGAGAATATAATATAAAAACTAGCCTTGTATATATATATATGTGTGTGTGTGTGTGTGTGTGTGTGTGTGTGTGTGTGTGAGAGAGAGAGAGAGAGAGAGAGAGAGAGAGAGAGAGAGAGAGAGAGAGAGAGAGAGAGAGAGAGAGAGAGAGAGAGAGAGAGAGAGAGAGAGAGAGAGAGAGAGAGAGAGAGAGAGAGAGAGAGAGAGAGAGAGAGAGAGAGAGAGAGAGAGAGAGAGAGAGAGAGAGAGAGAGAGAGATTGAGTGGGAAAACAGAACACAGATCGATTCACACTTTAGACCAATCTTTCGATGTCAATAACTAACAAGGCTGAACCCGGGCGAGTGCAAAGTCCCCTCGCATGCTCATCTGGGTAAGGTCGAGGTTGTGCACATCTTTGCTTCGCACCACAAATAACCTTGACCCAAACTTCGAAGACACAAAATTAGGGTATCTAACAGCCCAAATGTGAACAATATAGCTAAAACAGTGATTTAACATGTCCAAGGCCTACAACCTTGACCTTAACCTAGATCTTACGAAAGAAGCTCCAAAATGTATCAAAATGTGTTATAGTGGATGACTGCATACAGATGGTCCTGCAGGCAAACTATAACCTTGGTGACCTTGACTTTGACATTGACTTGATCGGTATCCAATATTTGGAATTACTATAAGTCAATGCGCCTGCTTACCAATTTTGGACATCCTGTTAGTAACGATGTGAAAGATATAGCTACAAGAAGAAATGTGCGTTTCCAAGGTCAAATTTCAAGGTCAAGATCAGCACGGTTATACTACTTGTAGCGAAGCATCTGAAAGTAGTGAAGCACCCACCACACCAGATTTTAAGCAATTCGGTTTCCTGGTTCATGAGAAACAGCCTTGGGGTTCGAACCCGTAATTTGCACGCACGCACTCACGGACGGTCGGACAAATCCAAGACAAAGTTAATGCAGGACTTTTGTTAAAAAAACACTTTCTGAATTAAAACTGCATTAAAATAGTGCAAAACTTGGGTGAGGTATTGACAATTACGGTTTTTTTGGGGATTCGAACCCCGTAACCAGTGTCACCTTGACCTTGAAATAAAACTACAACAATAGGTTGATAGGTGGCGTCCCCTGGAACTTGTATACGAAATGTCAGTTAAATAGACAGAACAGGTTTCGAGAAAACGCGATGTAAAGACGGACGGACAGACGCACGGACACAGACAAAAACAATAGTCCCACAGCTTCATTCGGGGACAAAATATAACATCACTCTTATTTTATTACTCTCACCTCTAGTCTGCCCCCTCCCCCAAGCTTCTGTTTGTGCATGCCCCTTCTTCACCCCCTCACCTTTAAAAAAAGAGAGCATTTTACAGCTTTTTTTTCTTCTTCAGAACTGAAAATTCTTGGGTATTAGAATTACCTTCGTTTTGGGACTGAGTATCCCAATAAGACAACAGACAAGATTACCCCCCCCCCCCAACACACACACACATACACACACACACGCACACACACACACGCGCGCACACACACACACACACACACACACTTGCGCGCACGCACACACACTCTTCCGTACCAGGGAATGGAGCACA
>CM065698.1:35378885-35418885 GCA_017654935.2 Phymorhynchus buccinoides | reverse complement strand
AACTAAAACAATTAAAGAGAGAGAGAGAGAGAGAGAGAGAGAGAGAGAGAGAGAGAGAGAGAGAGAGAGAGAGAGAGAGAGAGAGAGAGAGAGAGAGAGAGAGAGAGAGAGAGAGAGAGAGAGAGAGAGAGAGAGAGAGAGAGAGAGAGAGAGAGAGAGAGAGAGAGAGAGAGAGAGAGAGAGAGAGAGAGAGAGAGTACACACAAGAAACAGTGAAAGTACTTTGTTTACGTCTGGGGTTTGCGACATGTGTTTCTGTGAACGAGCGAATACCCGGAAATTGTGTTTGTTTGTGTGTGTGCGTGCGTGTGCGCGCGCGCGTGTGTGTCTCCCTTTCTGTAGGTCTGTCTCTAGGCTACATCTACACTCATTGCCAGGAAACAGAAAGGTGTAATGGTGGTAATAGTGGTAAGGAGGCAACAGCAATGGCTGATTCAGCAGACCTTGTGGGCGTGTACCCCTAAACAAGGCCAGAGAATGTTTCTACGGCTCAATGTTTGCGTCAAAAGGCCGACTTACTGATTCGTTTTCTAGACAAGCCGTTCAGAAGTGCACACAGAGTGCTTCCGGTCAGATTTTTCACTTGTTTAGTAAAGTTTTTTTGTGGTTTTTTTTGCGTATTTGACGGTTTCATGTTAGGGTTAGGAATAGGGCTATGAATTAGGTCAGCTTAGTGTCAGTTTGAAAGGTTCAAATACAAATTCTAAACTTTCGCTAAAAAAAACCACCCACATTTTCAAGCGACTGACGCCATCTTCCATATTTAGACATATTTTTCCATATTTGGAAGGACTCTTATGTGCATTACTGACCGTCTTGTGTTTTCTAGTTCCCGAGTGAAGCAGCCTGAACTAATGTTTTTGTTTCGTCCGAGATTGTCCATGAAACTAAATGCGTCTGTCCGTCAGGACACCAAACCCACATAAGCACGCGAGGGAACTTTGCATCCGTTTGGGTTCAGCCTTGTTGGTTCCCGAGCGAACAATGTACACAGACCTTAACCTTTTGACGCCAGCAGGGGACCATACACCAACCCAATTCCTTCACGGAACCAGTTCAGAGCCTTGCAAAAGAGAAGAGAGGAAAACTCCTTCATCAGCCTATCCCTCTGACGCTAGCTGCCCAAGAGCAGGGGACAAGAGTGAGTGATGCGAGTGGATAGGCTGGCATGAACTAGAGGTACTAGGTGTGTGTGTGTGTGTGTGTGTGTGTGTGTGTGTGTGTGTGTGTGTGTGTGTGTGTGTGTGTGTGTGTGTGTGTGTCACCCGTGGGATGCTGGAAAGAAAGTGGTGACAGGAAAGAGACAGGAGAAAGGAATGTAACACAGAGATATGTCATTTAGAGACAGAGAAAGGGAGACATAGGGCCTAGAGGGAGAACACGAGTGACAGGGGAAAGGAATGTAACACAGAGATATGTCATTTAGAGACAGAGAAAGGGAGACATAGGGCCTAGAGGGAGAACACGAGAGACAGGAGAAAGGAATGTAACACAGAGATATGTCATTTAGAGACAGAGAAAGGGAGACATAGGGCCTAGAGGGAGAACACGAGTGACAGGGGAAAGAAAAAGAAAAGAAAAAAAACGAGAAAAAAACCCCACTTCTTAATTTGTCGAAATGTGTCAAGGCTAAAACGTTTTCTCTGTTCAACTGGCACAACTAAAGAAGAAAAAGAAAATGGGTGAGTAAAAAAAAAACATTGGAAGGGCACCAGCGGTAAAAAAATAAAAATAAAATAAAGTAATTCGAAATCAGACTGTAAAAGCTCCTGAAGCTGGGCTCAACCTTTCATTAGGCCTAGCAGAGGACGTTTGTGTCAACTGTGTGAGCGAGCATCTTTGAATTTCTTGGAGCTGTCAGACACAACTGCACGTGATACGTACGGAGTTGGTTTGTTGTTTTTTTTCCTTACCAAGCATCGTATGTTGCATCTATTTCACGTAAAAATTACGGAAAGTGGTGGGGTTTTGTATTACTTTTTTTTTTTACATATCATTTTCATATAAAGTACAGTGTTGAAAACGTCAACTTCCAGCCCAGAGGGCTTCAAAGCCATACACACAAACACTCACAACAAATTTGTCCCCATAAACATTCAATGAAACAAACGTGCAGAACACAAGGCAATTGATATGATATTAACATATACCAAAAAAGAAATTACCAGTGCTAACAACAAATGCATCACCACTAGAAAAGATGTAAAATAAAATTAAAAAAACCTTGCCAGCTTTCTCAATACTCTTGGGTTTGCATTACTCAGTAACGATTTAAATTTGTGGACATTTGGGTGGTGATTATAATACTTTGAAAACATTTTTTTTTTTTTTTCTTCTATTGGTCCGTATGGGCATTGCAATACGTAATGGAATTCGTCGCCAATTTCGTCTCTATTACAAAATAAACAATTCCGCTCATTTCTAGCAACATTAAAAAACCCGCTGCTTTTGAACGCGGTAAACAAGACTAGGACAAAACAATAGGGGCAGGAAAGAGAGAGAGAGAGAGAGGAGAGAGTCTGAGAGAGGAGAGAGAGAGAGAGAGAGAGAGAGAGAGAAGAGAGAGAGAGAGAGAGAGAGAGAGAGAGAGAGAGAGAGAGAGGAGAGAGAGAGAGAGAGAGAGAGAGAGAGAGAGAAGAGAGAGAGAGAGAGAAGGATGAGAGAGAGAGAGAGAACGACTAGGACAAAACAATCAAGCGCGGCGCTTGGGGAGGGAGAAGAGAACGTGAAAAACTTTATTACGCATGGATTGAGATCTTAGGCCAAATCTATTCTTACAATCTGTTCTTGGGACGTAAACAAGTTTCAAGTTTTTCAAGTTTTTTATTTCAACTTCCAGCCCAGAGGGCTTCAAAGCCATACACACAAACACTCACAACAAATTTGTCCCCATAAACATTCAATGAAACAAATGTGCAGAACACAAGGCAATTGATATGATATTAACATATCCAAAAAAGAAATTACCAGTGCTAACAACAAATGCATCACCACTAGAAAATATGTAAAATAAAATTAAAAAACCTTGCCAGCTTTCTCAATACTCTTGGGTTTGCATTACTCAGTAACGATTTAAATTTGTGGACATTTGGGTGGTGATTATAATACTTTGAAAACATTTTTTTTTTTTTTTTCTTCTATTGGTCCGTATGGGCATTGCAATACGTAATGGAATTCGTCGCCAATTTCGTCTCTATTACAAAAATAAACAATTCCGCTCATTTCTAGCAACATTAAAAACCCGCTGCTTTTGAACCGGTAAACAAGACTAGGACAAAACAATCAGGCAAGAAAGAGAGAGAGAGAGAGAGAGAGAGAGAGAGAGAGAGAGAGAGAGAGAGAGAGAGAGAGAGAGAGAGAGAGAGAGAGAGAGAGAGAGAGAGAGAGAGAGAGAGAGAGAGAGAGACAGAGACAAAGAGACAGAGAGAGACAGACAATTAGAGAAAGGCTCCACCCAAGGGTTTTTTTCAGAACGTAGGTGTGCGAGGCTGCTTGTCAGATAAGATGCTGTAATGATATTTAGAAGCCTCCGTTGGCTTTGTATTTCAATTCGTTGGACGCGCTCCAGAAAAAGGCGTAAATCCTGCTAGTTTTCTCTTTTAATCCCCCCCCCCCCCCCCCACACACACACACACACACCGACAACAGCTTTTATCTTTGTTGATTTGTCTGTCTTTCTTTCTAAGTCTGTAAACAATTTGATTCAAAAAGTAGTGAACAAATTTGGGTGAAATTTTGCGTGGAAAGTTACAGCGTCAACGAAAGAACATTCCATTTCATTTTGGTGTTAATGTGGATGCAGGTTTAAAGAAATATCACAAATGTTATTAATTAATCTTTATCACATAAGTTTTTGTTGTTTGTTTGTTTGTTTGTTTGCAGGAGTGCACACAACGTTGAGAACAATTTCTTACGAAATTTTGTGGACAGTCACGGTCATGTTAAAAATCGCCATCGACATTTGGACCAGTACAGTCTGGAGTCGTCATTCATTACATTTTTGTTTGTAATTATTGTACTCTTGTGTGTCCCTGTGGGGATACCGGGGGGTCTTTCGTACCAATAGTCCCCCCCCCCCACACCTTCTGGAAGTTCTGTGCTCATAACTTCCTATAATTTGTCACTCTATTTGACTCTGCCTTTTCCCTTTGCTTTTTGTCATCTACTATCGTTCTGACTTATTGGCCCATTCTCATGCCTTTTTTCAAAAACAAATCTTCCAAAAAATATGTTCTCCTTTGAGCTCCTCCGAAATCGGAATGCGTCGGCTGTATACAGCGGGGAGACCAGTGAAAAGTGAAAAACGGACATATATGTACCTTACCCATTATGGCCACATAGACTAGGAACGCAGAGGAAGAAGAACAAGAAGAGGAAGTACTCTTGTGGCCTCACAAAATGGAAGGAATGTCAGCCCAACAGGGAAATAAATCTCCAATTATTTAATAACACAGCAGTAGACTAGTGAGCGCTTCAGGTGGCCCCACGGGAGATCAATTTGCGGGCTTATTTCACTCCCTTTTGTCAAATAGAAGGCACAATCCGTTTTTGAGAGAGAGAGAGAGAGAGAGAGAGAGAGAGAGAGAGAGAGAGAGAGAGAGAGAGAGAGAGAGAGAGAGAGAGAGAGAGAGAGAGTGTTTGCCGTTGCTAAGAAACTGGAACGCCACCTGGTGTTTAGGGCTAGGGACCACAATTCCACCTAAACAGTTGATTAGGACAACACAAGCTGTCTCTCTACTGGAGGTTTGCACTGTGCCACTGCCAGAGATGTCTAGTTTTAATTAAATGAGTACGGAAATAAACAAACAAACAAAAGCAGACTCCACCCATGATGCTCACTTTCAGTTCCTTTTTTTTTCCTCCCTGGGTTTAACCCTTTCACCGCCAACATCGTATTTTTGCACCACAATGATTTAAACGCCCATTAAAACCCTTGAAATCAGGGTCTGTTATTCAATGATATTGTGTTCGTAAACTATGGACAGTAAGAATTGACCCTATTCTAAATGTGTCACAGAGAAATCCCACAATATTGCAGGCAAAATCTTTTCTGTAGTCAAGTAAGCTCAATGGAAATTTTTGGCTCACAGATGGCTGGCGATGAAGGGGTTAAAGGGCCAGCCACACGTCCACTGAAATCGCACGATTGTATGATACGATTCGTTCACGTGATCTCAAATCGCGAATCACATTTGTTCTTGGAGACCACGTGATCGAATCGTATCGTACAGTCGTGCGATTTTAGTGGACGTGGCTGACCCTTAGGTCTCTCTCTCCTCCGACACAGCGCACACTACACAATCAGCAACTTTCCTAATCTAATGTCTCTCTACGTTGATTTTGTCTTTTCTGCTAATGTCTGTCTGTCTGCCCCCCCCCTCCCTCCCTCTCTCTCTCTCTCTCTCTCTCTCTCTCTCTCTCACTCAATAATGTTGTTCTTTTTAGTTCTCTTTATTTTAATATTCTATTATTATTTTTGCAATGAAAATGATGCTTCCCCCATGTCATGAGAACCCAGTGTTAATGACATTAAAAGGGTCCAGCCAGTCTCTCTCTCTCTCTCTCTCTCTCTCTCTCTCTCTCTCTCTCTCTCTCTCTCTCTCTCTCTCTCCCTCTCTCTCTTCAAAACACACACATCACACACACCCTAACACACACACACACACACACACACACACACACACACACACACACACAAATAACAAAAACAAAAACCCAAGAACCCAACAACAGCAAAACAAACAGAAACACTCATTATAAACTTATCAAACCAACACCAACTGAAAGCTTAAAGGTGACCAGTGACCAACTAAAGATGACCACTCTGAAACAACGTGTTGTTCTGAAATAAACAATAATGCCAGTCATATTAAAGTACTCCCAAAAGTACTAAAAAGTACACACACAAGAAAGGAAATGGGTTTCCACATCAGCAACAAGTGTAGCCTGTCTCATGGCATTTCCTGCATCATTACACTAAGCTACGAATTAGGGAACCCAAAGGAAGTTGAAGGACCCCATTATACTCAAATAGGTCATAACTGATGACGATGGATGCACAGAAATCTGCACTATCGTGTTAGAGAGGAAGTATTGTGCGTGTGGGTTTCTGCTCGTCTGTTTGGTTGCTGGTACGCTAAACGTTAGGTACTATATGTACAGACAATTCCTGGTGTTACTAAAGCAAAGTAATGTAGTAAGTCAGTTCAGAGCTGACCTTCCAATGCTTCTCCTACCACTTTCATTACTGCCCAAAACTTGTATTGTTTCCGACAGTGACTGCCAGATAGCAGAGGGCTCAGCTCACCCAGCTGCTATTCCGGCGGGCTGGCCTAAAATTTATTTACAGTGGAGAAGCCTTGCCCAGGGTACAACCCCACTCTCCCGGCCAAAGGGATGTGAGGACAGTTGGCATTGGGGAAGGTCCCCAAAAGGTCAGCCAATCCTTTTGGCTGCAGCACTGGAACCAGCGCAAAGGTCTCCTAGTTTGAGAGTCTAAGCTGCAGCGCGATGTTCTAATACCGAAGAAAACCATTTATTGTACAGCTCTCATTTAATATTGGGCCAAACTGCAGGCTAATTAATGTCAACCAGTGATATAAGCCATTTGAGTAAAGGGCCGAACTTTAGTAGTTTCGTTAATAACATTTCCCTCTCCCTTCTATTAAGTCTTGTTCTCCTCCCAGAGAGTCAGACTTCTCTTAACCAGATTTGTAAAGCAGCAAACACAGCAAACTTTCTTCCTCTACATTTTCACTTCGAAATTTACTTTTGGTGTTCCCCCCCCCCCCCCCCCACTTTTACCCTCATTTTTTAAACACTCATTTTTTAAACACCTTTTTACACCACCACCCCGCCACCCCTCCCCACCCCCAGCTGTCAATAATGATTTTAGCACGAGGTATGGGTATAGGTAAGGTTGTTTGCCAGCAGTTAGTAGTAGTAGCAGTAGCAGATGTGGCTTACTTCACAACTTCAAGGCAGAAAACCATCCAGGGTATATAGCAGCACCCAGGGAAAGTCGTTGGGGTGATGAATAGGCGACAGAAGGAACCCACATGCAGCAACTAATGGGGGGAGGGAGAGAGAGAGAGAGAGAGAGAGAGAGAGAGAGAGAGAGAGAGAGAGAGAGAGAGAGAGAGAGAGAGAGAGAGAGAAGAGAGAGAGAGAGAGAACAGAGAGAGAGAGAGAGAGAGAGAGAGGGAGTGGGAGGATGGATGGCTCTTTCCACCTTTGTCAGCAAAGAAATGTAAGATTTGGTTTGGTTTTCAAACATCCGTGTCAGTATGTACTCTTTACGATTTTCATGCAGTCTGACACACGTATAAATGATACAAACAAGGCATATAAACACACACACACACACACACACACACACACACACACACACACACACACACACACACACACACACACACACACACTGTTACACCCATCACCAGACCACCATCAATACAACCCTAACCTAAAAACTGAACACATAACCAAAACATCATGTTCCGAACCCTTTCCGTTTCTTCCCCTTTTTTCCCTCCAGACAATAAAAACGATGCGTGAAAACACACTAAGTCTTGTCTTCTTGGTAATGTTTGTCTTCTACAGACATTGGACACAATCATGATCATCGAAATATCATCAAAATAATCAAGATGGCCATTCGAATCTTCTGGGTTTTTCTTTGCAGTGGCCGTTTGAGCTGATCTGACCTTCGCAAAAGGAAAATCAGAAGCGACAACAAACTCTCCGTGGAGAAGAAAATCTGCCCAATATCCTACACTCCCCAAACCATGGCTCTCTTCATCTGCCTCCTCCTCA
Source organism: Phymorhynchus buccinoides (assembly GCA_017654935.2). Taxonomy (NCBI): domain Eukaryota; kingdom Metazoa; phylum Mollusca; class Gastropoda; order Neogastropoda; family Raphitomidae; genus Phymorhynchus; species Phymorhynchus buccinoides. Next base: position 35,411,070 of record CM065698.1, on the reverse strand, counting down.
CCACCCTCCTCACCCTCTCCCAGGGTGCCCCCTCCCCCTCCTCCCGATGCCCTTCCCGCTGTTTGTCCTGCAGTAACGGCGTGGCCGAGTGCTCCAAGCGCAGCCTGGTCAGCCCCCCCAAGGACTTCCCCGCGGGCACGCGCAAGATCATCATGGACCAGAACCATGTGCGCGTGCTGGGCGCTCGCAGCTTCCAGAGCATGAAGGCTTTGGAGGTGCTCAGAATGAAGGGTGAGTGTTCTTCCAGTCCATGAAGGCTTTAGAGGTGCTCAGAATGAAGGGTGGATGATTTAAGCTACAGCTTCCAGGGCATGAAGGCTTTGGAGGTGCTCAGAATGAAGGGAGTGTTCTTCCAGGGCATGAAGGCTTTGGAGGTGCTCAGAATGAAGGGTGAGTGTTCTTCCAGGCCATGAAGGCTTTGGAGGTGCTCAGAATGAAGGGAGTGTTCTTCCAGGGCATGAAGGCTTTGGAGGTGCTCAGAATGAAGGGAGTGTTCTTCCAGGGCATGAAGGCTTTGGAGGTGCTCAGAATGAAGGGTTTGGAGGTGCTCAGAATGAAGTGTTCTTCCAGGGCATGAAGGCTTTGGAGGTGCTCAGAATGAAGGGTGGGTGTTCTTCCAGGGCATGAAGGCTTTGGAGGTGCTCAGAATGAAGGGTGAGTGTTCTTCCAGGCCATGAAGGCTTTGGAGGTGCTCAGAATGAAGGGTGGGTGTTGTTCCAGGACATGAAGGCTTTGGAGGTGCTCAGAATGAAGGGTGAGTGTTCTTCCAGGCCATGAAGGCTTTGGAGGTGCTCAGAATGAAGGGTGAGTGTTCTTCCAGGGCATGAAGGCTTTGGAGGTGCTCAGAATGAAGGGTGAGTGTTCTTCCAGGGCATGAAGGCTTTGGAGGTGCTCAGAATGAAGGGTGGGTGTTGTTCCAGGACATGAAGGCTTTGGAGGTGCTCAGAATGAAGGGTGAGTGTTCTTCCAGGGCATGAAGGCTTTGGAGGTGCTCAGAATGAAGGGTGAGTGTTCTTCCAGGGCATGAAGGCTTTGGAGGTACTCAGAATGAAGGGTGAGTGTTCTTCCAGGGCATGAAGGCTTTGGAGGTGCTCAGAATGAAGGGTGGGTGTTGTTCCAGGACATGAAGGCTTTGTAGGTGCTCAGAATGAAGGGTGAGTCTTCTTCCAGGGCATGAAGGCTTTGGAGGTGCTCAGAATAATGAAGGGCGAGTGTTTTAGTGTTTTAAAGCTACAGCTTCTAAGCCATGAAGGCTTTAGGTGCTCAGAATGAAGGGTGAGTTTTGTGTGTTTTAAGCTACAGCTTCCAGGGCATGATGAAGGCGTTGGTGGTGCTCATAATCAAGGATGAGTGTCTTAAGCTACAGCTTCCAGAAGTCAAGACATAATCAAAGTGACCCCAGTGTCCTCACTGAAACCATCTCGAAAGTACCAAGGGAATGGGATCCAAAGGACAGAAAAGTAGCTTAATATTAAGAGTAATTATGAAGATTCAAATAACAAACAATCAAACAAGTATCATACATAGCCGACACAAGGCAATTGCTAGTTAATAAATATTAAGTTCAAGCAAAAATAACAACACAAATAAAACATAGTGAACCCATCAAGATCAAAAGACATTACCGGTATATTTATGAATCCAGACCCATAATCTCAATCTGGCAGTGTACATTTTTTGATTTTTTTTAAATCAATAAAAAAAAATATATATGGCCATGTCTAATGACAACAGAATTCTACATAAATGAATCATAATTACCTGCTTTGCAAAAAACAACAACAACACTTTCTTCTATTGTCTTCTGTTTTAAAAATGTCACAATACTGCTTTAATGGGCTTTTCTACAAAAATTGTTAGTAATGGCTGAAATGGCTATGCACGACAAAGAGGGGGACACTTTTTTCTTTTAAAGGGTTGCCTTTAGTCCCTTGGCTTGAGAGAGAGAGGGAGAGAGAGAGAGAGAGAGAGAGAGAGAGAGAGAGAGAGAGAGAGAGAGAGAGAGAGAGAGAGAGAGAGAGAGAGAGAGAGAGAGAGAGAGAGAGACAGATAGACAGACATACAGTGTCAGAGGGAGAGACAAAGACAGACAGAAACGAAACGAAACGAAACGAATAAACAAAATGAAACTAAACAAAATGTTATTTAACCAGGGAACATGAGATAAGCAAGTTAAATGCTTTTTTCCACCCAGCCCTGATGAGAGAGAGAGAGAGAGAGAGAGAGAGAGAGAGAGAGAGAGAGAGAGAGAGAGAGAGAGAGAGAGAGAGAGACACGAGGGGGGACAGGTCAAAAGAAAAGAGCAAGAAAGACAAGCTGCCAGCCTAGATTGACAGCACTAAGTGAAGACCTTGTTCAACGTTAACACTACCAGAAAGGAAGAAAAAAAATGAATAAAAGAAAAACACGATGACACTTGAGCCATATAAACCGTACCCCCAGTCGCTCATGAAAGTCTAGTTTACTATTGGGTCATAGTGGATTTTTTGTCTTAAAAAATGTCCTGTATCGGTATGGCAGTTAAATATTTTTCACACACAAAAACAACTCTTTAGGTGACACTTTATAACTATGATGCCTATTTTGGTTTAACCCTTTCACTGCCAATGTCACATTTATGCACCACAATGATTTAATACCCATGCCACTAAAAGGCATCAAATGAGAGGGCCTGTTATCTGAAGACCCTATTTTCTTAATTCTGTGAGGTAAGGATAGCCCTAAAGTTATACATCACATGTCACAGAGGAATTCCCAATATTTTAGATACATTTTTTCCTCTAACCAGTTAAGATTGATGGTATTATTTTGGCTGAAAATGGCTGGCGGCGAAAGGGTTAAATCCATCCATTATCTTTGAAATAATCAGTGTCTTCGTAACATTCAAATCAGACTCATTGGGATTACTTTGGTAGGGCTATCCATTTGGCAAATCCGACATCATGGACCGCAACCAGAGGTCCTAAGAACCATTACACCAAGTTTCATTAAGATCTGTTTGGTATTTTAAGCGCTGTGAAGTAAAATATGTAATTCTTGATATGGACACGCAGTGATCGCGTTTACTGGTAATTATCAGTAAAATACTGATTGCAAAACTGAAATACTCAAAAACGTTTCACCTGTCAGTCCCAGGGACTGAATTGTTTTTCCTAGGACTGATAAATTGTTTAACAGAGGCTTTGATATTGTGGTTTTCACTGGTTTTTGTTTCCCTGGGACTGGTTTTGACACCGGTTGTTGGGGGGCATTGTGGCTGATGGGACTGGTTTTCAAAATTCCTAGCACGATCACCGACACACATACATACACTCAGACAGACAGACAGACAGAGAATCGGATAGCCTCCCTTCCTATTCCAAGGCAGTCCTGTTCCAACATAACTGGGTGTACAAAAAACTTTGGAGCTGAGAACTGAAATGGAACAAAGCTAATACAATCGCATGGAAGGGGAGGGGGGTACTGTATATGGGGGTGGGGGGGGGAGGGGGGGGGGATAAGGAAAGTGGCAACAGGGTGGTGGTATGGAGAGAAGAGAGTTGTTTTAAATGATATTCCTGAAGGGTAGAAAAACTTTTATTTTCCCACTGGGCAGGAGAGTAAAAATAATATGCTTTCCCTGCAGCTGTAAGAAGAAGAAGAAAAATGGTGTTTTACGTCCTCTCTGTCATAGACACACATGGGACATTTGTAAATACAAAGATGGTGGGAACAATACTGGCTGCAATGCCCGGAGGCAGTGCAACACCAGTAAAGTCCCGAGTTTTTATCAATATAAATATGTGTAGCGGTAACCACGCCTCGGATAAACCTCATCGACTATGGTACCGCCACAATAAGTTATTTAAGCAGCTGTAAGAAAGAAAGAAATTACGCTGTACATACAATATTTTGCGGTCATGCTTGTGGGAAAAGTGTGACATATACATTTACTGTATTTTAAAGACTATAAATAATGTGTATTGCATTATAAGGCACACCACTCAAAATGTACACACCATTTTGATTTTGTTAAATATTTAAAGTCATATTATAAGACAGTAGGGTCTAAGTCTCAGAAGAAAAATAGCCTTATTATTTGTAAAATAATAATCCATTTCCTTACTTCCCTTTTAACTTAATTAACCTTGCTCTCTTCCTCATCCCTCCCTTCCGACGATCTGTCTGTCTGTCTGTCTGTCTCTCTCTCTCTCTCTCTCTCTCTCTCTCTCTCTCTCTCTCTCTCTCACACACACACACACACACACATGCACATGCACACACACACACACACAAACACATGTGCGCGCGCATGCACATACACATACAGACTCATAAGCAACACCCACATTCACACACACATAGACATAAATAAACACATATGAAAAAATGCATGCATGCACATGCGAAAACACACGCACATACTCTCACAAACACACTGGTAGGCACCAGCCCATACACATAAAAACATGTGCATATATATATATATATATATATATATATATATATATAGAGAGAGAGAGAGAGAGAGAGAGAGAGAGAGAGAGAGAGAGAGAGAGAGAGGGGGGGGGGAGAGAGAGAGAAAGAGAGAGAGAGAGAGAGAGAGAGAGAGAGAGAGAGAGAGAGAGAGAGAGAGAGAGAGAGAGAGAGAGAGAGAGAGAGAGAGAGAGAGAGAGTTGCAAAGAAAACGAATCGACAACTGCAAATGGAAACGAGAGAAGACAAGTCCAAGGAAAGTTCCAATGGCTACATTAGCGGTGAAGGACTCATTATGACATAGAATGGCCCTTGGGGAAACAGCCCGATGAAATCCACCACCACACTGAGGGAAATGAAACACAACAGAAGCAGAAACAGCCACAGACAGATACGTCAAGCTTTTTAAAAATAAATGTTAAGAATAAATGTTATCAAGGAAAAGGTGTGTGAGAGAAAGAGAGAGAGAGAGAGAGAGAGAGAGAGAGAGAGAGAGAGAGAGAGAGAGAGAGAGAGAGAGAGAGAGAGAGAGAGAGAGAGAGAGAGAGAGAGAGAGAGAGAGAGAGAGAGAGATTTTGAATAACTTCTAAACAACAAAATAAAATGCTGATCTATTATCTAAGATCTTTCCCGTGCTGCGCATCTTCGTCTTTGAACCCCTGTATATGTCAATAATTGCCGATAAACGGCAGGTCTGGAAGAATACTACTTCTGAGTGAGAACTGAACCTGTCTTTTTGATGCTTTTACTTAGAGAGAGAGAGAGAGAGAGAGAGAGAGAGAGAGAGAGAGAGAGAGAGAGAGAGAGAGAGAGAGAGAGAGAGAGAGAGAGAGAGAGAGAGAGAGAGAGAGAGAGAGAGAGAGAGAGAGAGAGAGAGAGACGGAGAGAAAGGCTGAGACAGACACACAGACGGACACAGAGAGAAATAGAGACAGACAAACACTGAGACAGACAGATGGAGAGACAGAGAGAGAGAGAGACAGTGATCAAATGTCATAAATCACACAGAAACGTGCCTCTCCCAGCAACTGCTACATTGCAAAGATAAAGCAATCACCATTGCCAAAGATATTTTTTAAAAATAAAAACAACAAAAACAGTAAATCTACACCTAGTACAATGGAATGAAAGAGATAGACAATGAAGAGCAACAAAACAAAACAAAAATAAAACTAAACGCTTTAAAATGTTTGATACACCTGTTATGATAACGCTCTTCGCTGACAAAACTCCGATAACAAAACAGCTTAGATTTCCTGAAGAGGGATGGAACTGGAAAGAGGGGTGAAAATATGCACTGTAAACTTGATAAGGTGTGCAAATCATACACAGTAGATGATTTTATAGAAAGGAACATTTTTGAGGTTGATTAAATGATTTGTTTATTTATTTATTTATTCACTCATTTAAGAGACTCGTGGAGGGGGCGGGGGTCATCCAGCTGCCCACATGGAGACACGAGGCATCAACCCCCTGCCCCCGTCCAAGTACCAATTGTGAAAGGAAATCACGTCACTTTTGACAGTACTGGCTAACCTTACTAATTGTCCATGTCACTGCTGCAGACAACTAAGCCTATGTGGTGAAGTCCTTGGCCTTCAAGAATGCTCAACCTGATTACTTTAGGCAAGTCCAACATTGCAACAACTGCAGCAGCACTGAAAGGAAATAAAACTAAATACTTTAGACACAACTGACCAGTCTTACACTCTGTCGCATGTGACTATTGCAGGCGACAAGGTTCGAGTGGTCAAGTCCTCAGCCTTCAAGAAGATGACCAACACCTGATAATGCTGGACTTGTCCAACATCCAGCTATGAAAGGAAAGAAACTATGGGCTAGCCTTACACTGCAATTGTCCAGTTGACTATTTCAGGCGACAAGGTTTGTGTGGTCAAATCCTTAGCCTGACCAAGGACCAGCTAAAGAAGGAAATAACATCAAACTTTTGACAAAACCAGCTCGCCTTACATTCTAATTGTCCAAGCTGACCGTCAGTCTGTTTCAGGAAACAAGGTCCACGTGGTCAAGCCCGTGGCCTTAAAAAAAAAAAATTCTTCTTAAATAACAGGCTAACCATACTAAATTGTCCATGTGACTGTTTCAGGCAACAAGGTTCGAGTGGTCAAGTCCTCAGCCTTCAAGAAAATAAATTCTTCTTAAATGACAGGCTAACCATACTAAATTGTCCATGTGACTGTTTCAGGCAACAAGGTTCGAGTGGTCAAGTCCTCGGCCTTCAAGAAGTTGCCCAACCTGATGACGTTGGACCTGTCCAACAACCAGCTGGTCAAGATCTACACCAAAGGGTTCCAGGGCATGCAGCAGCTGCAGACGCTGTCGCTGCAGTACAACAAGCTGCGAAGCATGGCGCGCATCCTCGACAGCACGCCCAAGCTGTACCAGCTGAACCTGGCCTTCAACAGGCTGAGGGCCGTGGGCAGCGACGACCTGCACACCCCCACCAACATCCACTACCTGGACCTGCGCAACAACCGCATCACCAAGATTCACCCCCACGCCTTCAAACACCTCAAACTGCTCAGGTAAAGCACTCAATGGGCCGGGGGAGAAAAAAGAGAAGAAAAAGGCAATAATATTCACATTTTCAAAGCTACTCTGTAAAAAGATACCCATTTCTTCTTCTTTTGCGTTCCCAGGCCATAAGGCCACAGAGGGTATGTATGTGTCCATTTTCCAGTTTTCACTCGTGTCCTCGCTGCATTCAGCAGACACATTCCGATTTCGGAGGAGCTCAAAGGAGAAACAATTTTTTTTTTAAAGGCAGGAGAATGGGCCAAAAGTCAGAAAGAGAGTAGATGACACAAAGCAAGGAAAAATGCAGAGTCAAAGAGAGACAGATTAGAGGAAGTTACAAGCGCAGAACTTCCAGAAGGTGGGGGAACTATTTGTGCGGAAGACCCCCTGGTATCCCCACGGGGGGGGGGGGGACCCATTTCAAACACCTTGTTCATAGTACTTGGTACAGGTAGGGTGTTAGCCTAGTGCTTTACAATCACTGGCTCACACCATAGTCTGTGTGGTTTGGTTGAGGGACAGGCAACTGTGTATGTCCTCAGTTGCCTGTCCCAACTGAGGACATACACACCCACCTGTGGGGATACCGGGGGGTCTTTCGTACAAATAGTTCCCCCTCCTTCTGGAAGTTCTGTGCTTGTAGCTTCCTCTAATCTGTCAGTCTCTTTGACTCTGCCTTTTCCATTTGCTTACTGTCATCTGCTATCTTTCTACCCTACTGGTCCATTCTCTTGCCTTCTTTTCTATAAATTCTTACAAATATTTCTTCAGCCGAAGTCGGACATGCTGGGCCTAACTATTTCTTAGTGAGGCGCATAATGGCTGGCAGCATGACGCATCTACGCTCATGTGACAGGAAACTGTCTGAGCGAACGAAGAAGAAGAAGAAGAAGAAGAAGAAGAAGAAGAAGTTGCCTGTCCCTCAACCAAACCTCTCCATCAGTGTTCTAAACTGGTAGTTGAACAGTTAGGCTTTAACCCCCTCGCCGCCAGCCATTTTTCAGCAAAATGTTTCCATTAAACTTACCTGGGTAGAGAAAAAAATCTGTCTGTAATATTGGGGATTCTTCTGTGACATATTTAAAGTAAAGCCTATCCTTACCTCACAAAGAGAATAGGGCTTTGGATAACAGACCCTGATTTGATGCATTTTAGTGACATAGGTGTTAAATCACTGTGGTGCAAAAATGCGACGTTGGCGGCGAAAGGGTTAAAGCTGGTCCACATCTCTTAAGACTTTTCAACCACTGACTGACATCAGGGTCTGTCTGTGTCGTCACGTGTGTCCCCAGGTACCTGTTCCTGAACCAGAACCCCCTGGTCAGCGTTCCGTCGCTGACCTTCGGCAGCCAGGTGCTACAGCTGGTCGACTTCTCCAACTGCCGACTGACCCACGTGCCCAAAACCATGCCCCGCTCGGTCACTGACTTCCGCATCAGCGACAACAACATCATGAGCATCCAGGACTCAGATTTTGCCGTCAGTATTTTCGCTGTCTCTTTTTCACCCTTGATTTCATTTCATTTAGGGGTGAGGGGTATAATTATAAGAAAATGATAGACAGTGGATTCCAGATAAAAAAAAATCAAAAACAGTGGGTAATTCGTGGATTCCTAATAAACTCAAAAACACTGGGTAACTCACAATAATTTTCTGGTCCCAATTTAATCATCTTTATGCTAAAAGGTTTCTTTAACCCTCTCTAGGACACAGACGCCAAATGTGACCGAATTTTGTCAACTCACGCAGCCCGTATGCGCCGATTGCGCCCGCTGAACGCCAGGTCTAGTACGTTCACTTTCACTTTCTCCCTACCCACAATGCAATATACTAAGTTAGTTCTTCCTGTTCCTGACTCTCAGTTGTCCGTTTTTGGTTCTTACAGCAAGGGAAAGCACCCACTAGTCTTTTTGAACGGATTTTTCGAAGTGACCCCAAATTTTTGTCTTCTTTCCACATGACGTGACGCAGTATTGACTCGGCGCGATGCTCGGAGTGCCATTACAGATTTTTTATTCCAATTCATGGTTTGTTGTGTGACAGTGTGTTAGCTTTGGACTAATAATATTATCATTGCTATTCAATATGCATCTTTCAGAAATGAAATTTGAGTTAGACTTTATTCTGGTTGATTTTTTTAATGAAAAGATTTGGTGTGACGTTCGGAGTTAATTCCCATCTCTCGGGAACTGGGATCGATTCCCGGTTCGAATGGTTGGGAGTCATTGGGTTAACTCAAACGGCTAAGGATGATAACTCCACCTAAAACAGCCCATTTGATTCCTACCCTTGTTTCAGAACATGACCAAGCTGCGCCTGCTGGCCCTCAACAACAACCAGCTGCACTTTGTGGGCAACAGGGCCTTCGGGGACCTGCAAGGGCTGGAAGAGATCTGGCTGCGCAACAACAAGCTGGTCTACATCCCCCGCGGCCTGCCCGACCACCTGCGCAAGCTCTACATGGACTCCAACAAGATCCGGGAGATTGAGGACGGGCTCTTCACCAACGCGTCGCGCCTCGACTACCTGACCGTGGAGAACAACAAGATCAACCGCATCAACAACAAGACCTTCGCGGGGCTCAAGTTCCTCAAGTCGCTCAACTTCCAGGGCAACAAGCTGGTGGTGATCGAGAAGGGCACCTTCGACTCTCTGGGGAACCTATCCACGCTGTCCCTCTCCAACAACCCCCTGGAGAAGATCGAGGACCTGGCCTTCAAGGAGCTCCGCAACCTGACCTTCCTGCACATGGACATGTGCGGGGAGGAGAAGATGACCCTGGAGCAGAACTTTCTGGACCAGATGCCCAACCTCAGGCAGCTGAGCATGATGAACAGCCCGGGCCTGGGCAAGGCCTTTGTTCGGATGGTGGCGGACACACCCATGGCTCCCCTCAAGGGCCTCGCGGAGATCGACCTGACCTACAACGACCTCAGCACTCTGACCCCCAACGTCCAGGAGGTGTTCCCTGCCCTGAATGCCCTGGCTCTGGACGGCAACTCCTGGGCGTGCGACCGACGCCTGGTGTGGCTCCGGCAGTGGATGATGAGCAGCGACGTCAGCTTCTTCAAGTACGAGGAAGTCGTCTGCGAGCGTCCCTACGCCCTCAAGGGGAGACCAATCCGCGACATCAACGAGGAGGATTTCGTGGAGGTGGCTCCCCCTCCCCAGCCTCCGAGTGAGGAGGAATACGCTAAAATGATGGCGGGGAAACGAGCCAGTAATGACGCCGCCGCCTCCTCCTCTTCCTCCCTCCCCTCCCCATCAGCGATCCACGACAGCTCTGTGATGATCGGCCCCAAGCCTTTACCCGCCTCCGCCGACGCTTCCGTCAAGGAGCTGAAAGAGAAACGCAAAGCGCGTCGCCGCAAGAACCGGAAAATGCGCAAGGCGAAGAAGGGGAAGGGACGCAAGAAACGCCGCGAAGGCAGGAAGGGCAAGGGAAGCAAGCGCAGGAACAAAAAGAACAGGAGGCAAAGAGTGGCCAGCCAAGGGTGATCATTAGTCCTGTTGGATTATCTCCCTTCCAATTGGGAGGATTGCGAGTCCTGATGGGTTATCTCCCTTCACAGATTTTCTGTGAAATGGGGAGATATGGGTGTGTTAGTCCTATCTATTTGAATTTACAGATGTTCTTTCATGTGCTTAGTTATATGTCTTTGAATTTTACAGATGTTCCTTCATGTGCTTAGTCATATACATCTTTGAATTTTGCAGATGTTCTTTCATGTGCTTAGTCATATATATATCTTTAAATTTTACAGATGTTCTTTCAAGTGCTTAGTCATATATCTTTGAAATTTTACAGATGTTCTTTCATGTGCTGTCTGCTTATTATATTACAAATTTAAACTTTGCTTCGAATGTTCATAAGAATCATTATAGATGGACAAGTCAGTTCATTCTCAACAAAACTGGGCTTAACAAGTCTTCTGAAAATTTGAAAGAACTTCAAATTACAAAACAGAAATATGGCAAGTCTTTGACAAAAGAAACATTCTAAAACTCTTTAGAGATGAAAGAAAAATGCCTGTGATTGATTGTAACAAGTAAGACTTTCCTCAAAACAGAAAACAAATTGAGAGCATCATATTTAAAAACAAAACATGGAGGAATAGAAGTTTGGACATTGTCTTCAGGACAAGTTGACTTATTAAACAGATATATGCATATGTACAACGCTATGTTCAATCCAAGTTCTTAGCACTTTTCGATCACAGTCATTGATTGTGATTTTGGTCAGTTAAACTGAGAGCACTGTAAGCTTAACCGCCATTTTCCTCTAAGCACACACCAGTGATGTTATAGTATTTTGCACGTACTTCATGATCATAATGGATTGCTCTCTGTGAAATTATACCTGCCCTTCCCCGGCAGAGCACGTCACTGCTTGACATCCCTTCTCTCTTGGCCTAGCGGACTGTGTCTTAACCCCTTGACTGCCAGAGAAAATTAAACAACAAATCATTGGGCACTTCATGCCATGAAAAAGACAACTGATAGAGCCAATCTGGTAAAATGGTCTGGGGATATAACTCTCTTCTTCTTGACTGTGCTAGAGCAAAAGCCAGCATGTCAGGGTTACTCCTCTTCATATGATAACATCATCAGTGATGTCATCAGGTCAGTACATATGTTGGTGGCAGTCAAGGGGTTGAAAATTGTCCTCAAATGCAAACAAATAGTAATACCCTAGACTGCAATACTAAACACGCACACGTACAGGCATGCACACAAGCGCACGCACACACTCACAAACACACACACACGCGTGCACACACACACACACACACCAACCTAAGCTATAAAATAATGTTTTCATTATTTCAAATAATCATTTAGCATTCACCTGTATCATTCTCACTTCAATATTGGTCCCCAACTTCAAATTATCCAATTGTCAACCATATATAAAAAGCCAGCTTAGTAAAGGGCTCACTCGCATAGAAAATCAGTTTATTTACAAGGTGTAACCAATCATTTCAGTCCCAAAATTTCTTTTCCACTTATTTAGTAGTTATTAACAACTTTTTTCTTCTTCAAATAATCGATTTTCATTGTCGCCATTTATAATCAGTTTTATTGTTCTCACATTTTTCTTTCAATATTTTTTCTCATACACTGTACTTGTTGCTTATCCTCTCTTGATTTTGTCTGTGTGTTCTTGTTCTTGTTTCATTGCAGCTACAAGCTATGTACTTAAGCAATGCAATACTCAATGTTTATATACAAATGTGTTACGGAGACTTTATAACTAGTTGCTAAGATTGACATGTACTGGACAGATAGATAGCTTACATACATTAGGTATCTACTGTTCATTTTTCAGTCACTTGTGATTTGAATGTTGTCTGCTACGATATATGCATTTGCCAGACTAGAAAATTAAATCTACACAAAAGAAAAATCTAAACAAATATGAAATAGATCTGTTATTATGTGTGTGTGTGTGTGTGTGTGTGTGTGTGTGTGTGTGTGTGTGTGTGAGAGAGAGAGAGAGAGAGAGAGAGAGAGAAAGAGAGAGAGAGAGAGAGAGAGAGAGAGAGAGAGAGAGAGAGAGAGAGAGAGAGAGAGAGAGAGAGAGAGAGAGAGAGAGAGAGAGAGAGAGATGACAAATGACATTTTATTGACAATGACTTAGTCTTCAGAGAGACAAAGAGAGAATGTCTGTGTGTGCATGCATGTGTGCGTATGTGCATACGTCTGTGTGTGTGTGCATCTATGTATGTGTGTGCATTTGTGTGTGTGTGTGTGTGCTTCATGCACATGCAAGAATTTAAAAAGTCATTCACTCTTTCATATACCACACACACACACACACTATCACACACACGCACAACACACACACACACACACACGCACATAATCACACACACACGCACACACAATCACACACACACACACTAAACCCACACGAGTAAGACAAACACAGACAGATAAGCGCACCCAGACAGACTGACTGACACGAGCATGCACACAGAGAATAACACACACACTCACAGACAGAAAGACAACGAGAGATCTGGGGGGTTGGAGGGTGGGGAGAAGGAGGCAGATAGAAAACAAACATACAAGATCCCTAGAGGCAGAGAGACAGAGTCAAAGACAAACCCATACGCACACAACATACAGTTGGCAACGCACACACACACACATGCACATTCGCACGCACACTCACACTCACACACACATGCAAGCACACGTACACACACTAAAAATACAATCACAATGAGAAAGAGAAAGAAAAAGGAGAGAGAGGGGAGGGGGGGTGGCAGACGAACAAGAGCTAGAGGGACAGAGAGATTGAGTGCAAGACACAGACAGACACACACAGATACACACACACAGACACACACACACACACACACAGACTCACCTTCTGTACCAGCGTGTGTCTCTCTTCCATCTCTCTTCTCTCATCCTTGGCTTTGTCACTGAGTTCCTCCACCTGCATAAAATCGTCATCATCATCATCATCATTATCTTCATCATCATTGTCGTCGTCACCATCATCATCATCGTCATTATCAACGTCACAAGTATAATCATCACCATCATCATCATAATTATCACCATCATCGTCCTCATCATCATCATCGTCATCGTCGTCGTAGTCATCATCATCATTGAAGTCGTCAACATGACTGAGAAAAAGCATTTTTCTCAAAATAATATTATAGGGTTTCAGGAGATGTCTCTTGGCGGAATCGATGGATTAAAAGCCCTTTGTGGTGATCTTTATCTTGTAGATAAATTCAGAAAACTGCTCAAAATTGGGGAAAAGGGCAACTCCTCAAAGTTTAAAACCCCTTCTTCCCCGTGGGGATACCGGTGTGTGTGTCTATCTGTGTGTGTCTTTCAAACAAGTAGTTCCCCCACCTTCTGGAAGCTCTGTGCTAGTAACTTCCTCCAATCTGTCACTCTCTTTGACTCTGCCTTTTCCCTTTGCTTTCTGTCATCTACTATCTTTCTGACTAACTGGCCCATTCTCCCGACTTTTTCCAAAAATTCTTCCAAATAATGTTCTCCTTTGAACTCCTCCGGATTTGGAATGTGACGGCTGAGTGCAGCGGGGAGACCATTAAAAACTGAAAACTGGACACACACGTACCTCACTCAATATGGCCATATGGCCTGGGAGCGCATAATAAGAAGAAAACCCCTTGTGACACTTGTTTTTCTGCATTAACTGTTCTTTGAATTCTCTGAAAATTATCACACCTTAGTAAGTAGTTAGTGTAGTTTAGTGTAAAGTGGACAACACACTGTCAAGTACACAACAGGTGTAGTAAAGTGACACCATTTTATTCACACGAGACAAAACAAGGCAACTGGAATTTTCGGCCACGGGGATATTTTCAGACACATGAAACACTAAACATTCAGGTGGTATTTGGTCCTTTTATTGAGGCTTAACGGTCCTCAATAAAAGGACCAAATACCACCTGAATGTTTTGTGTTTCATGTATCTACGATTGGTCCAAATGGTCATCTAATTATTTTCGGATATTTTTAGGACAGCTGGTGTCGGGGAAAATCCCTGAAGGTCAACCAATGTCTTTGGCTGCAGCACACATACAATAAGAGAAGCATTAACAAAAACCTGTAGGAATATATCTTACCTGTGACCCAATGTCCTTCATGTGAGGGTCAAGGTCGGCAAAGAGGTCATGACCTTGGTGGAAGAAGGGCACACATACAATAAGCATGAACAAAAACCTGTAGGAATACATCTTACCTGTGAACCAATGTCCTTCATGACGGTCAAGGTCGGCAAAGAGGTAATGACCTTGGTGGAAGAAGGGCACACATTACATACAATAAAAGAAGCATAAAAAAACATGTAGGAATATATCTTACCTGTGACCCAATGTCCTTCATGTGAGGGTCAAGGTCAGCAAAGAGGTCATGACCTTGGTGGAAGAAGGTGCTCTGGGCGTGCATGAAGGACAGCATCTGAAACACAACACGACATGCATAATGGAGAATGGAGAATCCAAATCATGTGATTTCCGCCCTCTCCTCTCCTCTCCAACGCATACATACACACACATGCAGACACACACCCCACACACCGCTTGCATACACCATGCCTTCCCTGATGTTAATTTTACCTATCAATTTATTTATTTGTTTATTGGTGTACTTGTTCTCAAATCTTCCGTGACAATTAGGAGCATTATTCCCATCCCAATTAGGAGCATTATTCCAATCCCAATTAGGAGCATTATTCCAATCCCACAGATTTTTTACTCCCAACTTACAGCTATACCTTGGTTTCTTAAACACACACAGACCCAGCAAAACTAAGTCCCTTGATTTTTTTCTGGCCAGGTGTGACCCACATACAAATGCACCCAAATTCAAATTGAGACTGCTTTTCAAAGTGCTGTTTCGTTTTGAATTTGGGGGCATTTGTAGGTGAGTCACACCAGGCCAAAAAAAATCCTCCAGGTAAAAATGACCACCTTTGACACTCGATTTGTAGCTAACCAAAGGAAACTGTGTGGTGAGGATTATGCAGGACGATTTCTCTCAGTGATCTCTATTCATTTTTAGAAAAAAAATTCTTCAGATCATGGGGTCAAGTCACAGACTCCGAAACCAGCAGTCCATGAGTGTGTGTGTGTGTGTAAGTGTCTGTGAGTGCGAGAGCGCGTGTGTGTGTATGCGTGTGCGTGTTTTGTACAAGTGTATGCTTGTGTAGGTGTGTGTGTGCGTTTCAGTGAGAATGTGTTTTTTGTGTGTTTGATGAAATGTGCATATGTCTGTGTACAAGAACGCATTCACTCGCGTGCGTGCACGTACGTGTGTGCGTGTGTGTCTGTTGTGTGTGTGTGTGTGTGTGTGTGTGTGTGCGTGTGTATATGTCTGTGAGTGTTTCAATGCTGAGAGCAAAGCGCTTTGTGCTCGATAAAAAGTGCTATACAAGTGTCCGTTTATTATTTATTACTACTATTATTTGATTCTGAATGACCTTGATACGAATGCACTTAAGTCGGAAACCACTAGACTGTACTCATTGTTTTTCTTTCATACTTATAGCCTAAAATCAGCTGGGCTTAACCCTTTCACCGCCAAAGTCGCATTTTAGCACCACAATGATTTACCACCTATGTCACTAAAATGCATCAAATTGGTGGATTTTGATTAATCCTACTATCTATTTAATTTAATACTTACCAACACTCAAAACAACTGCATTAGCCTAAAACAACCTGGAACCTTACCCTAGCACATAGCTAAAACGAAACTGGCCCCATGGGACTGCACCCATACCGCAGGGAGTAGCGGGAGTGACTCCCCTTACTTCCGGGTATGACGCGCACCCTTGGGGCACCGGATATGTCATTCATGAAATTTTACAGCCCCGCATCAGGAGGGAGGCTGGGAGGGAACATTTTTTGTTTTGAGTGTTGGTAAGTATTAAATTAAATAGATAGTAGGATTAATCAAAATCCACCAATCTAATTTAATCATACTGTACCAACACTCAAAACAACTGCAGATTACCACCGTGGTGGAGGGTGATGCGTGCCAACTGACACACCAATAACCCGAAAAGGCATTTTACAAACAGAGAGGGTAACACTCATACATGAAGAAAACCCCCTGAAAGATGCAAAACATCCATCAAATATGTCAATAAATACCCCCAAATAATCATATACATGATATACCAAAGAACACAGAAAGACAAAACGCAGGGACTCACACTACAAGGAGACCGGAACCTGCGAGACGACAACCTTCTTAAAGGAAAAGGAGACGTCTTCAACCTGAGCGGTGATGTCCCTCAGATAATAACAATTTCACGAGAGGGACGCCCTTCACTATCGCCAGGGAAGAGCTGAAGGCCCGCAACTCATGGGCGCGAATGGGGTTAAGGCAACCAAACCAGAGAGCCAGCGTAAGCCAACTTAATGGGGTTGAGGATGCAACGAAACACAGTACCTTTAGCCACATCGCTACAATACTTGGTATTGATGGAGACAAACAACCGACGCTTAGACCCTCTGAAGGACTTGGTCCGAGGAAGTAAAAACGTAGAGCTCCAACTCGAAAAGGAGACTAGAGGAGAGGACATGTCGCCAGACTGATTCTTTGCCCGGAACTCCGGGAGAAAAGAAAGGAAGACGGACGAGAAAACCTCCTCGAACTGGACGTCCTTGGTCAGGCCACTCAGAGCATGCACACCGCTGATGCGCCGAGAGTGGCGAGCGAGATCAGAAAAAACTGTCTTAAGAGTCAGAAGCTTAAGGGACGACTTCAGAGGTTCATACTTGTCCCTGAGAAAAGAAAG
Source organism: Phymorhynchus buccinoides (assembly GCA_017654935.2). NCBI lineage: Eukaryota > Metazoa > Mollusca > Gastropoda > Neogastropoda > Raphitomidae > Phymorhynchus > Phymorhynchus buccinoides. The sequence continues at coordinate 35,393,774 of CM065698.1, read as the reverse complement.
AAAGAACAAAAAAGATGTCCCACTGGGGACACTGGAACGTCCTGGACAGAGCCTGGAGGCACACAGTGTCGAGAAAGTGAGAAACAGGCAAGGCTGAGAGATTCTCCGTAAACTTGGAACCAAAGGCCAACAAAATTGTGCTAATCAAAGCCGCCCTATAACCGGATAAGGTTTGAGAAGACAAATTCCTGGTTCTAAGCAAGTGAGAGAGGAATTCTAAAAACTGGACCAGGGGGACGAATCGGGTCAAACTTTCTAACCTGACAGAAGGAAAACCAGGTGGTCCAACGAAAATCATACAGATCGTGAGTCGACTTACGCCTAGAGGCGACCAACAGGTCCACAGTGAGTGTGGAGAATCCCTGGCTACGAAGCCCTAGTCGAATAGTCGCCATGCGACCAAGATTAGCCTTGAAGGGCAAGGGTGTCCGACCCAGCCTCTTGGCTGAATTAGAGTGGCGTGAGTGAGATTGAGAGGAAGAGGACCGTCCTTCGCCATGTAGAGAACTTCTGGAAACCAATGGCTCGTGGGCCACATTGGTGTGACGAGAATCAAGTCCGGGTGCTCCCGGAGGACTTCTTCAACACCCGGGGGATTAGTGCCATCAGAGGGGAGGAATACAACGGCATGCACTTCAGCAAGAAGTGCGAGACAGTGGTGGCGTACAGCTTAGCGGTACGGTAGCACCTAAGGCCATGGAACTCATACTGAAGATGGCTGCTCTGTACCCAGAAAGGGTATGGGCAGAGATTTCTAGACCTGAGAAGAAAAGCTAAGAATTCGACGAATGAACCGAAGAAGGTCTTAACGGATCGAACTTCCTGTCACCACAGAAGGCGAACCAAGAGAAAGAGTCCTGAAAAAGTCCGGGAAGGCATCTCTGGAAAGCACATGGCTGACTATCAAAGCAGTCAGGAGAAGACAAACTCCGCATCGAGTCACCTAGAGCAGCCAAGGCCTGATACATTACGGACTATGAGTGGCCGGACCGGGCCACTACACACTGCTACGCCCTTTCGAACTGGAAAATATCGATCGAAGGGGCGAGTCTGGGTCAGAAAACAAACTGGACAAGACTAGTTCAGAATGTCGGGCAAGCAAAGGACCGATGGCGGGATAGAGACAGCTAGTACTAGGATGAGAATCCGCAAGAGCAGCAGATTCAGCCTCTGACCTAGCAAACTGAGAAACCACGGTACGAATGTGCGACTGCACTTCGTAACCAACTCTACATGCTAAGACCGACGAAAGGGACCCCCGTTGACTGGGTGAAAAACCAGCGGAGACAATTCGATCGGTTGGGAGGTAAAAAATAAAAATAAAAAACTGCCTATGAAGTAGGAACAGACAGCAACAGCAACATAGTTGCTATCGCATGACGTCAAAACGAACCAGATGACGCGGAAATGTCCCCACCGAAAAGGAAAACATGTAGACAAAAAGCGAAACAGTGTGCAAACGTGACGATGACACACCTCGACCTAAACCATAAAAAACGGTCGGAACGAGACGCCGAAGACCAAAAGGGGGGGGCCTGAAGGAAGGCAAAAATCACCCCGTCGAACAACTTTAGGTTGAAAGCTGTGCCGTTCGGTGATCTGACGGCTGAGCAGGGAAGATCATGCTAGCCGGACAGTTAAAGCCAGATCGGGACGGAACCAGTCCGAAACAGGATGACTGGAACGGCCGAACGAGTCAACAGGTTGAACAACTCATGGTTGAAACCGTGAAAGAAGGAGTGCGCACTCTGACTTCTCTCTGCAAGGGCCTTTGTATACCCAGGCCAGAGGAAGGAGCTCCGAAATCGACCCCATCAGACTAAGAAAACCGAGGGGACAGCGAAGGGTGACCGCCTTCGTTACTGAGAGGTCGGACACCACCTGTGTCCTCCGAGGCTGAGACTGTGAACACGACCGTGTCGAACCTCATAACCAGACAGTCCCTAAAGTGCCCCTAAAAAGAGTCTCTGGCCAGAAGAATCACCAAGGGAAGCTAGAGCCACTCCAATGGCTGGTTCATTCACGGACTCAAAGAGCCTGAAAAACGCAATACAGCAAAAAACCGAACCAAAAACGTCACAAAAGCACAGCCCTTGAGGGCTTTGGACAAAGATGCTTCCAACAGTATAACGTAGGAAGGCTAAAACTTGACCGGGCAAGATTTGTCACAATGGAGTTTCTCTGCAACAGCCTTAGAAGGCTTGGAGAAAGAGGGAAAAGGGAGGTAGTCCTCATGGACACCTAGTACCAACTTGAAAGGATGAACAACAAAAAGAGCCTAAGGAAACTGAATCTTCCTTGGGCCTGGTAGACCCGCCCAAAGAGAAACGGTTAGTTACTGCGAGAAGCGTAACAGAGTATCCAAGTGACGTCAGGATAACCGTGGAAAAAACCCATTTCAACGGTACTGACTTGGAAACGGTAGAGAACAGAAGAACAAAAAACCCTTTAAACGGCCTAAGAGATCGCCGGCCAATTAGAGTCAGAAGGGGCCGAAAACGGTCGGAAATTTTGATAAAACCGGTTGACAGGACCGGTTGAAAAAGTCATCAAGTTGAACAACACTGTTGTAACCAGAAAGGCATGAATCTAAAAAGAGCAAGGAAATCCATGCTCGTCAGAATCGAAGAAAACGGACCAACAGGCGCCGTTGCAACGGACAAGAATGAAACAAAGAAAACGATGGAGCATTCCCAAAAGCCCCATGTCAAACGGCGAAATTGGCGGAAGAGCACTGGAGGCCAAAATCACCACGAGGTTCTTGAACCGGAACGGAATCGGACGGTCCGTTGCCCATACCGGTTAAATGGATAGGTGAGAGCGATCGATCAGAAGAACAAGAGCTCAAGACCAGAAGATCGAAGCAGATCTAACCAGATGAGAAAACTTTACCAGTCCTCAACGTGAATTCAGTTTTAACCACCGAATCCTCCATGAAGGAGGGAGCTTGGAGAGTCAAAGAGCTCTTAGACTGCTGAAGAGAGCCAACTGAGCGATCAGTGGCGGACTCCTGATGGGTGGATCGAACAGGGACCACGTAAGGGCACGATCGAGACAAAATCTTGAGAAGATTCTGAACAGAAGACTCTGTTAGAGAGTGAGGGACCTCCAACTGAGGGTCCAGCACCATGTCAGACTCAAAGTCAGAATGATCCACACAGAATTCCTTGGAGGGGTCTAGTCGCTGAAGCTTCTGATAAGCACGGCCCATAGAATCAAACACCACTGGAGGACCATGCTTGGAAGAGGGTTCTGCCGGTTGGGAGTGTGTAGATCTAAGAACACCGGCAGGAACCGGGAGACCCCGACGTCCACCGTGAAAACGGGACATTTCCGGTTGACCCGAACCGGAGGAACGAACCGGAAATTCATCATCCGAATTTTCCGGTTCCAGACGAACCCTTTCCCGGTATGTCCGCGTTGGCCAAGCAACCGGGAGACAACCGGATGATTACCGGGTAAACACCGGGAGAACCGGAGGAAACGGTCTCGCAACCGGGAGAAGCAAATATCCGGTTGCGGTGGGAATGCCATGAGGCTCCAACCGTGCCATCCCCCGGTATGTCCGCGTTGGCCAAGCAACCGGGAGACAACCGGGAGAAACCGGATGAATACCGGGTGAAACCGGGTAAGCACCGGGAGAACCGGAGGAAACCGTCTCACAACCGGGAGAAGCGAATTTCCGGTTGCGGTGGGACTGCCAAGAGGCCCCAACCGCGCCAGTGCCAGGATCACTGGAGAGCCATCCCCCGGGAGGGGGGTATGGACTCTTATCGGTATGAAGGTGCCCCGCACCGACCGATTTGACTGTCCTGGTAACCTCTCCCTCGAACTGAGTGGAGGATTTGAGCCCGGACTCAGGAAAGGGAACAGGCCGTTCCCGATCCTGGAGGTACCTCCCAGGTACCACCGGATGATTGCCTGACAGACTGGCCAGTCTGGTGACAGAGGAGTCACCTCTGTCACTAGGCAAGCTCCCCGGAGGGGAGCCTCTCTGTTCCGTAAACATCATGCCCACAGGACGGAAACCAGAGGTGGAAAGGGATTTCCTATCCCTGTTGAGGTCGACGCTGGCCTTAGTGGACAAGGGCCTCCTGGAGGCAAGCCTGTGAACAGAAGAAGGAGAGAGGGTTGCGCCAGTGACAGTCTCACGAGAAGAGACAACTGGCGGCACCCTCTCTGGCCTAATCATAGAACCGAAATAGGAGGAAGATTCTGTCGATGCGAAAGGGAGAACCCTGAAACCCGAAGAGTCCAAGTGACGAAAGAAAGACAGCGTAGTACAAAGCCTGCGAGTCCAACGGAAAAGGAGAAGGAGCAGAAACCTCCGAAGGGAGAGAAACTGGAATGGGCTCCGAAACCGGTTAGGCCGGTGTAACCGAAACGGACTGTGACTGGACGAGACGTAGGATTTGTGAGAGGATTTAGACGAAACTTCTTGAGAAGATTAAGAGAACCTGCCCAAAGGGTCCCTAGTGAGAGAAGAAGAGTCAACTGACTTGGAAACAGAAAAACAACCGAAGCAGAAACTGCTTTGCCCGAAGTGGAAACCGCAGGGGTGCAAGAAGCCATAATGGCTGACGCCACCCCGAAAACGAACAAGAGAGTGAACGAAATAATTTTTCAACTAAAACGAACACCAAGAAATGACAATGAAATAATATCGATAGGATGACTAACAGCCTTCCCAAGAAACTGAATAGAACAAAGCTATGCACGGAACGAACCCACCAGATAGACAAGAGTCAGAAAAGGCGGAGCAGGGTAGGCCCAGGTGTGGTTGAAAGGCTGGAAAATTTAAGAATGACATATCCGGTGCCCCAAGGGTGCGCGTCATACCCGGAAGTAAGGGGAGTCACTCCCGCTACTCCCTGCGGTATGGGTGCAGTCCCATGGGGCCAGTTTCGTTTTAGCTATGTGCTAGGGTAAGGTTCCAGGTTGTTTTAGGCTAATGCAGTTGTTTTGAGTGTTGGTACAGTATGATTAAATTAGATTGGGGTCTATTGTCCAAATACCACAATTATTGTCTTAGTTTTAGGAAGGATAGACCTTATTTTATATATGTCACAGAAGAATCCCCAGTACTGCTGATGGATTTTGTTCTCTATCCAGGTAAAATTAATGGAAATGTTTGGCTGAAATATGTCTGGCGGTGAAAGGGTTAAGAGACCAGAACTTTGCTGTGATAGGCAGGAAAGTAAAACATTCTTAAAAGTGCATTCATTAAGATAAATGGATTTTTTTTTAAAACATGACTGAATGAAACCCAAAGAGTATGCGCATAATTATGTACCGTATTTTTCGGACTATAAGGCAATACTTTTTTCCCAGACTCAGACCCCTGCGCCTTATAATGTGACTGATGAAATAGTAAGAAAACATAGTAACAAAATCTGAAATTTGGGTTAAAAAAATTTGGGGGTGCGCCTTATACAAAGGTGCGCCTTATAGTCCGAAAAATACGGTATCTGCATTTGTGTGACATCCAAATGTCAAACCAAAGAAAGACTGCCATTCCCCATCAAAAGGCAAATGAGATGAAACAGCAATAAAATCATGATTAATACATTCGATCATGAAATAACAAAGCCACGCACAAATGACGCACGGATACTCACTGTGTCCAGAACTTCAAATCGTTTTTTGGAGTGCAACACGTTCACCTGCAAGAAAAAACAACAGCACCAAAGCCTTAAAATTTAGTTATATGCAATAACATTTACATAAATCTTTGTACTGTTGACATATACAATAGTATTTATTTAAATTCAACAGTTAACATTTTTGTCACAATGCAAAAATACTCACATAAAGATGAGCAACACCACTGTACGGCCCAGAAGATGGGACAGCAACATTATTTTTTTTAAAATACTCACATAAAAGTTGATATGTTTGTCATTTACAAAATTATTCGCCTTGGCTTAACATATTGGCGACAGGCTGCGACTATATTCGTAGCAGCCAAGGATTGTGTATAGCCGGGCCACGACTACAATCGTATCATGGTAGAAGGTACAAAACTCGTGTATAACTTTCGACCACAGATTGCTTTCATCCTCTGAGTTGTTTCCCTTGACGAGGGGTTGGGGGCAGACTTGGGAAACCTAGCTATCAGTTTGGTCATACCAGGCAGCAGGATTTCTCCCACACGACTTTTAACTGCAGTGGGATTTTCATGTGTGCAAAGCACACAGGTCAGACTAGCTTTAAGTCCCCATCTGAAGGACTTGTCGTTCTTCTTCTTCTTCTGCGTTCGCAGGCCAAAAGGCCACAATAGGTAAAGTATGCATGCGTCCGTTTTCCAGTTTCCACTGGTCTCCTCGCTGCGTACAGCCGACACATTCTGATTTTGGAGGAGCTCAAAGGAGAAAACTATATGGAAGATTTTTAGGGGAAAAGGCAGGAGATTGGGCCAAAAAGTCAGAAACATAGTAGATGACACAAAGCGGGGAAAAGGCAGAGTCAAAGAGAGAGACAGATTAGAGGAAGCTGCAAGCACAGAACTTCCAGAAGGTGGGGAACTATTTGTATTGAAGACACACACACACAGAGACACACACACATACACACCGGTATTCCCACAAGGGGGGGAGATGCTCAGTTCGATTTTCCTGTCAAACTACAAAGAAAGGGCGAGGCCGGGATTCGAACCCGGGTCACTCACTCACGGCTGCAGTCACATCATGCACTGACTGTGGCAGGCGAACGTCTTAAGCACCACCCTGCCACCTTCCTTAATGCTAACTGACCTCAAAGACGTAGTGGACAGAGGTGTGGGCAAAGCACCTCATCATTGTGGTCAGGTCGTTGAAGGCCTACTGGGGCTTAGTGCGGAGCACTTTTCTATTTTCTTCTTCTTTTTTTTTTAACATAAGGGGTGGGGCTTAACCCTTTCACTGCCAATGTCGCATTTTAGCACCACAATGGTTTAACACCCATGTCACTAAAAGGCATCAAATCAGGGCCTGTTATTCAAAGACCCTATTCTCTTAATTTTGGGAGGTAAGGATGGACCTAATGTTAAATATGTCATAGAGGAATTAGCAATATTGCAGTTTTGTTTTTTCTGTACTCAGTTAAGTTTAATGGTATTTTTTTGCTGAAAAATGGCTGGCGGCGAAAAGGTCAACAAAGCGGCTTGTTGTTTGTTGTCGCACCCTGGCTAAAAGACTCCAGGGATCATCCCAACAGCCAAAGCGCTTGAACACTATGGTACAAATGCACCAGCAAGGGATGAGAACATTACGTGTGTGACTGTTTTTGATTACTCCGCCACATGGGCAGCCACACTCCGACTTTGGAGGATTTTGGAGACTGATGATGTTATGCTAGGACTAGGAGCTTGTCATGGCTAAAGACAATCCCCGCATAACTATGCAGACCATAAGAACATTTTGATGTAGCCTTGGTGTTCTAGCCTATGTCAATTGGTCTGAAACTGCCTCAAGCCAAGGTGAAAAGCGACTTACAGTCCATAAATTACAGTACAGGAATAAGAGACTATTACATAAAATGTTCAGGCGTGCAGTTTACAAGAAATTGCTCACAGAGACAATTGTTCTTTGGATGATACCCTAAGTACCTTACATTCTCCGCAAATTTGTGTTAAGGGCCTGCTACATGCATACGATTCCAGTCTGAATGTGATGCGATTTTGACGATGCGAGTCATGATTAACATGAAATTTATGCATTGGGTCTACTCGAGTATAGTGAGCGGAAATGGCAGAATTATTTTTAGACAGAAGCATTTCACGTGAAGTCATGACTCACATGATCCAATCGCATCGCATCCCCATACGATTTTATGAGTGTGTGGCGCCGGCTTTTTTTACTTAACCCTTTCACCGCCAGCCATATTTTAGCCAAAAATGTACCTGGGTAGAGAACAAAATCCATCTGCAGTATTGGGGATTCTTCTGTGACATATATATAAAATTTGGGATTCTTCTGTGACATATATATAAAATAACGTCTATCCCTACTTCCCAAAACTAAAACAATAGGGTATTTGGATAATAGACCCCAATTTGATGCCTTTTAGTGACATAAGTGTTAAATCACTGTGGTGCTAAAATGAGACGCTGGCGGTGAAAGGGTTAACACCACAAAAACCAGCTTCAGGTAACAGATCATCATTTCCTGTTAACTGACCTCAAAGACGTAGTCCAGGGAGGTGTGGGCGAAGCACCTCTTCATGGTGGTCAGGTCGTTGAAGGCCTCCTTGCACTCCTGGGGCTTGGTGCGCAGAGCGTTAGAGTTCCGCACCAGCGCCCCGTCCAGGTCGTCGCTGATCTTCTCAAACTGCTTGCGCATCTCCTTCATTCGACGGATGTCCCTGGGGGGACAAAAACGTTGGTTTAGTGTTGTACAGTGTTGTCATACCCTGGCTTAACCTCAAACTGCTTGTGCATCTCCTTCATTCGACGGATGTCCCTGGGGAAAAAACGTTGGTTTAGTGTTGTACAGCGTTGTCATACCCTGGCTTAACCCTTTCAACGCCAGCCATTTTTCAGCCAAAACTTTCCATTAACCCTTTCAACGCCAGCCATTCTTCAGCCAAAACTTTCCATTAACCCTTTCAACGCCAGCCATTTTTCAGCCCAAACTTTCCATTAACCCTTTCAACGCCAGCCATTTTTCAGCCAAAACTTTCCATTAACCCTTTCAACGCCAGCCATTCTTCAGCTAAAACTTTCCATTAACCCTTTCAACGCCAGCCATTTTTCAGCCAAAACTTTCCATTAACCCTTTCAACGCCAGCCATTTTTCAGCCAAAACTTTCCATTAACCCTTTCAACGCCAGCCATTCTTCAGCTAAAACTTTCCATTAACCCTTTCAACGCCAGCCATTTTTCAGCTAAAACTTTCCATTGACCCTTTCAACGCCAGCCATTTTTTACAGCTAAAACTTTCCCATTAACCCTTTCAACGCCAGCCATTCTTCAGCTAAAACTTTCCATTAACCCTTTCAACGCCAGCCATTTTTCAGCCAAAACTTTCCATTAACCCTTTCAACGCCAGCCATTCTTCAGCTAAAACTTTCCATTAACCCTTTCAACGCCAGCCATTCTTCAGCCAAAACTTTCCATTAAACTTACCTGGGCAGAGAAAAGATTTCATCTGCAATATTTGGGATTCCTTTATGACATGCATAAAATAGGGCCTATCCTTACCTCCCAGAATTAAGAACATAGGGTCATTGGCTAACAGACCCTCATTTGATGCCTTTTAGTGACATGGGTGTTCAATCATTGTGGTGCTAAGAGGCGACATTGGCGGTGAAAGGGTTAAAGACTCCAGGGATCATCCTAACAGCTGAAGCACTTGGAACGCTATGGTACGAATGCACCAGCTAGGGATGAGAACATTACGTGTGTGACCGCTTTTGATTACCCCGCCTCCCTTCGTGAGGATACCGTGGGTGGGTGTCTTCCGTACAAATAGTCCCCCCACCTTCTGGAAGTTCTGCACTTGTAACTTCCTCTAATCTGCAGCATGACGCATCTGCGCTTGTAATTGACAGGAAACTGTCTGAGTGATCGAAGAAGAAGAAGAAGAAGAAGAGAATTAGAGTAGGTTGCTAGCACAGAACTTCCAGAAGATGGGGTAACTATTTGTGCTGAAAGATCCCCTGGTACCCCCACAGGGGAGATTGATTATCCTTTTGTGAGAAACCAGAGCTAACGACAGTGTTGCTGCTGTTTATAGGGACAGTGTGTGTGTGTCTGCGTGTGTGCAGGGAGTGGGTGGGATAGTCATAGAGAAAAGCTACTCTCTTTGACTCAGCCTTTTCCCTTTGCTCACTGTCATCTACCATCTTTCTGCCTTACTGGTCCATTCTCCTGCCTTTGTTCTAGAAACACTTACAAAGATTTTCTCCAGCTGAAGATGGACATGCAGGGCTAAACTAGTTCTTAGTTAGGCGCATAACGGCAGCATGACGCATTTCCGTTCATATGACAGAAAAGGAAGAAAAGAAATGCTGGAAGAGACAACTCAGCCACAAAGTCTTTAAGATTCACATGCACCTATACCAGAAAGCACTGACACAAAGCAAATCTCCAACACAAAAGTGTTTGATGCTGCAGAACACAGGTGTTTCTTACTTTTTGATGAAAGCGTTGAGATTCTTGCACACAGATCGGTGGGCCTGGTCCATTAGGATCTACAAAAACAAACAAACAAAAATAACACATGCAAGGTTGTTTTTTACTCTCCCATTCTCTCTGTCTCTCTCTCTCTGTCTCTCTCTCTCTCCCCATCCCTATGTCCCTCTCCTCTTTCCCTTCTCCCTTTATCGCCTCACTTACACACGCTGACACATGAAGGGGCATTCATGTGCAGTACAAAGACACCCATACGGTGCATGCACGCATGCACATACCCTTTATCTGCAAACAACAAACGTCAAAAATATCCTGTTGCGTTAGGTATAATCACCAATAAGATACATTTGAAATAAATATTTTCTTTAATCTTTTGCTCATAGCTAAGGAATTACAAAAATAAGAGCAGTTAAATGAAAAAGGTTAATTATTTTGTTCACATTTTAAAAATAAAATAACCTTTTAAAGTCACAAATTTGTCCAAATGTACACAATCACATTAACCCCTTGACTGCCAGAGAAAACTAAGAAAAAAATACATTAAAAATTGTCAAATGTAAAACTAACGAGTCAATCTGGCAAAATGGTCTGGGGACATAACTCTCCTGACTGTTTAAAAGCAAAAAGCTATATCCCAGTTATTCCCCTTCATCTGACGACATCATCAGTGATGTTATCAAGCCCGTAGGTGATACGTTATATGGCAGTCAAGGGGTTAACCCTTTTCAAAATCATCTGCCGTATTTTACGGACTACAAGGCGCACCTGATTATAAGGCCCCCAAATTTAACACAAAATTCAGATTTTGTAACACTATTTTCTTACTATTTTATCAGTCACATTATAAGGCGCAGGGGTCTCAGTCTGGGGGAAAGTATTGCCTTAAGGTATAGTCCAAAGGGAGAAAGGTGGCAGAGTGGTTAAGACATTCGCCTGCCAAATGTAATGCGTGACTGCAGCGTGAGTGACCCGGGTTCGAATCCCAGCCTCGCCCTTTCTTTCTAGTTTGAGAGGAAAATCGAACTGAACGTCGAGTCCTTCGGATGGGGACTTAAAGCTAGTCTGACCCGGGCGCCTTAGGCACGTAAAAATCCCACAGCAGTTGAAAGTCGGTAAGAGCAGGGAGAAATCCCGCTGCCTGGTATGGCAGCCCGAATAGGGAGAGCAGCCCGAATTTCACAGAGAATACCAAATACCAAATAAAATATGGTACAAGAACAAATTATGAAAGGATTAATTTAGTTGACAATGAGTTCAGACATACCCCAAAGTACTTGACCATCTCAGTCATGGCGTGGGCAAAGCGGCTAAGACTGGACTGCAATTGAAACAAAAAAATTAAAATAAAGAAATTCGCAAATTTTATGTCTAAAACCAGGGAAATGTACATAAATGTACAACAAGTAAAGCAAACAACTGGTCAAGCAATAAATAAATCATGTATTGTTTCAAACTGTTCTACTTATATTCAAGAAAAATAACTGACAACAAAATCTAGACTGTCCGTTGATATCATGCCATGATGTGTGCCCTTTCAACTATCACCAAGACAACCAAAAAAACACCACAAAAAAACTATCACCAAGACCATGATCAAGAACTACACCGATTTTGAAACAAATTTTGCAAGAATAACACGTCCAGTTCACACACACACACACAAACAAACAAAAAATTGCAGCACAGTATCACATTGAAACATGCAGACTGATACACGATGATGTAATCTGATTTTGTTACGGTTTGTGTGTGTTTTTTCTCTTCTATTGGTTGTCCATTCGATGTGCATGCTTTCGTTGTTGTTGGATTGCGTCTTGTGCAAAACCAAAGCGATTTCCTTTGTATTACGATGCATTGGCTGATTAAAGAATCTTGAATCTTCATGAATATGTAAGAACTACAGAGAGATAAACTATTTGGGACAATAAGCAAATGACAAAACAAACAAAAAAACTGGGGGGGGGGGGGGAGGGGGGGGGGGGGGGGGGTAGGTCAGAACAAAGTAAAAGTAAAACAATTTGTTTGTTACTTTGTTTACTTTTAACAAAGTAAAAGTAAAACAATTTTCTGAAAATTTGTAAACTAAAAAAAAAGTTCATGAAAATGTAAGAAAAACAGAGATTACCCATAATTTTTCTCGTTTCATAAAGAGAATACAACCTATCAGACTTGGGTACAATATTATATATATTTTTCTTACTACATTTCATACTGTTAATCATATTATTAGGCGTAGCAATTAATATTTTCTTACATTGTATATTGTTAATCAACAACACAAAATATTTTCTTACATTGGGGGGGGGGGGGTATTATATATTTTCTTACATTGTATATTGTTAATCATATTATTAGGCGTAGCCGTATGGGGGGGGGGGGTTATTAGGCGTTAGGGGTAAAATTTCACACACAATTCTGATTTTGCTATTATATATTTTCAGAACAAACATTGTAAAAGTAAAACAATTTGTTTGTTACTTTGTTTACTTTTAACAAAGTAAAAGTAAAACAATTTTCTGAAAATTTGTAAACTAAAAAAAAAGTTCAATAAAAAAGAAAGTAAAACAAATATGAAAAATAAAGAAAAGAAGAGTAACTTAGTAAATAATGAAACAAAAATCCAGATTACCCATAATTTTTCTCGTTTCATCACAGTCAAAATCTGTCAATATCGATTCTAGCAGAGAATACAACCTTTCCTGATTATCGTAATGTTCAGACTATTTGGGTATGTCCCCAAAATTTCATACACAATTCTGATTTTGCTATTATATATATTTTTCTTACTACATTTCATACTGTTAATCATATTAGTAGGCGTAGCCTTAGGGGTCTCCAAAATTTCACACACAATTCTGATTTTGCTATTATATATATTTTTCTTACTACATTTCATACTGTTAATCATATTATTAGGCGTAGCCTTAGGGGTCTCCAAAATTTCACACACAATTCTGATTTTGCTATTATATATTTTCTTACTACATTGTATATTGTTAATCATATTATTAGGCGTAGCCTTAGGGGTCTCCAAAATTTCACACACAATTCTGATTTTGCTATTATATATTTTGTTTACTACATTGTATATTGTTAATCATATTATTAGGCGTAGCCGTAGGGATCTCCAAAATTTCACACACACTTCTGATTTTGCTATTATATATTTTTCTTACTACATTTCATACTGTTAATCATATTATTAGGCGTAGCCGTAGGGGTCTCCAAAATTTCACACACAATTCTGATTTTGCTATTATATATTTTTCTTACTACATTTCATACTGTTAATCATATTATTAGGCGTAGCCGTATCTCCAAAATTTCACACACAATTCTGAGCTATTATATATTTAGGGATATTGTTAATCTCCAAAGGCGTAGCCGTAGGGATCTCCAAAATTTCACACACACTTCTGATTTTGCTATTATATATTTTTTTTACTACATTGTATATTGTTAATCATATTATTAGGCGTAGCCTTAGGGGTCTCCAAAATTTCACACACACTATTATGATTTTGTAGCCGTAGGGATCTCCAAAATTTCACACACAATTCTGATTTTGCTATTATATATTTTCTCTGATTTTGCTATATTTTCTTACTACATTGTATATTGTTAATCATATTATTAGGCGTAGCCTTAGGGGTCTCCAAAATTTCACACACAATTCTGATTTTGCTACTACATTGTAATATTATATTTCACACACAATTCTGATTTTGCTATTATATATTTTCTTACATTGTATATTGTTATCATATTATTAGGCGTTAGGGGTCTCCAAAATTTCACACACAATTCTGATTTTGCTATTGTATATTGTTAATCATATTATTAGGCGTAGCCTTAGGGGTCTCCAAAATTTCACACACAATTCTGATTTTGCTATTATATATTTTCTTACATTGTATATTGTTAATCATATTATTAGGCGTAGCCGTAGGGGTCTCCAAAATTTCACACACAATTCTGATTTTGCTATTTTATATTTTCTTACTACATTTTAATCATATTATTAAGCGCAGCCATAGGGGTCTCACTCTCAGTCTGGAGGAAAAAAGTATATGTGGGGGTCTTCTTTTTCTAGGCTACCGTTGAGTATCCACAATCATCAGTTTGATTTTATGACACTATATGCGGTCGAGGTTCGAAGTCGGGCATCAAAAAGAAACAAAATAAAACAAAAACCTACTCTACGAAGATGACCCAGCCAGTCGGGTCTCGCTGATCAAGCCCCCGAAGTGATGGGGTAGTCCACAAAATATGGTAATGAGTTTACGATGTTTCAATGCACTTCCCCATCATGTTATTATCCCCCCTCCCCATTCCCCTGCTTTCTTTGATCCCGCCACACTCTTTGTCTGTTACCACTCTCCACATTCCCCGCTGCCCTCTTCCAGTAACAGACATAATAATAATAATAATAATAATTGATAGCATTTCTTAATTTTCTATAGTGCCTTTCTATCATCATTTTACACTCAAGGCGCTTCCATTCACTGATACACCCGCAGTCACACAAAACATTATTACCCAATCATTCACCCAGGTACAAGATCAAGAAGGAAAAATGTACAAACCGAATGAGCTTTGAAAGTAGTGAGTCTTGCGTTTAGCTTTGAAAGTAGAGATAGTTGGTTCATCTCCCCCCCCCCCCCTCCCCCTCTCCCCCCCCCTCCCTCTCTTTCCCTTGGTGCATAATGGTGTTTTTTGTTTCTAAATCCACAAGCAAACACACACACACACACACACACACACACACACACACACAC
>CM065698.1:35366385-35371385 GCA_017654935.2 Phymorhynchus buccinoides | reverse complement strand
ACATCACAAGTAACCAAGACAACGGCACAACTGTTACTCAGAGTTATAAATCACAATATCAGCACCCACGTACACAACACTTGACGGTGACCGAACGGGATTCAAATCATCAAACTGAAACCTTTAGCTTAATATTTAGTTTTTAAACGTATTTTGTTTAATTAGACGGAAAATATAATATAAAAAACTTACAACTTGACTTATGTTGGAAAAGAATTTGCAATGAGAAAAATGTAACAAAAATTACGGAGAAATGATACGGCACACATACACACAAGAAAAATATTTTACCTTATTTTACGGACTACAAGGCGCACCTGATTATAAAGCACCCCCCCAAAAACATTTTTTACACAGAATTCAGATTTTATTTTTTTTGGGGGGGTTGCTGTCCCATCTTCTGGGCCGTACAGTGGCGTTGCTCCCACACCGCTCATTCTGAGTCCCAACTCGCAGACACACCTCCGCACATTCAGGTCGCGGAATCCGAGACCAGATTCAGATCTTGTTATTATAGTTTCTTACAATAAAGCACTTAGAGCTTAAAGGTGAAGCGCTATATAAATTTTCTTGAATAAATAAATAAATGTTATCAGTCACATGATAAAGAGCATGGCTCTCAGTCTATGAAAAAAGTATCGCCTTATAGTCCGTAGAATACGGCATAAGTGAGCTAAAGTGCCTTCCAAGCTCATCTTATCAATCAAACAATCATGAATCTTCAATAAAAAAAGAAATTGGTCAATAGATTAAATCAGAACATTCTATAATTTATTTGGCTAACATTCTTCATACTACAGTATTAATAATAAATTTTTTTTAAAGCAAATATAAAGCATAAACAATGAAAAAGCACAAGATGTATTAATTACTAAAACTACAAAGAGAAGAAAAACAAATTCAACATCAATATTTATCTTGCAATATAATATTGATAATAATACATAAAGTGCATGTAAAAAGGGGATGGGGAAAGGGGGAAAAGTGAAGTTCTCTTTCAAGAGGGATTAACTCACTCGGGACTGGACAAATTATTTCCCCTTGTTCTGTGGGGACTGGGCATTTGACTAGGTTCGTAAAATAATCACCCAAACCAAGTTATGAAGGGTTAGGCATCAATATTTTCAGAAAAGATTAGCAACACTATGCACTAAACGATCGTAAAATATCAGATTCATTACCTTCGTCGTTTGTCTCCTGTTGATGAAAACATGTCACACATACAAAGAAGAAAAATTTGTCATTTCGATCTTTGACCTCCCTCTACAACCAAAACTGAATGTAAAGTCTGCATTGATTGGTTCATTTCAAGAGAGGCAAGGTCAAAGCAAACTGAAAATAGGTTATGACTTCGCATCGGAAAGCTGGTTACACGCCAGAAATCAAAACCTCTTGAAAACTCTTATGAGCCGGATCCGGGCCATTCGTCCTAAACGGTTGTGCGAGCCATGAGCCAGATCCGGCTCATTCGCCCCGAGTGAGTTAAGAATCAAACACTGGAGACACATGATGTGAAGCTAATTCTAACAGTGATGCTAAGACGCAGAATAATAAACAGATACAAACATAAAGAAACTGCTGTGTCCAACTCCAATGCTTACCGACACAAAGGAATCATCGTTGAAGTAGCTCGCCAAGTCTCGTACCCCAGCTACAAAACCACTGAGACAGAAGAGGAGAAACTTTATTGACATAAAAATAGACATTATTTATTGAAATTTTAAAAAAAACAATAAGACATGATCATGATTACACCTTTTTTTTTTTATTGGAAAAAAAGTACATTTTTATACCTAGCATTGTGGGTTTGGTGTTTTTCTATATCACTAGTTTCAAATTTTGATGATCAATCCTATCAGGGCTCCCAGGGACCCCCATTTGGGGGTATATGAAGCACTAAAATTTTCAAGGACCCTCTAAAAGAATGTGCAGGGGGTCCCAGGGATGCACTAGAAAAATTATTTTTACCATTCGCAATGCCACTGGGACCCGCTATCCCGCCTCTAGGACCTTCTATACTGTAAGTGAAGGAGTCCCTGGGACCCCTTGTTTTGCGGGAAGATTGGGAGCCCTGCCTATTATCTATAAATAGATATATCAATAGATATAGTATATATATAGCTTAATGCACTAATTTTTAAAAACTGTAAACTATGGAGCCAAACACAATTTGAGCAAAATACATATCAACATACTACGCATGATTCATCAATGTGTGTGTGTGAAACACTCAGAGAAGAGAGAGAGAGAGAGAGAGAGAGAGAGAGAGAGAGAGAGAGAGAGAGAGAGAGAGAGAGAGAGAGAGAGAGAGAGAGAGAGAGAGAGAGAGAGAGAGAGAGAGAGAGAGAGAGAGAGAGAGAAGAGAGAGAGAGAGAGAGAGAGAGAGAGAGAGAGAGAGAGAGAGAGAGAGAGAGAGAGAGAGAGAGAGAGAGAGAGAGAGAGAGAGAGAGAGAGAGAGAGAGAGAGAGAGAGAGAGAGAGAGAGAGAGAGAGAGAGAGAGAGAGAGAGAGAGAGAGAGAGAGAGAGAGAGAGAGAGAGAGAGAGAGAGAGAGAGAGAGAGAGAGAGAGAGAGAGAGAGAGAGAGAGAGAGAGAGAGAGAGAGAGAGAGAGAGAGAGAGAGAGAGGCAGAGAGAGAAACAGAGACACAGAGAGAGACAGACAGACAAACAAACAAAGAAATTGTCTATTTTTATGTCACATACACAGATCTATACATCATACAATTACATGTAAAGTTAATTTTAATTTGCTATTTATAGTATTTTCATACTTAACTAAACAATTTAAACAATGTACACACACACACACACATTGAAAGTGAAACTCAAGTGAAAGTATTTTCCGCATGTTCTTTGTTAGGTCATAATATTACTATTAGGATAAGGCTTTGTGCACATTACTGTACGGAAACCTGCGCTTATCCGCAAATTAGTAAAAGAAAGTCAAAAATAAGCGGATGGGATAAACGCGTGCGGAAACACATGCGCTTATTTTTCTTACCGTATTTCACAGACTATAAGGTGATATTTTTTTCCCCAGACTGAGACCCCTGCGCTTTATAATATGACTGGTAATTTTGTAAGAAAATATAAGACCAAAGTCTGATTTTTGTGTCAAACATGGTGCGCCTCATAGTCATAGTAAAAAAAAACAAGTTACTTTCTTTGGTAAAGGTCAAGATGTGCCACCCCCCCCTACCTATCTCGGTTAATTCTATTTTTCCGTTATTGCCTTTCTTACCATACATAAAGCTGTATTTTAGGAACATTTTTAGCTAATAACCTTTTTGGAATACTAACCCTATCCCTAGCCCTAAGCCTAACCCTACCCCCCACCCTATAAGAGGGAAAAACGCAACGAACCACAACTGTGACAAATCGCGGTGTACTGCAGTACATAGTGGGGGGTAGGGTTAGGCTTAGGGCTAGGGTTAGGGATAGGGTTAGTATTTCAAAAAGGTGATTAGCTGAAAATGTTCCTAAAATACAGCTTTATGTTTGGTAAGAAAGGCAAACACAGAGAAATAGAATTAACCGAGAAATGCAGGGGGGTGGGGGGTGGCACATCTTTACCTTTACCCTTTCTTTTATTTATTTCCGGATAAGAACATGAGGTTTTCACGTGTAATGTGCACAAAGCCTTAAAGGTGGACCCTGACGGATGAGTTTTTGCAAGGAACACGATGAGATCACCTGAAAGACAGCCTTTTCAAGGATCTGAACACTCACTTTGCTCTGGTTTCCTATAAATCAAACCGTCAAAACGGCGATTCCTCCTTGGCGGAGATAGTAGTCATTTTGGATGGGATGGGTGGAGGACACTCAATGTGGTTGAAGCGTTTTCTTTTTTTGGTAGTGCAGTAGAAAAAAAAATTGGAGCTATTTCCTTTGTTGTGAGCAAAACTCCTTTAGATAAACTGGATAAAATTTAAAAAAATAAAAATAAAAAGGTTTGTATTGCGAAAATGTTATGCAAACGACGGCACAAGCCTTCTCTTTGGGTGAAAGAATTTGACTTCCAACACCTCCGCCAAGGAGGAATCGCCGATTTGACGGTTTGATTTCAAGGAAACCAGAGCAAAGTGAGTGTTCTGATCCTTGAAAAGGCTGTCTTTCTGGTGATGTTGACGTGTTTCGTGCAAAAACTCATCCGTCAGGGTCCACCTTGAATCAGTCCTGAGAGTGTGCAAAGGGAAACAACTTGGGTTCTACCTGCTGTTTGAGCTGAACTGTTTTCCAGAGTCGATCATCACCGTGCAGAGCTTGACCAGCTGAAAGTGAAACACAGAAACAGTTGCTTATCAGTTTTCATCACTGCATGTCATCAAAGAGTATGAGCGTCGGGGTGAAATAGTCTTTCCCTGCACTCTGCACACGTTCATTCTGAAGATTCATAAGTGTCCAGACAGTACTTTCTTTAACAGTAATAACACACACACAGTGACACACACACACACCAATTTTTTTAAAAATATCTCACAATGACATTATATCTATTGACTATTGCATACTCAATGAAACTCACTCATACTTAACAGCATTAAAAAAAATACTGATTTAAAAAAAATGTAATTTTAGACCTGAAAGTGAAAAGTTTAAACTTGAACTAAAGTACCATTTTATTGATTTTTATTGACAAAATTATAACAAAAATAATAATTTAGATGCTCATGATATTTTCTGTGTACTACCATGTAATTCTGATTAACTTAAACTAAAAAGAATTTATTTTGGTTTTCATTTTGAACAGAGAGGGTGTTTGTTTCCAAACTAAACCACAATGAATCTTGAAGTTGAACACTCGAGTTGTCACCAACGAACTCACTTTTTCAAGACGCGCTTCCAAAGTTTCAATGTCATTTTCAGCATCCTCCAAAGACTGTCTGAAATGCATAACATGCAAAATCAATCAATCATGAATACATCAATAAATAAGGCATTTTCACTGTAATTATAATGAAAAATAAAGTCTTGCAATAAATTGAATAATCTTACCTCAGC
>CM065698.1:35301385-35361385 GCA_017654935.2 Phymorhynchus buccinoides | reverse complement strand
CCGACAGTCCAGGAATATAAGACAGCATTTTTTAAATTGGTTCAGTGGGGACCAGTCACTTTTTTACTCAAATAATAACCTCGTTCTATGGCTTCGGCCTTTCTAGGAGTGTAACATTGGTTACAATAAATATCTTTTAAAAATAAAAAGGAATTGTGTTTTGTAAACACAATGTAAATATTTTTTTACATAGACCTTCTTTGAAGTTTTAAAATTTTTGTTGTTTGTTCTTTTAAAAAAAAGGTGGTCCTGAAATTTTAATCTCAACTCATCCCCCTAAGTTAGCTTAGGAAAATTCCTTTTAAAATAAAGTATTTTATCCCAACAAACTCTTTTAACCGCAGGCCAGACCAGACATGGTGGAACTCAATAAATTATTTATAAAAAATACTCTAAACTAAAAGTACAAATTAAACAACCTCTTTTTCTTTAACTGCACTAAAATAAAAACTTTAACTTCATAAAAAGAAATGTCCCACATGGAACTTTCCGAGAGGACGTAAAACAAACAAACAAACAAACAAAAAAGTTTTCACACAAGACGCTGAAACGTAGCTAGAGCAACACTCACAACCAGTCATACTAAGCCCACTAGTAAGTATTATTGATGGCAGGTGATTGAGACTTGTTTGTTTGATCCTATTTTTGATCTAGATCCTATGTTCAATGATGAATAAGGAGTAGATAGATATGTTATAGAAAAGAAGTGGTAAACATTCTATTCTATTTATGTGCACTGATTATTTGTGTGTGTGTGTGTTTTTGACTTGAACACTTTTGGTACCAGAACCGGAGTTTATGCCTACTAACCCTTTTGTCTATTTTTAGTAGGAAACCTATGGGCTGCAATCTTGCACTTTATGATACCATTCCTTTCCAGGTGTTGGATGGAGAGTGATGTTGTCTTGATCACCTTTTATGTTTTACTGATCTCAGTTTGTTAACTGAAATTCAGTTTATTTATTAACTAGTGCTATTGTACAAGGGAAGCCTTCTAGCCGGTTGGGATTCACTAATGCCCTGCCGACTGAAGCCCCTTGTCTCTAAGCCATAGAGATCTACATCCACCTTCTCCTGTGATTATCAGCAGGGCATCGTGGGCCGGAAGATTATCCCGGACTCCACCAAGCACCAAGACGACCCGCACCCAGAATCCGCGAGGAGACCACGCCTGAACCATGCCATCCCGCGAAGCCGTAACCGGAACGACTGGGAGCTACTCTCATCTGACGAGCAAGCCCAGCCAACCCAGCACTCGCCGATCCCTACGGAGGAACTTCAGCACAGCCATGAGTTAAGTCCCCACGACAGGGCCAAAAATCATTTGAACTTTCCTCCGGACACTGAAGATAATTAGTAACCCTTCTCGCTTGGGGCTAACCTTCTAGAAAGACAAAAGTCTTGTAAATCCTTTCGGATTCCATTGTTTTTCATTCACATTTTGTTTTGGCGCCATTGAGCTGCTTTATTATTATTGTTGCATAATCTTATGCAGATTTTGGGAGTAAATAAAATACAAGTGTCAAATAATCCTGAACCCTTTGGTCAGACTGATGAGAGTGGGAGTCTTGTACTTTCATGTAAAACCCTACTTCTCTCTGTCTGCCATTTAGAGCAATTCAACCACTTGTATTTCTTACAACCATACGAGCCAGAACTCGGGCACAAATATAAATTTATTAGATGAAAAGGGGCCGGGAAAGTTGCTCATCTCCCATACCCTAGAGAAGTGGGCTAAAGGCAAATTTTCTAAAGTCTTCCCTAGGGACTTAGCCTTTTAACCCATTACCTCGTCACAAAGCCAAGCTACTATCTGCTGAAAACCTTAGTATTACTACTAACCCATGAAAAGACTACTATTTTTTTCAGCAGTTAGTAGTAACTTGACAAGCCACTATCTGCTGAAAACCTTAGTATTACTACTAACCCATGAAAAGACTACTATTTTTTTTCAGCAGTTAGTAGTAACTTGACAAGCTACTATCTGCTGAAACCTTACTGATACTACTAACCCATAAAACGACTACTATTTTTTTCAGCAGTTAGTCGTATTACTACTAACTGCTGAAAAAAATAGTAGTATTTTCATGGGTTAGTAGTAATACTAAGGTTTTCATCATAATATAGTAGCTTGCATTTACGACTATGTAGTGAAATGATCCTTGTGTGAAATTATGTCCTCTCTCTCTCTCTCTCTCTCTCTCTCTCTCTCTCTCTCTCTCTCTCTCTCTCTCTCTCTCTCTCTCTCCTCTCTCTCTCTCTCTCTCTCTCTCTCTCCCTCCCTCCCTCTCTCTCCCCCCTCTCTCTCCCTCTCTCATCATACAGGATCCCCAATATAATAACATCAAAGAGACACTTTTCGTTACATAAATATAAACATTCTGGCTAAATTAAAATGAGAGCGAAAGACAAACACAGAGAGAGAGAGAGAGAGAGAGAGAGAGAGAGAGAGAGAGAGAGAGAGAGAGAGAGAGAGAGAGAGAGAGAGAGAGAGAGAGAGAGAGAGAGAGAGAGAGAGAGAGAGAGAGAGAGAGAGAGAGAGAGAGAGAGAGAGAGAGAGAGAGAGAGAACATAATTTCCCACAAGGATAATTTCACTAGATAGTCGTAAATGCAAGCTGATGAAAACCTACTAACCCATGGAAATACTACTATTTTTTTCAGCAGTTAGTAGTAATACGACTAACTGCTGAAAATAATAGTAGTCTTTTCATGGGTTAGTAGTAATACTAAGGTTTTCAGCAGATAGTAGCTTGTCAAGTTACTACTAACTGCTGAAAAAAATAGTAGTCGTTTGATGGGTTAGTAGTATTAGTAAGGTTTTCATCAGATAGTAGCTTGACAGGCGTGAGGGTCAGTCCCTTGACACTGCATTAATTTAGTCCACAACAGATCAAATAATCCACTCACTCTTACGGTCATTTTGTTCTCAGTGGTGCATCTCAATTTTGCGCCTATTTCAATTACACCTAAACTCAATAGGAATTGTTCGGAAATAATTAAGGGGAGTTATTTCATGGTGTGTGGGATCTTGCCTAATTCAATCGGTCAAACAGGGGAAGTCACTCTACCATCAGCTCTCGTAGCCTATCGACTCGTGTGTTGTGAGCAGACATACAGCACGTAGGACACACGTGCGTCATTCTAAAAAATGATGTCATTTATGTTTACGTCACATTTTGCAAGTTTTACCAGTTTGTGGCCACTGGCCACCCCTAACTTCTAAAAAATGTTTGCAAGTCGCTGACTCGCATCCTGTGGTTTCAAGCTTTGACGCCATTGTTGCATTGTTGCTATGGGATTTGACCGAGTAATGGAGGTAAGCAACTCTAATATTCACAAAGTGCTCTCCCCTAGTTGTTTTGTTGTTGTTGTTTTTTAAACCGAAAATCGCCTATTGCGCCCATAGTAGTCATCAACTGCGCCCATTGAAATGGTTGAAATGGTTCATGAGAAAAACAGGCATAATAGAATGTTTGCATAAACTGAGAGTGTGTTTCCAAAGCGATATGATTCCATATAAAAGATGATTAATTCTGATCGCTTCTCGGCCTTTTGGCTAAGACAGTGATTCAGGAACATAAACTTTTGTTTATACCCTGGTTGGTTTGTTCAGCCCGTCGTACATGGCGAAAGCCGATACGCGACGTTAAACTGAACTTCCATCCTATAGAAAACAAAATTTGAATGTATACAGTTTCTTGCTTCGATTTTATAAGTTTACCTTCTAAGTTACATCAGTTTCGGAAACCAGGAGCAATTTAAGCGATGTAGATACCCTGATCGATATGTGCAGCAGAGTAATTTTTTTTCTTGTTGACAATAATAATTATGTGTATATTGAGAAGAAGAACGCCCAAATATTTGTGATGAACTATTTTGATTCCCGCTGTTGTCTGCATACTCAGCTACTTGACAATCGCCTATAGCTTCTGCATGGTTTCTTCGTTTCCATTAATTGCAATATGCTTTCAATAATGTTTTGCTTTCAAAATGACCAAAGAGACTAGTCACGGGGAACAACTCCACGTGTCAATCAGTCTGGGCCCCGAATTTTATAGTTTATATCTCTTATCCCCATTCTACCATTTTTGTCCCTCTCTCGGATAAGCATGCATCTGCTAGTAATAGTCGTCATTTTGAGACCCACATATTTGTACAGATTTTTCTGTGGCATAAGCCCTATATTCTTAACCTTAATTAAACTACCGTATCTGTAGGCCTTGTAGACAGATGTGCACGCGACAGGCCTACGTATCAGGTTCACTGATATTCAGAGAATCGGTATTAAGCGTATAGTTTAATTTTTTTAAAATTATTATGCACCGTGACGAGAGCTTGCACGTTTCCAGACTGTCTGTCTGCCCCCTTCCCCTTTCTATCTCTCTCAGTGAGGTTGTGTGTAGGCCTGAGAAGAAGAATTATTTGTTTTACGTCCTCTCGGAAATTTCCATGTGGGACATTTCTTTTTTATAAAGTTAAGATTTGTATTTTAATACAGTTTTAGAGAAAAAGGAAGTGTTACTTTAGTACTTATAGTTTTTAGATAGTTTTTATTTGTATAGCTAGTTGAGTTTAACCATGTCTGGTCTGGCCTGCGGCTAAAAAGTGTTTGTTAGGGTAAAATACTTTATTTTAAAAGAATTTTCCTAAGTATGACCTAGGAGGATAGACTAGGATTAAAATTTCAGAACCACTATTTTTTAAGAACAATAACGAAATTTATAAAACTTCAAAGAAAGGTCTATGTAAAAAATATTTACAGTTGTGTTTTTTCAAAACACCAATCCTTTTTATATTTCAAAAATATTTTAATGCAACAATTTTGTTGCGATCTATTAAAAGGCCAAAGCCATAGAACAAAAGCTATTTGTTCGATTAAAACTGTGAAAGGTCCCCACTGGACCGATTATAAAACTAATTTCTTATCTTCCTGGGCTGTCAGCCCACAAAGCCTAATGGCCCAGCCCAGGAAATTTTATTTTAAAGTGGGGTTTTTGTACATGGGAATTTTTATTGGTCGTGAGGGGGGTGAGGGACGGGGGAACAAAGTCCCTCCCGCCCCCCGACCCCCCCAAGCCAAAGATCCGGTGGGGATAAGGTGCTATTTACATTGAATCACCTATAAAATGTTAAATTAAAAGAACAGACGATTCACTCTTGTCCTACCAAGGGGAGGGAGGGAAAGGGACCCCTCCTCCTTGGGTCGGGCAGAGGAGTGACGTAGTCAGGGACCTTTAGCGGGGGGACCCTAGGCTTTCCCAAAATATTTTTCGGGGCAGCAGACTACTACGTTGCAGTTTAATATACAGGTTACATTTTCAAACCTTAAAAGTGTTTAAAACGTTAAAACAGATATCCAAAGGATGCCTTGGAGAGGTCCCTAGTTAGCCATAACAGAGGGGCCCATCCCTCAGAATTGTTATTTAATATATATTTCTTTTTGAAAGGAATGTTGTGAGTGCTTGCGCTCTGCAAGCACTCACCCAGTTCCGACTCAATGAATCGACATGAATGAAATAAGTGTTCCACATTAATGATATGTCCGCATAGACAGTGTCTCGGGTTAAATTTAGAGAGGATTGCGTCCGTTCTCAGTCCGGCTGAAAATAATAGATTGGACTGGGAACGGTACGCTAAGAAATAGACCTTGTTTGACTATGTTAGTGTCGACACTTTTAGACTCCGCATAAGTTTTGAGTTCAGCTTTCCACTCATTTGAGATTGCCAGCTTCAGCCGAGTTTTGATCTCTTCTATGGACAATTTTATATTTGTGATAGGACCGTCCTTGTTAAGAGCAGCGGCCTTGGCCTCACGGTCTGCAAGGTCATTGCCGTAGACCCCTGCATGAGAGGGAATCCACGACAACAACATCTCAACACCTTTTAGTTTCAACTGATGGATAATGAGTCTGATTTCGTTGATGATTCCTAATCTTTTATTTTTGTTGCCCTCAAGGGCTTTAATTGAGGACAAAGAGTCTGTAAATAAGACCACACTTCTGGGATAGTTCGGTAAGTTGTTTAAGTAGTGACAGGACTCCAGTATGGCCCAGAGTTCTGCACTAAAGATTGATGTATTATTATTAAGTTTGAAACGTTTAGCTATCTTTAGTGATGGAATCGTAAATCCACAGCCTGTGTGGCCATTGATTTTAGAACCATCTGTGAAAATTTGTAGATGATTTTTGAAACTGTAGACTTGTTCTTTAGCTGCTGCTTTAGCTACTGTGATGATATAATAATAATAGTAGCAATAATAATAATAATAATAATAATCAAAATAATAATAATTCATATAGCGCTAAAACTCCACATAGTAGTATGCTCGTTGCACGTTACAAAAGCAACAATGAAAGATGAAAAACATTAATTAAAATCAACAAGAAAGTCATACCACCAACATTCGAATACAAAGAAATAAAGTAACGAAATAACATGATTTTCACTCACAAAGACATCCACCCTCGTTCACCAGCACTGTCACTCTCTCATTACACATCACACTCACAAAAACTAATAAAAATGTAAACAAGTAACCGGAAGGAATGCACCAATTAATACGTGCGTACACACGGCCCATACTCTCTCTCTCTCTCTCTCTCCCTCTCTCTCTCTCCCCCTCCCCCCTCCCCTCTCTCTCCCTCCCCCCTCCCCTCTCTCCCTCCCCCTCTCCCCCTCTCTCTCTCCCCCCTCTCTCTCTTTCTCATCATACAGGATCACCAATACAATATATCAAAAAAACACTTTTCGTTACATAAATATAAACATTCTGGCTAAATCACAATAAACAAAATAAAACAATATAAGCCTAAAGAAAAAAGAAAAAAAAAAAAGAAAAAAAAGAAGAAAAAAGGGTATACTAAATAATTATTTTATGACACTTAACACACACTCGCGCGCGCACACACACACACACACACACACACACATACACGCGCGCGCATGCATGCGCACACACACTAAGAGAGAGAGAGAGAGAGAGAGAGAGAGAGAGAGAGAGAGAGAGAGAGAGAGAGAGAGAGAGAGAGAGAGAGAGAGAGAGAGACAGACAGACAGAGACAGAAATAGATAGACTGAGTGAGACAGTGATAGATAGACTGAGTGAGAGAGAGAGAAGCATATCCAACACACTCATCTTTAACAATCATAACATTATAAACACAGCCGATAAACACCGATACAGGGAGGGAGGGAGGGGGCCGGAAGGCGAGAGTTTGTGGGTGAGTGACAGACAGATAGACGGATAGACGGACAGACATACAGGCAGAGAGACACAGACGGACAGACGGACTGCCAGACAGGCAAAACTTGAAACACACACACACACACACACACAGAGATTTATTTCTACTCCTCTCAGTGGTTGAACAAATCCACATAGCCATGCACTGCCTTAAAAAAAAAGTGTTAAGACGTGCAAATAAAATTACATAAATACAGACATAAGACTTCTTCTCTACTTTAATTTGCATTCACTCAAAGGAAAGAAACGACGAAACTATTGAGAAACTACTCATGCTGTGCCGGGGCGCCTGTGAGGTACTTTACAGTAAAGCTTCCGGTCTCAAGCTGAACGAGAATGACCTTGACCTCTGCTTATCTTCAAGGCAGAGAAGTCGAGGACAAGGTCATCTTGCCAACCGGCTGCAACATTGCAAACAGGGCAAACAGCACAGTGCAGACGCTCACGTCCCTCACATTCCTTATCTTTGATTGGTAAGTGTCACAAATTCGGCCCAAAACTTTTGATTTTTTGTTTTTTGGCTGCGGTTTTTATGCGAAAATTTAAATGATAAAACAGTCGTCAGTTGAGAAAGAGTGAATCTGAATGACTGACTCGGTCACTAGTCAGTGTGAGGTGTCAGCAAACGTTAGGAAGAACCAACAAAATTTAAACAAACAAAAAAACAAAAAAAAATCTTTATAAAATACTTCTGTAAGGTGTTTAAATAACATTTCAATTGAAACTATTATGAAATATCAAGAAATCAATTAAAAAAAAAAACAAGTTAAGCAACACGAAACTGACGTTTTGGGTAACATTTTTAGAAAACGCGTCACTCCGTGGGCATGAGAAAACCAAAGACAATAATTCATTTATAATTATGGAACAATGTGTACTTTAATGTCCTCTTTGCATTCAACAACTTTCAGTTTGATCAAGCTGACAGCTGTCCATCCATAATTTTTTTTAAATTTGTTACTCCAATTTAATTGTTAAAATGTCTCACTTTAACCTATAATTAAGTATAAACACGTTTCTTTCTTGGGGGCTCCACTGGATGGTCAGCATCTGCAGTAGAGACATCAGGGGTATATGAAATATTAAACTGAACATTTATATTTCACATATATTAAAAACAACACCACATGAAGTGGAATACTGATCTAGCCTTGATCAAGGGAGACAACTACACATAACCATCAACACAGAACTGGCACCTGTATGAAGAAAAACAAGGCATGTACATTAAACAATGGAATCTGTTGTATTGAATAACTATGACAATAATGATAAAGAAAAATACTAATGGGTTTATCTAAGGTTGTGTAAACCATTAACAATAATGAAAGAAAGATTGCTTTATTCTCCAACAATAAACGTTGAGTCATCAGTTTAAAAAAAAAATCCTACTGTCTGTAAAAGGTAACAAGAATAAGATTTTCAGACTGATTGTCCCAGATCCAACGTATGTGCTATACCTTAAAAGGCTTACGTCATGATTATAAATAAAAATTCTCCTGATTAGAGTAATTTTAAATGAGACTTTGCCACTTGTTCGACTTAGTAGCAATAGTACATTAACAATAACAAAATAAAAAATGTAAAGTACTACACGTCATGACAGACACAGGGCTCCCAATCATCCCGCAAAACAAGGGGTCCCAGGGACTCCTTCACTTAGTGACTGTATAGAGGGTCCAAGAGGCGGGATAGAGGGTCCCACTCCCAGTGGCGTTACGAATGCCAAAAATAATTGTTCTAGTGCATCCCTGGGACCCCCAGCACATTCTTTTAGGAGGGTCCTGTAGAATTTTAGTGCTTCATACAATCATAGACCCCAAAATGGGGGTCCCTGGGAGCCCTGAGACAGGAGTGCTAAAACTGAAACTGTGAGTCATCAGAACAAAGAACAAAAGCCCGCGAAAAGTAGGTGCCAAGGAGAGCAGGGCCAGGGGTGGCCAATGGCAATGAAACGTCTCCTTTGACTCCCCTATGTTGGGGCTACATAACGTTTTGGGGGGTTTGTTCACACAAGGAGGAATTTAGGAAACATCAACTCCACCAGCC
Organism: Phymorhynchus buccinoides; assembly: GCA_017654935.2. NCBI lineage: Eukaryota > Metazoa > Mollusca > Gastropoda > Neogastropoda > Raphitomidae > Phymorhynchus > Phymorhynchus buccinoides. Next base: position 35,352,091 of record CM065698.1, on the reverse strand, counting down.
AACCACCCAACAAGATCAACACGCTCCCTGCATGCTCAGTCTGCTTGGCGCGGCATCATGTTAGGGACCGATTAGCGGGACCTGGCTGGCTGGGCCAAGCTTTCTATATTTCTTCTTTTTCTCCTATCCACTTCCTTCTTCTTGATAGTTTGTTGTCTTACGCATTCCCGTAGATCCTCCCAAATACAGCGACATAATAGTCTGCGGAAAAGAAAGAAAGGCTCAAAGCCTGAGAGTGAGAAGAAACTGAAAAGTTAGGCCTTAGAGTTAGACAGAAGAGGGACAGATAGACTCATAAAAGAAATAAAGGCTTAATGCTTGTAGTTTTTTAGTTGTACTGGGTTAAGAACTTAAGACCATTAAACCCCCCAGTTCACCTGGAAAGGAACAGGCCCCACTTCCAGCAACAAGCAATTATAAATTAATTTAAGCAGAAGAGTCTCTCTCCAGGAGAAAGGGAACAAAAAAAACAACTCTGGAACTGCTCAGCTGCGAGTGACCTCTTCGTGACGAGAGCTCTCAGTCTCACAGACTCTGTCTCTGAGCTGTCAATAAAAGCTATAAAAAATGACTGAAATATCATCTGCTTATAATTATGTCCAGCTACATTATTACAAAGGCTAGAGATTAAATCAAACTATATCAACAACAAACATTGTCCATGTCCTGAATGATCGAGACAAAAACTGCTGACTTGCTGATCGAGGCAATGGCTCCACACCACAGGCACAAATCAGCAAAAACCGCTTTACCAAAATCCACCAAAATCGTTTTTTAGACATGCCCTGCTCACATTTCTCTTCTTTTTTTTACAGGATTTTCTTAAGCAATGTCTAAACTACCAGAAATATATTATCACGACCGGGTGAGTCGTGCCGTAGTAGGAAATAGCGATACAAAGACGTGTATTTATCAACTTTTCAACTCCTTCCCGCGATTTCAGCCGACTCTAATGTTGATTCACCGAAGCTTTCATGTCTTCTCGAATTTTATTGGTTGAGTTTTCAGCTCTTTGACCAATAGAAAAGCTGTTATCTGAGCCAGAAATAACCCATCAGAACACGTTTTCACAAAACCGGATTTGGGGATAACTCTTGGCAAAAACACGTTCGATAACTCTTGCAGTTGGGCCTTGCTACAAACGTGCATGCCAGTTCAATTGTTTCAAGACTTTATTGCAGTTGTTTCTCTGTTTAGGAGAGCTACCAAACTGATAAAATCTCTTAAAAATAAAGACTATGGTGAAAGGCTGCGCAGGCTGGATTTGCCATCCTTGAAATACAGGAGGCTGCGAGGAGACCTGCTAAATGTTTATAAAATTTTTTAACAATACTGACTTTACTAACAAAAGATTGTTTCAGCTCTCGAACTATTCGAAAACTAGAAGCTGTGAGTTAAAAATACTAATACAATACAGCAGAACTAACATTAGAAAACATTTTTTTGCTAACACTAACAGAGTTGCCAATAATAACCTCTCTGCACAAATCAAGCTTGCACCAAACCTTAACCAGTTTAAAAACCTCCTGGACAAAGACCCTAAATTGACAGAATTGAGATACCAACATGACTGATTGTGTCATCAAAAACCATCACAGCTGTGCTCTATACTACAAAAACTATATTGAAAGGGCACTTCAGAGGCCGCGAAGCCTAGTTGCCCTCATTACTTGACCTGACCTGACCTGACCTGACCTGGCTTGACCCCTGAACAGGAATTTGTGTCTGAATCAAGCTGTCTTGGTGAAGTTGGTCATGTTGATTGTTGTGCTGTAGACTAGTGTAGTGTAATACCACAGTCCCCTCCCAGTTCCACACACACACACACGCAAACCACACAAAAACGTACTCTTTTTTATTTTTATTTTTTATTTAGTATTCATTGAATTCTGTAGTGTTAGGCCTATTAATTGAATACATTCTCCTAGTATTCGTCCTAGTATTTGTCCTAGTATTCGTCCTCAATCAGTACCATAGGGCGTAGGACAGCCAGCGTCACAGCATTGCTCCAGAGGCTTGACTGGAGCTCCCTGCAGCAACACCGCCTCTCCGCCAGGTGACAAGACTCACCATGTTGTATGAAATACAAAATGACATGTTGAGCATCAATAAGAACAGACTTGTCCCCCAACGAGAGCGGCAGCGCGGAGGACACACACTGCAATTCCTTGTCCCTCAATGTCGAACACAATAGTCAATGCCGACAGAGTTCCTTTTTCCCACGTACCATCAGGGAGTGGAACATCCTACCTTCAGCAGCAGTTGAGGCCAGAACTCCAGAGAGCTTTGCGACTAGAGTCTGGGAGCACATGACTGGAAAACCTGCTGCAGCCGCCACGGCTGATGGCCCCACTCTGGGGTCGTCAGACTAACAAGCACCAACAAGCCCCCTCTCCCCTCACCCCCTTTGGTCCCCCCTCTTCTCCCCACCCCCTCCTCCCCTTCTTCCAACAACCCAACAGATCAACAGTTTCCTAGTTCTCGTATCTGTGGTCTCTCTTGTTTTCTTCTCAGGCCTTGAGCCTGCCTTCCAGCAAAAGTGGTCTTGAACCTCCCCGGTTCCGTGGCATAATAATCAAAGTGTTGATTGTTGCCACGTACAGTCAAGAAGAAGATTGAACTCACATGTTAGGCCTGAATAAAGCTCTTTGTGAAGTTGTATATAAGGCATTAGTCAGACCACATCTTGAATATGGTATTGGTAATGTATGGTTTCCAGTTCCTAAAAAACAAAGTATTTGCTTGGAAAAAGTCCAAAGAAGAGCCACTAAACTAGTAAAACCATGTAAAAATAAAACTTAAGAAAACAGACTTAACTTTCTAACATTGCCTTCACTAAAGGGGAGAAGGGTGTCATTCCGGGACCATGCAACACCTTGTACACTGAGTAAGCTCAGTAACTCAGTAACTGTACAGCTAATCTAAAGCCAAAGTGCATTATTACCAGCCATGATCATTGTCACGTCCTAGTACGTTCAACCATTTTACAGAAACTCATTCAGAGCTCTGTACATGTCTTGTCAAGCCTCTACTGGGTCTAGTTTACATAAATGCAGACCTGCCATTTGCCCTGATTTCGCCGGAGCAGCTCCGATATTTTTAGTTATGTTCCGAGCTCCGATCGCGACCTTCCCAGCTCCGATATTTCGAACAAGCATTTTCTATCCATGTTTTATGACGAAGATACAAAGATTCGTGGCTATTTTTGTCTCGTCAAGCCAGAGCTTCAGCTTGCATCGTACCAAAGAGACCCATGGACAATTTTCTGGAGCTTGCAAACCCAAATGCTACCTTGATTAAAGGGGCCATTACTTTGCAAATATAATCCTGAACTGATGGAACTCTCACCCAGAGCAGGTTGTCACTGCACCATCAGTTGACTTTTAGTTTTTCAAGCGAAAATTTTGACAGTCATTGGACCTCACTGCTCTTACTATGCGACCCTGTATTAATAGTCTTATTAAGGTACACAACTGTGATGCTTGTAGTAGTAAAGTAGTAGATTAATGTTAACATCGTTATTGTTAACATGCTATTCTTAATAGCAAAAATGACTGAGAAATCTCTCTTTGTTTTATTAAGTACTAGCAGCTCTACGTCCCACGCTTGCTATACCATGTGCTCTCTTCGCTTTGCAGCAGCTTTTCTCCGACACAGGTCTTTAGAATAGCAGTTGCCAGAATAGTACTTCAAAATGTCTCCCTCTGTAGTCCAAGTTTACAGAGCCCCCTCTGCTCTCAGTCTCACTCTCACTGTGCTATTGACCCTTCAAAATGTTTTCCGCTGCATTCCCCTGTCACAATGGTTATAGTGGTCTAACGCCAACTGTTTTGAAATTATGAGCAATTGTTTTCCGAGCCCCCTCAGCTCTCACTCTCATTGTGCTATTGAATTTATGGACCGATTACCCTAACCCCTTTCAACTAATTCAAGGTCTACTGATGTCCTTGACCTTGATCAGTACCCCATATTCAGAATTGCCACAAAGCAATGCGCATACATACCAAGTTTTAAGTCTGTAAGTCCCAACGGTGTAAAAAGATGGCCCCCAAACGAAATTCAAGGTCAAGGTCATCACTGTCACTCACCATGTTTCTATGGGACCATCTGTGTCACTGTACCATGATACACTGCCACGCAAAATTTTATTACAGAGTGGACAAAAAGCCACACACACACATCAGATAAGATCAGTGTAAAGTGGATAGACGTTAAATTAAAAAACGAACGATGCAAACAGAATTTTATTGCCGTCTATTACTGTATTAGTAATAGTATAGATTCTAATTGTAAGAATGCGTGCTTGAGGTTTTTTTTAACTTAAACTTCTTACACTGGATAAAATTAAGAGTAGAAAGTGGAATGGAAAGAATAAGCTGACTTAAAATTTCCTTCTAGTAATGTATGGATCTAAATTAAAAGCGTCATGTGCCTAAGTGTTAGCTGTTGCAGTTTTTTTTGTTTTTTTGACCCTCCACTGTCCCCGCCTTTCTTTTTTTTTTTTAAATTTTTAAAAGCTGTTGCAGTTAAATAATTCTTTTGGAGAAAAGACGGCCACTATAACTTAGTATAAGTCCATCACATGTATTTTCGTTTAAAAGTCATTCCTTGTTTTGTTTTGTTTTGTTTCTCTACTTTTGTTCCATGTAGTATGGCTTTCTGTTGTGGTGGTGGTCCAGCAAAGAAGGTATTATTTTGTTGAGTTTTATTTGATTTTATATTTTGATACATCTATTGATGGTACATTTGTCACTGATAAATCTTTTAATTGAATGTACTTTATTGAGCCATGGATGGATGGTATCATTGGTAAACCATATGGTATGTTTAAAAAAAAAATCAACTTGATTTGTTGTTTCAATTGTTTTTAAGTGTCCAGTACGTTTTAATGTTGATCTATGTACTGTTTGCATAGAAAATGAACAGGGTGTCTTAAAGTGAAAGTTAAACTATAATATAGCTGGTACTGGTAGTTTAGTGACCCTTGGATATTTTGTTATTCTTAGAGACTCGTAGAATGGGCTTAAGATTCAAGATTCTTTATTTAGAATTCTTTATTTAGCCAATCTATGTATGTGTATGTATACATGTCTTCTTGAATTGCATGACTGTCTTAATTCTTCCTTCTTCTTCTTCTGCATTCCCAGGCCATATGGCCATAATGAGTAAGGTACATATCGGTATGTGTCTGGTTTTCAGTTTTCAATGGTCTCCCCTCTGCGTACAGCCGACACATTCCGATTCCTGAGGAGCTCAAAGGAGAGACATAATTTGGAAGATTTTTTTTTTTAAAGGCAGGAGAATCGCAGAATGGGCCAATAACTTGAACTTCAATAAGTCAGAAGATGATACAAAGCAAGGGGGAAAAAAGGCAGAGTCAAAGAGCGTGGTAGATAAGAGGAAGTTACAAGCACAGAACTTCCAGAGGTGGGGGGGACTATTTTATTTACAAGAGACCCCCCAGTGTCCCCACAGGGAATTATTCTTCCAATAATGTGCACCTGCCGTAGCTGGCAATTATTCACATATACTGGAGTATCTGCTGTGTAGTCATGTAACTTGTAAGGGAACATATACTTTGTACACGGACACAGATATACACATCATGTGCAGGCGCACACACACACTTGTGTGCACGCACGCCTACACGCACACGCACGCGCACACACACACACACACACACACGCACACGCATGCATGCATACACGCACACAGTTACAGTGACACATTTAATTAGTTTGCAGGTAGTTTGGAAATCTTTAAGTGTATCACATGAAGTCACAGTCAGTGGCTTGGGCAGTTGGGGTCTGTGGGTTTCTCACTTCTGTGATTAGTATTTTGTCCCCAGGGTTTTTGCAGCATTGTTCTTCTGATAACAAGGCTTGAAAGAAGCTTTTCCACTGCAAAACATCTCCAAACTCTGAAGGTACAACATGTACCTGACATAATTTCTGACAACATGTGTATCCAAGAAAGAAAACTATCCGGAAAAATATTATTACTCTGTGTGTGTGTGTGTGTGTGAGAGAGAGAGAGAGAGAGAGAGAGAGAGAGAGAGAGAGAGAGAGAGAGAGAGAGAGAGAGAGAGAGAGAGAGAGAGAGAGAGTGTTGCTTTATATATGCGTTGTTGCTGGTTTGTGTCATTCATAAACACTATTTTTGTTGTCTAAAGTGAGACAATTATTAATCCTTATTACAGGCTTTAATTTTAGATTTGAAGCAAAACATCTGGATTTTTTTTCAAAACACTCGAAGGGAACGTATGTGCACAGCAGACAGACAGCAGACGACACAGTTCAAGTTCTGGGAAGAATACAGTTGCTGGTTAATGCGTCCTTTTTCCAACTCGTCCCTTTCTTTTTTGTTGTTTTGTACGCTCTGAGTCGAATCTTGTTTGGAGCCAACTCATCCATGTGTATGCTTTTACTAAAGAACGAATGAACCAGTGGACGAAATGAAATGAATAGAGGACGATTGACTTGCACATCGTGACGAGTTGGTAAAAAAAAGACAAATTGACTGGTAAGCGAGTTTTGGAGATGGCCATGTTGGGAAAAGCTGTCCTGTCCTTTTTCATTTTAGCAACTGTGACGGCGATTTTTCATAATACGAGCATTGAGCTCTGATACAAGGCGCAGTGTGTGTGTGTGTGTGTGTGTGATTAAGCGATGACCTACGGGCTGTGTGATTGTGGATAAAGGGCTAATGTTGCATTGCTGAACAGAAAACAGCCTGTTAGGCTGAAATGCCCTCTCTCACCTTTCCTGTCCCGGTGATGGATAGCTTCACATTTTTTCCATCAAAACCAGATCTACTATACCTATTTATTTATTATTTAAAAATGATTTTCCTTGGTTGATATAATATGGTTATTTTATCTTATGATGGACAGATTTAACAAAGTCCAGTGTAACTGGATTTAATTTTTTTTTTATGGCACCGTTAAAATTGTTAACACTTGATGTGCTAGTGTGTTTTGTCTTCTATATTTTCAAAGCGATCATTTATGTGATGCGATTGGAATTTAGGGGGAACATCTGGATTTTTCTTAAAGGGACACCCTGATGGATGTCCTATGTCATTTGTCCTATCCCGCCTTGATTACTGTAATGCACTTTTGTCTGGTTCCCCCTCACACCTAAACAACAAATTTCAAAAAGTTGAAAATCATGCTGCCCACCTCATCTTCTGCTCTTCTTTTTATATGACCATGTAATTCCATTGCTGAGCTCTCTCCACTGGCTCCCTGTTCAGCAAAGAATATCCTGCAAGATTGCTTCTCTCTGTTTCAAATCTGTCGAGTCCTCCTGCCCTGAATATCTCACTGATCTGTTACACCTCTATACGCCATCTCGATCTCTGTGCTCCTCATCTGACACCCGCCTCTATCGTATCCCTACTGTCGTGTATTGTGTGCTCATGTATGATTGTTACTTTATTGTTATTGTTATTTTTTATTATGTTTTTCTTTCTTTTTAATTATTTATTGTAGACACCTAGGTCATTCATTTGATTAGGCATATAAATGCTCATAATAATAATAATAATAATAATAATGTGCTATCTATTCTATCATCCTTACCATTCCACTACAAAGTGCATATTTGTACAAGATTAGCTTGGAAGACAGAACAAAATCAAGAGTGTCTTACTACCACAACTCCCAATCCACGTAACTTCCGGTGTAGCAGACTACTCACTTTCTTTCAAGCTAGCATGGAAGGCAGGCTTGTTATTCTGTTTCTCGTTCTGCTTCTGTGTCTCCTGCTCGTTTCCAGCAGCGTGGTGCGTTTTCAGCCCGTCGGGCCTCTTCTTCTTCCTCTCGCTTTCGTACTCCACAGCCGTTGAGGAACTCGTTCCGTGGCTCTTCTCAGCCGTACCCTTCTCCTTCGGCTCGGGGCAGGCCCTTCCAGCGCGGTGCAAATCGCTCTACTCGTTTTCAGAACTCAAAACGCTACCCTCCTTTTCAGTAGGGCCCGCGCGGCTTCGGGTGGATCCCGAGTTGGCTGTTCCATCAAGTGTGGACTCTCTGGCTCAGCATCACCTTAAGTGGTCTCTGCTGTCAGTCAGCTCTTGGATCCTCCGTGTCGTGCGGGATGGGTTCCGCTTTCCGCTGCTCGCGGAACCTCCTCTCTCGCGGGTGCCTATTGTCTTTCCTCCCCCTGCAGATCCTCTTCGCTTTCAGATCTTGGACGCAGAGGTCAAGTCCCTTCTGGACAAGGGTGCTGTGATTCCAGTACCCAACCCGGGCCCGGGTTTCTACTCGCGCATGTTCACTGTACCAAAGAAGAACGGCGAGTTCCGTCCAGTGCTGGACTTGTCTCCTCTCAATGCTTTTCTGCGCCCCATGGCGTTCAGAATGGAGACGGCTGCTTCGGTTCGCAACTTCATCCAGCCGGGGGATTGGGTGACTTCCATAGACCTCAAGGATGCCTATTTCCATGTTTCGATCCACCCAGATCGAAGGCATCTCTTGAGGTTCGTATGGGGGAACACGACTTATCAGTTCGTAGTCCTTCCCTTCGGGCTCTCTCTGGCCCCATGGATTTTCACCATGGTGGTCAGGGAGTTCGTCGGCGTGGCCAGGTCCAGGGGGATCCGTCTCAAGGTGTACCTGGACGACTGGCTCACCTTGGCTCAGTCCAGGGACCGGTGCCAGGAACACACCTCGGAGCTCCAGGACCTAACCGTCCAGGTTGGCTTCAACGTGAACGTCAAAAAGTCGGATTTGACTCCGGCCCAGGAATTCAAATATCTGGGGATGGTATTCAATACCCAGACGTTCACGGTCGGTCCGTCTTCGGAGCGGATCCAGTCCATTCAGTCCTTTCTGGAAAGCCTTCTGTTGGCGGGTTCAGCAACGGTTCGTCAACTTCTCAAGTTGCTGGGCTTCATGGAGTCCTTGGCAGACCTCTTGCCTCTGGGTCGTCTGCACAAGCGTCCTCTACAACGGAAGTGTGCGGAACTCGGGGTTTCTCATCTTCCTCTGGAATCTCAGATCGTTTTGGGCCCGTGGTTTCGCAGTTCAGTCCTCCAGTGGTTGGACCTGGTTTGGCTGGGGTCCTCAGTTCCCATTCGGCCTCTCCACCATCAAGAATTCCTTTTCACGGATGCGTCAAAGGAAGGTTGGGGGGCTCATCTGGACCGGCGGGAGGTTTCGGGGTTGTGGTCCGAAGCAGAGTCGTCTCTCCACATCAATTTTCTGGAGATGGAGGCGGTTTCGCTCGCGCTCAAAGCGCTACTTCCCCTGCTACGAGGCAAGTGGGTCACAGTTTGTGACGACAACACCACGTGCCTCTCATACCTTCGGCGTCAGGGGGTCACGAAATCGCCTTCACTCTCCAGGAAGGCAGAGGAGATCCTGCTTTGGACTGCATGGAATTCCATTCATCTAACCGTGGAGTTCATTCCCGGGAAGCTGAATGTTCTCGCCGACCAGCTGAGCCGTTCCAACCAGGTGATTGCAACGGAGTGGACTCTCGTCCATCGGGTCCTTCAACCCCTTTGGTCGATGTGGGGAAAGCCACACGTCGACTTGTTTGCAACTCGCTTCAGCCGGCGTCTTCCGCTCTTCGTCTCCCCGATGGCAGATCCCTTGGCATGGGCAAGGAATGCCTTCAGTCTCCAGTGGACGGGTCTGTGGGCCTACGCCTACCCACCCACAGCTCTTCTTCCAAGGGTGTTGGAAAAGTGCGCTCGGGAGCGTCCTGCTCTCATTCTCATAGCGCCAAGATGGGAAAACAGTCCGTGGTTCCCCGAGCTGTTAGCTCTCACCCACGTGCCGGGTGTTCCCCTCCAGTTGACCCCAAGGTCTCTGGTTCAACCGCGCACAGGCGTTCCGCATCGAAATCCTGCCGTCCTTCATCTGACCGCTTGGCTACTTTGCGGTCAGGGTTGCGGTCACAGGGTCTGAGAAGTGAAGCCATTGAAGTGATTCTTCAATCCCGCCGTCAAAGCACTAATACCTTGTATTCCTTGCGTTGGACCTCTTGGTTCACTTTCTGTACAGTTGAGTCTTTTTCTCCTTTGCACCCGACTGGTGCTCAGTTTGTTTCCTTTTTGTCTCATTTGCATAATGAGAAGGGCCTCTTGGCCCAAACTTTGTCAGGTTATAAGTCGGCGGTTATTAGCACTATTTCTATTGCTACTGGTCGTCAACCTTCCTTTGCTTCTTCTGTTTTGGTTTCCCATTTTTTGGATGGTTTGCGTAATAAGTCAATTCGCCTGACCATCAGACTTCCGCAATGGGACGTTTTTCTTGTGCTTCACTTTCTCAGGTCAGAATGTGAACCGCTTTCTTCGTTATCTTTTAAGCTTCTTTCTTTTAAGACGCTTTTCCTTGTTAGTCTTGCCTTAGCGAGACGTGTGAGTGGTATCCACGCTCTTAGTGGTTTAGTTAATGATTATGAGTTCGCGGAGGATGGTTCCTCGATCTCCCTGTCTTTTCTACCGGGATTCCGTGCGAAAAATCAATCGGCTCAGCAAGCTTCTCCGTTGGTTGTTATCGAGAGTCTCTCTAACATCCTCGCTCCGGACAATGAGGATAGATGTCTGTGCCCGGTTCGCTGTTTGCGCACGTATCTCCTTCGGTCAGCCTCGTTCCGTAGCCAGAAGCGCCGCCTTTTCATTTCTTTGAATTCCAATTATTCAAACGATATCCGTAAGGCCACTTTGGCTCGCTGGTTAGTCGAGTTGATTCGACTAGCCTACTCCCACGCCGATCGTTCTGCGCCCCCAGGTATACGGGCTCACGAAGTTAGGGCTATTAGCACCTCACTAGCCTTGGTCAGGGGTGTTCCAGTCCCTGCCATTATGTCCTCCGCCTTCTGGAAGTCGGAGACTACCTTTACCTCTTACTATCTGCGCGAGTTTTCCACTCTCCGGCAGGACAACACTTTTGGTATTCGCCGTGCTGTGTTGTCCTCCAAGACGGTGTCCTTTTGAGGTATGACTTTTGTCTGTTTGTTTTTATAGACTTATTTTAAGTCTTTTGGGGGATATGTAACATGCTTTGCGGATTTACCTTCTTATTTTAGAGGGTATGTGTGTGTTTATGTGATATCTCTGTCATGGTTTGTTCCGTGGTCTCAGAGTAGTGCTTTACCATTACCCTCCTCCTTGTTGGTAATCTTGCACTTTGTAGTGGAATGGTAAGGATGATAGAATAGATTGAGGAATTTTTATTAATTCTACTATCTATTTTATCTATATACTCCCACCTCCCTCCTAATGGTTTTTGAATGTGTACCTTCCCTTTTATTGGGTGCTTGCTTTCAAGAAAGTGAGTAGTCTGCTACACCGGAAGTTACGTGGATTGGGAGTTGTGGTAGTAAGACACTCTTGATTTTGTTCTGTCTTCCAAGCTAATCTTGTACAAATATGCACTTTGTAGTGGAATGGTAAGTATATAGATAAAATAGATAGTAGAATTAATAAAAATTCCTCATTTGCAAGAAACATTTCGGGATCACCAAAAGGACAGCCTTTTCAATGATCAGAACACTCACTTTGTTCTGGTTTCCTAGAAATCAAACCGTCAAAAGTGCGATTTCTCCTTCGCAGAGTTGTCGGAGAGAGAAGCCATTTTGGACGGGGTGGGTGGAGGACACTCAGAGTGGTTGAAGCTTTTTCTTCTTTGTGGTGCAGTAAAAAAAAACCTGGAGCTATTTCCTTTGTTGTGAGCGAAACTCCTTTTGGTAAACTGTAATTAAAAAGGCTTGTATTTTGGAAATTTCGTGACTTTTGTCTAAGCGACTCAGGCGGCCATTAGAAAAGAGAAGGCACATGTCTTGTTTTTCACAGAAAGAATGACTTCCAGCACCTCCGCCAATGAGGAATCGCTGATTTGACGGTTTGATTTATAGGAAACGCAGAGCAAAGTGAGTGTTGCGATCTCTGTAAATGGTAATTTTCTGGTGATCTCGACGATGTTTCTTGCAAACACTCATCCATCAGGGTGCCCCTTGAAGATTACAAATATAAACTGCAGTAATGCTTTTTTTTCTCTCCAAACTTGAGACCCTTGCATCTCACACTATGACTAACAATATAGTAAAAAGTATAATAATGAAATCTGAATGTTTAAGATGTGGGGGTGCAGCTTATGATAAAGTGTGCCAGATAGTCTGAGAAACACAGTAGGTAAATATATAATATATTGGTGTTTCTGTGTCCTTCTATCCCCAGGCAGAACAGGTAGAAAACACTAGCAAACCAGAAGCATCCAGCATGTCTATCAAGTCGATCAAAGCTCGCCAGATCTTTGACAGCCGGGGCAACCCCACTGTCGAGGTGGATCTGAAAACTGACAAAGGTACAGTGGCCAAGGATTTGTATTTTTCTGGGGTTCGAAACCAAATGGCTGTAAAGTATTATCTTCAGTCTTCAAAGAGAAGATCAGTCTTCATTTGATGTCATTTACATGTCCTCGCAGAATGGATTTTTTTTTTTTTAATAAGATGAAAATGTGTAATTGAAGAATTTTTGTTTGTTTGTCAATTTTTAGTGTTGGCTAATAATATTTCATGACCGGGTATTAAAGCTGTACCGAAAGTGTTGACTTTGAAGAAATGAAAACAAAGTTTCCAATTTTTGTTTTCATTGAGGAAGTATTAAGTTCAAAGTGTGCTCAATTATTGTTAGCCCTTTCACAGTTCCACAACAGATATATTATTGTTTTTCTTTTCTTGTAAAAATGTTCGTCTAAGATCTATCAAAGCGTCTTGTTATTTTTCAGGAAATCCTGAAATTGTAATACCTTATTGATGAATAATTACAATGGAATGAGAAAAAAAGCTTGTTTAATTATTAAGAAAAATTTAAAACTGTCCTTAAATGCTCTGATTTTATTAGTAAAATTATACCCCATAAAATTCAGCTTTGGGGGCTTCACCCCCTAACCCCCACAAGCAGTTCTGCCCCTTGATCCCACCAAAGGGGCCCGCCGGAACCCAGGCCTTCCTGCTTTACATTTTGTCCAGGTTTGACCTTTGAAATGAAAACTGGTGGAAAAGGGGTTAAGTGAACCAATGACTTGTGTGTGTTTGCCCAGGCATGTTCCGGGCAGCTGTCCCAAGTGGTGCCTCCACCGGAATCTACGAGGCCTGTGAACTGAGAGACAAGAGCGAGGCTTACTTTAAGAAGGGTGAGTTCTGGGGCAACGATAACCATGGCAAGGGTGAGTTCTGGGGCAACGATAACCATGGCAAGGGTCAGTTCTGGGGGAATAATAATCATGGCAAGGGTGAGTTCTGGGGTGACGATGGCAAGGGTGAGCTCTGGGGCAGCGATAACCATGGCAAGGGTGAGTTCTGGGGGATTGATAGTCATGGCAAGGGTGAGTTCTGGGGTGATGATGGCAAGGGTGAGTTCTGGGGCAACGATAACCATGGCAATAATAATAGTAATAATTGTACATTTATATAGTGCTTTACCTCAGATGAGCCCAAAGCGCTTTACAATGAATTTTTCATCAACAAATAGACAACAAAAACAGCATTCAAGAATGACACCAGCCAGCAACAACACATACATACAAAGCAACTCTCTCTCTCACTCTCTCTCTCTCTCTCTAACACACATACACACACACACACACACACATTTAACAACACCGACTCGTTCATCCCCCATTCAGTAAGCACACATTGACTGAGCCACACAGACTGACCACATACACCAACACATACAGAAACACCCTCACACACAACGTACGCACGCAGACAGACACACACACACACACACGCACGTACAAGCACACATGTATGCACACATGCATGCTCACACACACACACAACATACACACACACACACACGCGCACACGCACACACACACACACACACACACACACACACCACAAAGCACAGCACAAACCTCTTATTATTCAATCTTCTCTCAGGTGCACACAAGATAGACAACTGATCAAATATTTAGGGTGCAGCAGGAAAAAGATGGGTTTTAAGAGAGGTTTTGAATGAGGAGACCGAGTTGGAGTGTCGGAGAGGAGAAGGCAGAGAATTCCAAAGAGATGGTGCTTGACAGGAAAAAGAACGTTGGCCAGCAGATTTGAGACGGATGGAGGGAGGGGAGAGGAGACGAGAATCAGAAGACAAACGTAGTTGGCGAGCTGGGACATAGAGATAAAGGAGATCAGAGAGATATAAGGGAGCTTGATCAGGGTGAGTTCTGAGGCAATGATAATCATGGCAAGGGTGAGTTCTGGGGCAAGGATTTCTATGGCAAGGGTGATTGTGGGGCAAGGATTTCTATGGCAAGGGTGATTGTGGGGCAAGGATTTCTATGGCAAGCGTGATTGTTGCTCAGAAGCCAGTGGGTGAGAGACCTCACATGAGATGTGGCGGTTTTCCTATTGTGCCAGAAAAGCTGTTAATGTGTTCATGGGTGTTTGAAATTCTTTCATTTTGCATATAAAGGCAGTGTCCCATCGTGTGTATATATTTGCTTAAAAGTTAAGCATGAAAATCATCCAGTCACATTTGCGTTTTATGTCAACAATGCAAATGCTTGTGGTTTTCATTTCGTTATGTTTTCTTCTGTGGTTTGGATGGCGTTTGCATCATTACTGAATCATGCAGCAAATACTCTTTAAGTAATTTGTCATGGAGCATGTATGAGTGAGTGGCTTAACTTTTTCTCAGAATTTTTTTGTTCATATCATTTCGCATATTACATTCATATTACGCATGTCATTCATCATTTGGGTCATAAGAATGCTTGTAATTTAACCCTCTCTAGGACACAGACGCCAATTGTGACCGAATTTTGTCAACTCATGCGCCCGCTGAACGCCAGGTCTAGTACGTTCACTTTCACTTTCTCACTACCCACAATGCAATATACTAAGTTAGTTCTTCCTTTACCTCAGTCTCGCTGGTCTGTTTTTGGTTCTTACAGCAAGGGAAAGCACCCACTAGTCTTTTTGAACGGATTTTTTCGAAGTGACCTCTTCTTTCCACGTGACGTGACGCAGTATTGACTCAGCACGTTGCTCGGAGTGCCATTACGGATTTTTTATTCCAATTCATGGTTTGTTGTGTGACAGTGTGTTAGCTTTGGAATAATAATATCATCATTGCTATTCAATATGCATCTTTCAGAAATGAAATGTGAGTTAGACTTTATTCTGGGTGATTTTTTTAATGAAAAGATTTGGTGTGACGTTCAGAGTTAATTCTCATCTCTCGGGAACTGGGATCGATTCCCGGTTCGAATGGTTGGGAGTCATTGGGTTAAAAGAGCAATGTTTACATGGGTCAAAATAAAGTTAGTTAATCTCTTTTTCAGGCGTTCTTACGGCTGTTGACAACGTTAATAAAAAGATTGCTCCAGCACTCGTCGGTAAAATGGTAAGTAAAGTTAAGTTGAAGTTGAATGACAGATGTGTGTGAGGCATTTGATGCTTGTTCACCTGTTCTACATCAAATTAATATTAAAATGGCACAATCTGCTCAGAACAGGGTCCACTGAACTCCAACGAGATGACTAGCAGTAGTGCAGTGTCTTCTCCGGTGGTTGCCTACTGATGGCCTTAGGTAGTTTCGCTCCCCTTGGACTGCTGATTTTGGATTCTGCTTACCTGACAAGTGTACGGCTGCAAGTTGGGACTCAAAATGACTGAAGATGGAAAATAAAATAAAAATTCAAATGGCTCATATATAAGTGCATTTTAATCTTTGGAAGAATTTTTTTCAGAATTTGTCACTATCTCGTATTGTGTGCTAAGTACTCATCAGCATTACGGCTACTTATCTGAGGTTACAGTATTTCAAATTCTTCCACATACCCACTGTTTCCCTGTTGCAACCTCAACATTGTCTTGCCAAAGGGAACAGCCATACACATTTCATGTTGGACTGATGACTTCAAAAAAGGGAATGTCTTGGATACCTGCATACTTAAGTCAAAATGATTTTAATGTAGGGATTAACCCTCTTGTGCCTGACGCTCTGTGCTCTCAATCATCTCTGAAATCCTAACCCAAGGGACGTCGCTCCGTACAAAAGGCGGGGTAGCGTCAGAAAAATAATAAAATAAAATATACCCTACCAGTTTTTTTGTTTTGAATGTGTTGCCGAGATGTCTGTCTGAGTTGCAAAAGGAATTTCAAGATGTTATGGGGATGCATGGCTCCACAAAAAAAATCAAAATGCCAAAGTGTATTCGCAAACTGCATTCACTAGTCATTCACTGTCTACTTTTGCAGACTGTTGAAGCCTAAGACGACTGAAATGTAAATGTAGATCAAAACCATTCACTTACCCTTTCACTTCACGATCTTATAATTCCTATCTTTCACAAAAAAGGGAATTTTCATCGCTGTCATCACTCAGTGGATGCAATAACGACTCATCATCCATGATGTAAAAGTCGGGAAAATGCCGATGTCAGTAACACGACTTCAAAAATTTGCATCCATCGAACAAACACAAGCTCGCTGCCGAAATAGGTCAGAATACACTCCTTACTCATCACTTCGCGATCTCATAAGTTCCATCTTTCACAAAAATAGGACTATTCATCGCTTTCCTCAGTCAATGGACGCCATAACTGTTCGTCATCCATATTGGAAATATCGCGAAAATGCCGAAGTCGGTCACTAATTTTCAAAAATTCATATCTTTCAAACCAATCGGCCTAGAAGCCATTGCAAGCAACAAGACGGAAGTGTAATCTATAGCGAAAGCGAGGCTGAAGTGCTCACGTGACTGCCATGTGATAGAAACAAAATGGAAGCGCCCAAACCGGCCACGTGGAATCCGTACGTTCCCGAACGTTCTAGACGTTTCCGATCCGATTTTTAAAAAAACGTTCACGACCGTTCACCGCACAAGAGAGTTAAGAAGTGAAATGGTTTTGCATTTTGCGTTTTGACTGAATGTGCGATGGTTTGTGTTAATGTGTTCGGATCCTTATTTATTGTTATGTTTAGGATTTTTTTTTTTTTTTTTTTTTTTTTTTTTTTAAGGGAATGGAGACATGGAACCCAATGCCCCCTCTCCCACACTCCCCTCTATCTGAAACAGATCCAGAATATGCATGCGTATACATGCATATGTTTGAATATATATGTGTGTGATCTGGCCAGATAGGCCTTATTTTAAACATGTTACAGAAGAATCCCAAATATTTCTGATGAAATGTTTTCTTTGTCCTTGTCAGTTTAACTCATTCTACCCCTTTTATGAATATATTCGTAAACTCACGCCAACCATATCTGCCTGTTTAAGAGTTAACTCGTAATACAAAGCCATTTTCAAACTGAAGTGTCTAAGCTTGGTTCTCGTCCTCAAATTGTTCACTTTGGTAGCTTTAGCCTGTTAACAGACACTTCCTTTCCAGTCATGCTTAGAGTTTATCGATTTTGGAGCAGATTTCTCGTATTTTTACCGATTTGTTTCAATGATGGGTTGATATCTATTGTGTCCGAGTAATGAAACGGCAAGTAAAATTTTGTTGGATTGATTTAAGACCATTATAATGACAAAACTAGCGATTGTATTGAGTTTTTAGCGAATGTAGATGAAGTAGAAAGCTCTACTTTCGATCATTGCATGAAGAACAAACCTTTTCTTTATTACTGTGTTTTGTGTGTAAAAGAGTTATTTTTAGAACTACAAACCGCATTTCAAATTCCATAAAAACTTTGTAAACTTTTAAAACACGCATTTGACAATAACACGTACAAATTTTAAACAGTACAGTGAATTGCACAGTTATAGCAATTTTTCTAAACATTTTTATAGTTATGCTCAGAGCTCTCTGCACAGCTGGGCCAGGGAAGATAAATGCGGCTGCACAGATGGGGTAGAATGTGTTAATGGAACATTTTGGCTAAAAACTGGTTGGCGGCAAAATGGTTAATGTCATGTTTGATAATTGACTGATAGATAAACAAAGAGCATGATGATTTCTTTTTTATGTGTGTGTGTGTGTGCTTTGTTTCAGACTGTAAATAAACAGAAGGAAATCGATGAGGCGATGAACAAATTGGATGGCTCTGAGAATAAAAGTAAGACTGCTTTTTCCCCCCTTAAAAAATACCTCTTGCTATGGCCTTGATGCTTTCCAACTTGCGAATAGGACCACATTAGAAACTATCCTCTAGCAGGACAGATGAGTAGACTTTTACATGTGGCATTTACGAGCAGTATTTTTTTGGGGTTGTTTTGCTGTAAATGAATGAGATTAGAAATATCTCCAAGATCTACGCATGCTCGCATCTTTGCACACCATCTTGTACATCATGGACTTGATCACACGTGTGTGCTGTACACACACACACACACACACACACACACACACACAGGTGCATCTTAATGTAACTAAGTCACACACACACACACACACACACACACACACACACACACACACACACACACACACACACACTCAAATGTGCATCTTAATGTAACTAAGTCACACACACATACACACAGACACAGACACACACACACACACACACACACACACACACACACACTCAAAGGTGCATCTTAATGTAACTAAGTCACACACACACACACACACACACACACACACACACACACACACACACACACACACACACTCAAAGGTGCATCTTAATGTAACTAAGTCCCCTCTCAGATGTTACACAAAATTCATGTACATGGGTCTCGGCCTGGGAGAAAAAGTAGCGCCTTATTAGCATGGGTGCAACTTTTCCTGGTATACAAGGATATCCTGTTTTTGAATTTTACCAGAAAAGGATTTTCCTTTTTTTTGAATTTGTCAAACAAGATCTATGTGTGTCTATTGTATTTTCACTTTAAAATAAGCATTTGTATAAATTATGGAAAAAGCTAGCTAAAATACCTTAATAAATAAAATTTTTCTTCAGCTGCAGGGGGACATAACATTACCCCTAGTCCCCGGCCTTTCAGTTTTTTTCATTGTGTGTAGTTGCCCCCATGTATAGGTTGTAGTCCATAAAATATGAGGTATACGGGCTACAGTCATTCATTGTTGCTACTGATGACTTAATATTTTTCTGATGCCTGTGTTCTTGTGTCGGGGGAGGGATGTGTGTAGTTTTAAAGAGCAAATACTGAAAAAAAGGAATAGAAAGAGCATACAATGTGTGTGATTCATAGACAAAGGGGCCTTGAAGCATTCAGTTTATCCTCCTATTTGTGATGGGCAGGTAACCTGGGAGCCAATGCCATCCTGGCCGTGTCCATGGCTGTGTGCAAGGCTGGAGCTGCCGAGGAGGTCAGTTCACAGCTTTCCTTGTTGGTGTTTTACTAATCGCTTATCAGATCATGTCGGTGTAGCCATTGTTACTGCCTTTTCTTCTTTCTTTTTTTACCCCCTACCCCTCCTGGTTGTGTGTGTGTGTATGAGTTTGTCTTGAAGTATGCTACCTTGCCCCATTCTGGGTTTGATTCGAGCTGGCTGGAACGGTTCATCAGTGCTTTTCAAGTTGAAATTTGCTCCCTCATCTGTGGCCATACTAAATGGTAGGGTTAAGTTTTGAGCTGGCGTGAACATGACCCCGATCCATAGAAGAAAATGCTGGCAAGTACATAACCCCCCACCCCCCACCCTATCTCTGCAATGCTATCAGATGTGTAAAAAAGCCAAGAAGGTGCAAGTCTCGGTTTAGGTAGGGGTTGGGATACAAGAGGATTCAGTTCAGATCCAGCTAGTGTCAGAAATTCTGATTTGCATATTGCCGTATTTTTCCGGGCTATAAGCTGCTACTTTTTTCTTCAACTTTGACCCCTGCGGCTAAAGCAATGATTGCGGCTAATTTGTGAGTATTTCCCCTTCTGTATTTTAGTATGGTCATCAACTCCAGTCTGTGCGTGTTGACATCGCCAATCTCGGTAAAAATGAACCGTTCTCAGGCCAATACTGAGGAATTTAATCAGCGATAACACAATCTGACCACTAAATTTCACCTCTTTTATGGACATTTTCACTCACTGAGCAGTTTATGATCAAAGTTTGAACTGAAACAGTCGTGATCGTGTCAATCTTTACGTGTCAATCTTTTTCCAAGTTAAAGCTAAGTGATTGGTCTCACTCCACAAGTTGGAACTAAGTGATTGGCCTCACTTTACAAAAAAGTTGAGCAGCTCCTTTGCTTTATTAAAACGATAAATCAGCATTAGCGTCTGCACTGAAGCACTTGCTGAATACAAACAACTCACAAAAGTCAATACAGTGGAGTACACTTAACACAAAACCGGATTACAAGAAATATGGGTTAAAACACAAAAACCTGTTTGAACGGAGAAAGGCTTTATTATTACTTAAAAAATATTGTTTTACACTTAAACTTTTTCTCTCAGCATGACACAAAATACTGTTAACGCACAAACAAAAACTTGGTCCGATTGTTATTTATCATACTAAAGTTTGGACTGATCACACAAACTGAAGCTGGAGCCACCAAATATTTCATTACAAACTTTGTCAGCCCTGACGAACCTCATCTACTGCACCTTGATTTTTGTTTACTGTCGGCTGAGTTGGAAGCGAAGTGAAAGTTTTGTGTGTGCAAACTTTAACTGAAAATATACTGCCAGTGCATTACTTTGTCTTGTTTTGTGTTGTGTCGTACATAATCCAATATTTTGTGGGTTCGTTATGGCGAAGATTAGGTCTGTACTGTGTAGTTTGTGTGCGAGTGCAACACAATCAACTAGGCCTAGTTGCCATGGCTTTCGAGTGTTCGTCGGCTCAGGTTCATGTTTTTTTCAGTCTCTTGCGGCTTAGACACTGAATGCGGCTTTTCTGTGGTATTGTTTCGTTGTACTGTACTGTAGTGTTAAGTATGATAGTGTAGTGTTAAGTATGATTATATAGAGCTGTAGATCAATAATATAGAAAATGCTTAGAACCAAATGACAACAGTTATGCGTCAAGACAGTACTTGTTTGTGCGTGTGTGTGGGCATGCGTGAGCGCATGTTTGTGTGTGCGCATGTGCATGCATGTGCCTATCCACATGTTTGTGTATGTGTCGTTCCAGGGTGTACCTCTGTACAGACACATTGCCAACCTGGCTGGCAAAACACAGCTGGTGATGCCGGTGCCAGCCTTCAACGTGATCAACGGTGGCAGTCACGCCGGCAACAAACTGGCCATGCAGGAGTTCATGATTCTGCCTACCGGTAAATAGAAAATAAAATCCCCTCAAGTTCATGATTTTCACCATTCAGCCGAGGCCAGACTGAGACCCCTGTGCTTTATGAAATGGCTAATAGCATCGTAAGATACTATAGTAACAAAAGAAGAATTTAAAATAATAAAATTTGTTAGTAGCGCCTTATAGTGTGATGCGCCTTATCGTTTGTATAATACCATGAGTTAATCTCCAAAAGCTCATGATTCTGCTCATGGGTTATTAAATTACCTGTAAGGTGTGCGGTATAGAAATCTTCTGACTAACATTCCTCCAGCCCTGCATGCATGATACAACAATGTATTCATTGACACACTGGATTCTACCCTCTAACGAAGAAACCCTTGCTGATCATTTAATACAGGATTTGGGGGATTAAAAAAAAAGAAATGAGAAAATTTGTAACACAAGATATTTTTGATGTTTTTTAGGGCAAATTTGTTTGCTGAAGCCATGAAGATGGGCTGTGAGACCTAAGTACCATGATGAATCTAACGTGGATTTGTTATCTCTTTTAGGGGCAAGCTCGTTTACGGAAGCCATGAGGATGGGCACTGAGACCTACCACCATCTGAAAGCCGTCATCAAGAAGAAATATGGACAGGATGGTCAGTATATAAAAGCTAGCTGCCATTTTATTCTTCTGTATAATCTGACTCAACATGGATGGCTCTCACTTTTTTTTAATATTTTTATCTCAAGTCTGTCTCTTTCTGTGTTTGTCTCTGGTCTTGTTTCGAGTTACAACGACTGTCTGCGTGTGTTGAGTTTTGCGTGAATCTGATATTATAATATTGGAACTGTGATCTTTTATTACTTACTTTTTAACTTTTTACGTGCCACCACACACACATTTCCATTTTATTGGACGAATAAATATTGTGATTGTGTGAAATCTCATTGTTTCCTCTTTATTTCCCAGGACTGTAGAAGATGATGCTGTAAAGTAGGTATAGACATACTCTACAGATATTAATGTTAAAATAAATGCTGCTCTTTTGGTATCTTAAAACATGGGTGCCGAGTAAGTAACCCTGAAAACGTAATGCTGAGTTATTTCAAGATGTTTTAGAGGTGGTTTTCCACTGCTTTTCTTTATAGGTTGAGAGTGATTTTATGATGTTTTGGAGGTCATTTTGAAATATTTGACCCTTGGATAGACTTAGTGCATGTTAACTCTTTTAGCACAGTACATCACTTCACTCCCACCAAATGCAAAGACATTCACTGCCATGTGCCCTGCCGTGTGTTTGTCTATTTTCAGAGCTTATGTCAGTGTTTTTTTCTGTTAAAGCAACGCATGCGCATGCACAATCGAACAAATAGTTACTCCCCTCTTTTCAGTTGAGATGCAACGGACAACCAAGATCGTCAAAACATGCCTGGCACTAGAACTGAGTTAAGGCCCGTTAAAATGTTTTACAAAATTTGTCGTTGCTTCTTAGTTGATATGACGTTTTTTAAGTGGTTGTTGCAAGAGCTGTTTCTCAGATGGCAGTTTTCAGTTTTCTTAACCCTTTCATCGCCAATGTCGCATTTTTAGCACCACAATGATTTAACACCCAAAGTCCTCAAACCAGGGTCTGTTATCCAAAGAACCTATTTTCATAATTTGGGGAGGTAAGAATAGATCTTACTTTATGCATGCCATAGAGGAATCCCCACTATTGCAGACGATTTTTTTCTCTACCCAGGTAAGTTTAATGGATATGTTTTGCTGAAAAATGGCTGGCGGCGAAAGGGTTAAGCGTGGTGTGATTGTGCAAGTTTTTCATTAGTTTGGATAGGATATAATTTTGTTTTACTCTCATTGTTTGTGCAGCTTGCAATGTTGGTGACGAGGGAGGGTTTGCTCCCAACATTCAGGACAACAAAGAGGGTGAGTTGTCAGTCGCCCGTCTGTACCTAAACATGCACTAACTTGTGCACACGCATACAGTCCGAGTCTTACTCGCACATGCATGATACATACGTGGCTTTCGCGAAAGTCACTTTTGTGCCTTTCTCCTCCTTAAGATTAGAAAAGAAAACCCAAAAGCACAGATGCTTGTTGTTTTAGGTTCTACCAGAGTTCAGTGGTGCACTAGCCAGAAAATGGTGCGTATTATTATGATTATTATTATTAATATTATAATAATAGACGATTTTTGGGAAAAACTTGGGGAGAGCACTTCGTGAAAATTAGAGTTGCTTACCTCCATTACTCAGTCAAATAGCGACAATGCAACAATGGCGTCGAAGCTTGAAACCGCAGGATGCGAGTCAGCGACTTGCAAACATTTTGTAGAAAAATAAGGGGTGACCAGTTGCTACAAAAAGTGATAGAACTTGCAAACTGTGACGTAAAAATATAAATAACATCAATTTCTGAATGACACACTGCGTTCTACATGCTGTGTGTCTCCTCAAACACAAGAAGCGAGGGCTGGGGTTTGCCTGATGGCAGAGTAACTTCCCCTGTTTGACCGATTGAATTAAGCAAGATAACTGACACACCATGAAATTACTCCCCTTAATTATTTCCGAACAATTCATATTGAAAAGCTTTTGTTCATGAAAATCGAGAATATGTGTAGGCGTCTGTGGTTGCCTGCAACTTGAAGTGACTTAACAAATTGACCCCTGTATCGCGCGATGTTGGTTTGCGATACCCTGTGCAGGCCTGGAGCTGCTGATGGAGGCCATCAAGAAGGCGGGCTATGAAGGCAAGATCAAGATCGGCATGGACGTGGCTGCCTCAGAGTTCTGCAAGAACAAGAAGTACGACCTGGACTTCAAGAACCCGGAATCCAAACCCGCAGACTATGTGAGTGGATAGGTCTGTTGGTTTTGGTGTGTTTTTTGGTGTTTTTTTTTATGTTTTATATGTGGAGGCTGAAGAGCATTGTGCCTGTCCGGCAGCTCCAATAATGCTGGGCGTATCAGAGTAGGGGGTCTGCAAATCTTTGTGTTCTCCCCCCCCCCCCCCCCCCACCCCCCCCCCCCCTTAAGTATGTATCATTTATTTAAATTCAGTTCATTTATCTTCTAACTTTGGTGACCTGGCGCTGCGCGTGACCTTGGTTTTTTTTTCTTTTTCAATATCGGCAAAATCTTCAACCTGATGAAGGTGGCTGATTGACGAGAAGAAGAAGAAGCTTTCTGTTGTGGTTTTTCTTTCTCATCTATGAAAATGCCTCGTAACTGTATTACTGTATTTTACGGACTACAAGGCGCACCTGATTATAAGGCGCACCCCCCAAATTTTGCACGAAACTCAGATTTTGTTGTTATAGTTTCTTACTATATTACTAGTCGCATTATAAGGCGCTGGGGTCTCAGTTTCGGGGGGAAAAAAAGTATTGCCTTATAGTTTGAAAAATATGATACGTATGTGCTTCGTGATGTCACTGTTGATTTCATCAGGTCAGGAGGAATGAGATGTTCATGTAGTGTGTGGCTTTAAAACAGTATGGTTATATCTCCAGACTGTTTTGCTAGATTTACTCTAAGGGCACACGCATATATATGCGCAAGTTTGGCGCGGAAACCCATACGCAAACCGCGGAAAAAAAAATTCTAGAAGTAAAAAATCAAGTGTGGTAATCTTCAGAGAATTCTCTGAATTCAGAGAAAAAGTGAATGTAGAAAAACAAATGTTAGAAGGGGTTTTAAGGCTTAAAGTGATGTCCTTTTTCTTCAGTTTTTAACACATTTGTATATTTACCCTCAAGAGGAATTGCCCCCTGATCCAGGGCTCCCCATTTTGCTTGACCATAGAGGGTATTTTCACCCCCAGGAAGCAGCTATAGAGTCTCTTCACCCCCAGGGTGAACTTATAGAGGGTGAAAAATCAACCAGTCTAGAATGATCAAGTACTATCATGCAGGGGTGGGATTTTGTCCGTTTTTGCCGGAAATCCGGTATTTACAAAAACATTCTGACATTGAAAAACAATTCCGGCAAAAAATAAATATATTTCTTTAACCCTAGTTTTGATCCGGATTGATCCGGGATAGCCCCCCCCTAGAGCCAATAGCGGCTCCCGGAATATTCCGGGAAGCCCATATGACATCACAAAGCACTTAATATAGCGGCCAATCATTGAATACTTGTGTACCTACCACACTACGTCATCAAAAAAGGGGTTGCGCTTGACATCACATGCATTAAATGCGGTATTTTCATTGGTTAAAGGGGTGAAATAATTTTTTTTATTTGGGTCGATCTATTTTGGGGTCAGACTGAAGAGAATACAAATGGCGACCAGATTTTTACTGTCCATTCGAAGAGCTTTCCAGGCAGATTTTTGATGGTAGAGATCGTAATTAGGGATTGAAATGAGTCAGTTTAGTTTATATTATCACTGGCGAGTACGATGATGTGAGAATTTTGAACTTTTCAACGGAAAACGAAGTGAAAATTGATCGCAATGTTGCCGAGTTGCAACTTGGCGGCCGGCCGAGTGATTTTCTCTACAGGTGCGATCGCGAACATTTCCAGGTATTTTGCTTTTTTCTGCTTGTTTTATACTAAAATCGACAAAGAATTAATGACTGAAGATACTAATAAAGCTTTTCTGACGAAATTGAGCGACAAAATCATCGCAATATCGAAAATCGACGCCGATGTTCACGGAAACCGATCTTGCTACGGTTACGGCTAACAATCAAAGACTTGACTTCGATTAGGTCTACCTTTATTTTAAACAAATTACCCGATAATTCTAAAGATGCCAGTGTCTAAATGTCTTTGGATGATTATTCTTTTATTATTTGCACACCGTTCATCCATCGATCCAAGTTAAAGGCACAAAAATAGCCCGGAGAGTGGTTGCATTTTAAAAATTTCAACACACCTATCCGTTCATTTTGTTTGTTTATTAATTAATGAAATCACACAGTCTTACAATCACATTCATGCCAACCCATTTTATAGGCTTTATTTTATTGTGTTTGTTTATTATTAATCAAATTTTGTTCAGGGGGTGGGCCGCGGGTTGTTGAAAATCTAGTTTTCCTTCTTTTTTTTCTTTGGTTCAATCCCACCCCTGATCATGACCTGACCTTCACCTTTGTGAGCTGATGAAAGTGGCAAGTTGGACCGCGCTATCAGCATGCACATCATGGCTTCGGCCCTGGTGACGTCATTTTGCAGACCTTGCTTCGACTCTTCTTTCTTCTTCTCAATGAAGTTCTGCAGGAAATTACTGCTTCCTTTCAAAACGCTCACCAGATCTTTGTGCGCCCCTTACAGTGTTTAGCGCAGTCAGCCAAACCAGGGTCACTGACAGTAAAATCATTTTTGCACACCGTGCAAAAAGCGTGATGCTCCCCACCCCCCTCTTCGATGCTATGATGCATAGAAACTCCCGATGGTAGCTCGACAGATATTTCTGGTTCGCAGTCCTCAGAGTTGCTGTTCTATTTGGCTTGGTCTTTTTAGCTTCATTTTCCAATTCTACTTCTTCCACCTCTGATTCGTCGTCCGTTTCGTGTTTTTTGCTTTTGCTGTGCACCGCAGTCCATTTTTTTCCTCACAAGAACTGAAGCAAACTTTCTCTCGACTTGGGCGCGCCAACTGCAAAGCAGTTTCGAAACTGACTCGAAGGAACACATCGGGTGATTTCGCAAAGTTGGCCGCCCGCGCAAACTGAAGGGACGTTATAAAGCAGTACAGCTTGCGTGCAGCAATGTCAAAGGAAACGCGCCCCAGCTATGTCGGCTTACAACGGATCGCTTTACACGGCCTGCGCATGCTGGAGTCTTGAAGTAGGTCGCCTAGTACACTTGCACTGAGACTTGGAAAACACGGCGGCCTCACTTTGCCTCAAACTGAACGGATCTGTGTCCTTGACAACGCTCGCTCGAAATTCAAAGCTGCCGGTAATGAAAATTCGGAGTTTGCTATTTCGAGTCGTAGCTGCGTAGCAGACACCCTAATTTCGTAGCATGCTACGCCAAAATCGTTGAGTAACCAGGTCTGTCACGCACTCGGCAGATTTATAGTGCGTCTCATAACCTTTGAGTAGTAATTATAGTGCGTCGTTTCACCCGCAGTACGAAGTTTTAATGCGTCTGTCACGCACATTTGACGCACAGAATGGGGAGCCCTGCTGATCACCATAAATGGCTCTTTACCCATTGAGATCACCATTAAGCAATGTTTTCTGAAGCCCCCAAATATTTTCAGAGAAAAGTGCCTTTCCCCCATTACCATGCCTGGAAATATGAAAGAGTGTGCACGTTGCACGTGGAAAGCCGCAATCCCATCCGTTTATTTCTTACATAAGTGTTCCACATGGAACTTGCAGATTACAGATCTGTACCCTAACATTCATTTATTAAGAGTCCTCTTTTTGATCTTTTACGACTTTTTTTCATATGTTTCTCAAAATTTCTCTGGGAGTCGAGGGGTTTTTAACTCTTAACACCTTACACCGCTTGACACCGCTAGTGGCCCGTAGTCCTAAACCGCGCCGATCCACCCACGTTGTTTAGTCATATTGCTAAGGAAGTGAGAACTCTCTGATGGAGAAGGTAAGCTTTAACGACATCCGGAAAGCATTCGACTTCCTGTTTCTATGGCGGCCATTGTGCACGGAGCTCGATTGAAGGCTAAATTTGATCAATTTTCTTCGAATTTTTGGGTGACAAATTTTTTTCATGAAAATGGCGGCGTTCCGAACGATGCATGACGATGTTATCGATGTTTTTACCGATAAATTGTGTGCCAATCGTGCTTTTGGACTTAGTTATAGGGGCCAGAGTGAAGTGAATGTTGAGACTCGTGCTAGGCTAGTGCAGTGTACTCTACTATGGTTAACTTTGACTATCGATCGGCAGAAAATCAGTCGAACGATTCCGACAACCGGTCATCTGCCGAGCATTCGGACACTGTTTTAGACAGTGAATTAGATATATTTAGCACATTTTAATGGACTTACGGTACTGTAACACTTATTACAAAGCTTGTAGATGCTTTCCAAATGAAAACATCGATCGTGGTTGAAAATCTGAAGATCGGTAATGAGACCGACAGGTGAGTGTTTCAGAAACTTTTTTCACCTTTTGATTACATCATCGGAATGCTACTAAAAGGCAAGTAATATGTTTATTTTGTGGTTGCAGTGTCTCTGATCGTTCTAGTGACTCAATTTGCAATGTTTCAGTAACAAACACACAACACATGTGTTTTTTTTACATCTTTATTGAACACACCGTTATTATTGATATTTTGTCATAACCAATCTTGGCCAAAATAACATCATCAATGCAGAAAACAATATCATAACAACACTATTGCAAAGTTCCATAAACTTTGATTCGCAAATAATTTTACAATAATTTTTTTAATAGCCATACCCATTTCAGCTCCATTTTGCCAGATCCTTCTGGGGAAGAGAGTCGGACTTAGTGAATGTCTTCTGAGGACTTAAGAGTTGAAAAGAAAAGCTTTGTTTTATTGCCTGTTGAAGCCTTTTGAAAAGGGTGCTGCCAGGCTAGATGAAGAATACCTGATATTGCACTTAGAGCTTAAAGATTAGGCGCTATAAAAGTTGTCTTAATAAATATTGGTAAATGAGATAGAGAAGGCAAGAACTGTGGAATGGAGGAATGGCTTAAAAAAGGAAACTGTATACACGAATTACCATATTTTATGGACAATGAGGTGCACCTGATTATAAGGCGCACCCCCCAAAATTAATTATACACAAAATTTAGATTTTTGTTATTATAGTTTCTTACTGTATTATTAGTCATACTATAAGGCGCAGGCATCTTAGTCTAGGAAAACGGTATCGCCTTATAGTCAGAAAAATATGGTGGCTCGTCTTTTTGCACAGTTAAAATAGTATGGCATCTTCTCAATCGCCCGTCATCTTCAACATTAATTAAGTCCACTTTTTGGGGTAAGAATTTGGTCTTTCTAGACAGCACCCACTTAGCTAGGCGATTTTTGTGAGCCGGCGCTCCTTCCTTTCCTTACAACCCTTGCTGACGGCAGAATTTTAACATTGTGACGTTTTTGTTTTGTTTTTCTCCGTTTGTTGAGCATATAAGTGTGTGGAATGACTATAGCTGTAACAATGGTGACTGGCAAACGAATCGGCTACAAGTGGCAAGATCGCTACCAGCCGCCAGCGTCCGCTTAGGCTAGAAAAAGTTAAGCAAAAGAAAAAATGACCCTATTTTCTCTATCTTCTTCTGCATTCCCAGGCCATATGATTATCAGGGATGTGAGAGCTACGCGTAAGCGCATAAATGAGCTTTTTCTATTGGACTAACAATTTTTTTTTTTTTTAACGTACATAGAGCGAGACGATCGTACAGATTGTCGAGTTCGGTAGACTTTCTTTGCGCTCACACAGTCTAAAAATGAAAGCAGTTTGTAGCGTGAGTACATTTCCTTGACTGAATTTCATAATTAACTTCTCTGTGGTTGGCCAGTTACGTCCAATAGCAATGCATCATTTTTATGTGTTCGGCTATGTTTTCAAAGGAATATTCGGATGTTTTCAAAGCTATTGAGTGATTATTCATCACACCATAGATATAGATGTGAGGAAAGAAGAGATTGACAGAGGATGCCAACACACATTTGACAGGGATTGGACAGTAAGATCCGTGTAGACAGCCATGAGGAGGAGGCAAAGTCTTGTTTGAGTACTTTGACGATACCATCAACTACGTTTTTTTGTTTGGGGCCCTCTCACATCCCTGGATTATAGTGGGTGAGATACTGCTCTCATACATATGTGTGTGTGTGTGTTCAGATTTCTCCTGACAAGCTGGGTGACATGTACAAAGATTTCATCGCCAATTACCCCATCGTGTCCATCGAGGACCCCTTTGATCAGGACGACTGGGAGGCCTACACCAAAATGACTGCCCATACCACTGTGCAGATTGTCGGGTCAGTGCGTGTGTGTGTGTGTGCGCGTGTACGTGCGTGCATACATGCAAGACAGATATTTTATGATAAAACAACTTTTAAATGAAAAGGTTTGTCTGTCCTAATTTATAATAACTTTACCAAAAAAAAGGATCATGTAAAGTATTTGTTTTCGTGTGCACATCTCAGTAATTTTCCAACTGTTTTTTTGTGAAAGTCTCTGCCTTGATTAGCCTCAGCTCAGTTTGTAGTGATTTAGGATCGCAGTTCTCTCTCTTGCAGTTAAGACCAAATGAAAGTCCTTGCTCATATCACTTTTTAAGAATGAAAGAAACTGGATGTTTCGTGAGTAATGATTCACAAATGTTGTTGTTATTGTTGTTGACATACCCTGACTAAAAGACTCCAGGAATAATCCCAAGTGCCAAAGCACTTGAACACTATGGTACTAATGCACCAGCTAGGGACGAGAACATTACGTGTGTGACTGCTTTTGATTACCCCGCCCCGTGTGTGCAGCCACACTCCATTTTCGGGGGATAATGGAGACTCATGTTATGCTAGGAGCTTGTCATGGCTAAAGACAATCCCCGCATAACTATGCAGAGCATAACAACATTTTGATGTAACGTTGGTGTTCTAGCCTATGTCGATTAGTCTGACATAGCCTTAAAGACCCCCCACATCATGTGTCACATTCCCTCTTATACTAGGAAGATTTCTTAACTCTCTCTTTACTGGCCGATTGCTTCCCTTTACAACCGTTCAATACTGTCGTACGCTATAGCGTACATAGCGTTTAACCATTCACAATTCACAACCCCGCGAAGCCTGGCAACCCAAACTGGTATAGAAGTGTTCCTCTACGGTCTCTTAATAGTTTTCAACGAATGAAATCACTTCCCGTCTATTTTTAGTACCGCAATGAATGAAAACGAGTCACTACCCCTATGTACGTCTTCTTATTCTTTTTCTAAATCTGCTAATAATTAAAAATTTTACTTTGGAATTATAACATATGCTAGTTTTTATTATTATAAACAATACCGCACATTTTCAAAACTGTGCGGTTAAGCATTATCTTTTAATTTTTATGTAATGATGCAAACCCGCCTAGTATGGAATGTTTGTGCGCGTCATGTACGCTATAGCCATGTACGCTATAGCGTACAACAGTATAGAGAGAGTTTTTTACAGCTATAAGAGGGAAAACACGTGAAAATCGTGATTTTGACACGTGACGTGCTGGGTCTTTAAGCCAAGGCAGAGTCACAGACGGACGATGCACATGTATGGTAGGCATTTAACCCTTTCACCGCCGATGTCGCATTTTTGCACCATAAAGATGTAATACCCATGTCATAAGAAGCCTTGAAATCTGAATCTGTTATCCAATGATCTTGTGTTCTTAATTTTAAGAGGTAACAATAGGCCTTGTTTTAAACACATTACAGAGGAATTCCCAATGTTGCAAAGTCTTTGGTAAAGGTCAAGATGTGCCACCCCCCCTACATTTCTCGGTTAATTCAATTTTTCCGTTTTTGCCTTTCTTACCAAACATGAAGCTGTATTTTATGAACATTTTCAGCTAATTATCTTTGTTCAATAATTAATTGCAATCATGATAAAGGCCATTATCTAATAGGACCCCCCCCCCCCCCCCCCCCCCCCCCATGTAGTGCAGTACACTGCACCATTTGTCACAGTCGTGGTTCATTGCGTTTTTCCGTCTTATAGGGGGGTTAGGGTTAAGGTTAGTATTCCAAAAAGATAATTAGCTGAAAAGGTTAATAAAATGCAGCTTTATGTTTGGTAAGAAAGGCAAAAATGGAGTTAACCGAGAAATGCAGGGGGGATGGCACATCTTTACCTTTACCGAATCTTTTTTCTACCCATGTAAGTTTAATGGAAAATTTAGGCTAAGAAATGGCTGGCGGCGAAAGGGTTAAAGAATCGAACCCTCCATGTGTACGTTCTATGCAAACTGTCCAGGGACGACCTGCTGGTGACGAACCCCAAGCGGGTGCAGACAGGCATCGACAAGAAGGCGTGCAACGCCCTGCTGCTGAAGGTGAACCAGATCGGCAGTGTGACGGAGGCCATCAACGCCTGCCTCATGTCCCAGAAGGTGGGCTGGGGGGTCATGGTGTCCCACCGCAGCGGGGAGACCGAGGACACCTTCATCGCCGACCTGGTGGTGGGCCTCTGCACCGGACAGGTGAGCGCCACCGGCCCTGCGCTCTAGTGTTGGTAGGGCGGGGTGGAGGGGGCATGCATGTTTCTGGGTCCCATCGGCGCCGTGGGGTGTTTCTTTTCAATTCTTTTTTTGCTCATTTTGGGATGGCTGGGGACAGTGCAATACATTGTGATGTGATGCTATTCAATACAGTGCAATATAATACAACAATGCAACACAGTACAGTACAAGTTAATAAATCTGTACTGATTTTTGTGTGTGGTGCATTCATTATGTGTGTGTGTAGTTTCATGATACATGTATCCTATGACTCAGTCTCATGTTTGGTACAGTCTAAATAAAATTGTTGAGATGTGTGTGTGAACACAGATCAAAACCGGAGCTCCTTGCCGATCTGAGCGCCTGGCAAAGTACAACCAGCTTCTGCGAATCGAAGAGGAGCTGGGAGCCAGTGTCCAGTACGCCGGAATACACTTCAGAAACCCCGCCCAGGCTCACGTAAAGTGATGCGATCAAGTTTGGCAATCCTGGAGAATGTCGGCCCCCTCGCTTTTTTTCTTCTGTCTTTGTTGCTTTTTTTCTTTTGTATGTCGGTAACAGTGTGAGATGGTTCTAAGCAAAAGTGGTTTTTTTTCCCTGTGCATATTTTTCTTCCCCATGATTGTGAACTACAGCCATTGCCGCAGGTCAACGCTTTGCCCTTGCGTTGCTGGGGTCCAGCGTAGTAGTAGTAGTCGTGCAGCTTTGTATATTCCATTTTGGGGCTACAGATTGTTTCCTTAAGTAGTCTGTGACTGTTTTGTTTGGAGAAGTCCCACATTTTTCCATCCCTTCTCTTTAGTAGCTTGTAGTAAGTAGGTGTGTGGAGGAAGGCCCATCTCTTTCAATGTGCATTTTGACATCCTCCGTCTGAAGTCAGTTTAGTCTTCCGCTTTGTTAGAGTTGGTTGGATTATACACTGGAAGCAAACAGCTGGTTGTAATAAGTTTATACAATATGCTTAGTATAATAGACTATAACTTCAGGGTTCTGAAATCAGTTTAGTCTTCCGCTTGGTTGGAGTTGGTTGGATTATACACTGGAAGCAAAGAGCTGGTTGTAATAAGTTTATACAATATGCTTAGTATACTAGACTATAACTTCAGGGTTCTGAAATCAGTGTAGTCTTCCGCTTGGTTAGAGTTGGATTATACACTGGAAGCAAACAGCTGGTTATAATAAGTTTATACAATATGCTTAGTATACTAGACTATAACTTCAGGGTTCAGGGTTCGTACGGATTTTTCATACAAAAATTCACAAACTTTCAAAGACCCTTTATCCTATTTTCAAAGACCTCTTACGACATACAATCCCAATAAAGTTTATAAACTGAAAACCCCCCAATTCTTTTCTATTTGATGACGATTGCTTCGATCATGATCATTCAAGTTGCACCTGTGTAGCCAAAAGACCCAGATATAGCGAAGGGAAGTAACTCTCAACAAATTGAGCATGTCTGCTAGACAGAACTATATCGTCGAACCGCGGATATAAGAAAATAAACCAAATTAAATGTCTTCTTTCTTAATTCTGGAAGCAAACAAAAAAAGTTTTATGGCGTCGATGACTTTTTCACAAACCATTTCACAATTTTCAGACCACAGCCAATTTTCAAAGACTTGAAAATGGCACTCCATTTCTCAAAGACTTTCAAAGATCTTCAAAGACCATGCGAACCCTGAACTTCATGTAAAAGAGGTACATTCTTTTTTTGTTGTTTAGGTAAAATGTTGAGTTTTGTGCAATTATAATTATCTCCATATATATATATTTATTATTTCAAAGTTCTCTCGTTGCATTTTTTTAATTTTTAAATCTGTGATCACTAGTAATTTTAGACAGTATTGGTGAAAAAATGGAAAAACAAGTTTTAGTTAATAGTTGCAGAAAGAACAATCCCTTATGTTGTAAATAGCCTTTTATATCATTTTGCTTTGTAAGCTGTGATCCGAGTATTGAGATCCGGGAGTTTCTGTATTCAGATGAATCAGAATTGCTGGAATATTTTTTTTAATTTTTATTGTACTCATAGTTTTTGGTATTTAACCTGATTTCTGAAAGAGAAAATTGAACAATCTTTCTTTTTTTTCTTTTTCTTTTTTGGGGTAACTAAATTAATGCTATTACTTATTTAGTTTGAAGTGCCAGACATTTTTTGTTTGTTTTCTGTTCATATTTGCACCAGCTGTAAAGCAAATAAAATAGTATTCAAAAGCAGCATAGTGTGGCCTTTTTTGTATTTTTTTGTATTACAGAATGTTTGTTATGTCAATAATAATATGAAATAGTGAGGCTAAGAGAGGATATAGTGAAATGAATAAGGGGAAGGAACGTCTCGTAATTAACTCCCTTTTTACCAAAGTTATTTATGGCACCGATTCGTATAGCAAAGTGAAAGTAGTTGCCACAATACAGACCCAAGTTCATCCTCAATTTCACTTTGCTAGGCGAATCGGTGCCATAAATAACTGGTAAAAAGGGAGTTAATTATGAGAAGTTCCTTCCCCTTATTCATTTAAATAATAATGATAGTAATTAAGGTGATGTTGATCATTGTAACTTGACATTTAAGTTCTTCAGATTGAGCTCGGAAGACTTTTTGGTGATTGCGACAAAAACGTTCAATGGTGTGAAGGTTAATCAGTTGGCAAACGGCTTCACATGAACGCTTCAATTCTGAAACAGTATTTTCATAAATCGTTTTTTTGAGAAACTGCACATAATATTTTCTATCAGCTCTACTGTGAACTATGCATTGAATACATCTGTATTGTTAAAAAACTTTGAATCGGGACTTTCCTGGTGTTGCACTGCCTTCGGGCATTGCCTCCAAGATCGTTTCCACCATCTTTATCTCTTGTTCCAGACCGGAGGACGTTAAATGAAAAAAATAAAAATAAAATAATTCAATGAACTAACAGAACTGGAATACAAATTGCATTAATCGGCATCTGCAGAATCGTGTTGGCACACTTCGCTATTACAGTGGAACCTCCCTTTTAAAGGTGGACCCCGATGGATTAGTTATTGCAAGAAACGCGTCGAGATCACCAGGAAAACACCCTTTACAAAGATCGCAACACTCACTTTGCTCAGGTTTCCTAGAAATCAAACCATCAAAAGAGCGATTCCTCCTTGGTGGAGATGTCGGAGAGAAGCCAATTTGGATGGGATGGGTGGAGGCCACTCATTGTGGTTGAAGCTTTTTCTTCTCTGTAGTGCAGTAAAAAAAAATTGGAGCTTTGTTGTGAGCGAAACTCCTTTTGGTAAACTGTATAAAAGTTTAAAAAATAAAGAAATAAAAAGGCTTGTATTGTGGAAAGTTTTTGCAAACGATTTGGTCAGACCCAGGCGGCCATTCTTTCATTGAAAGAATTTGACTTCCAGCACCTCTACCAAGGAGGAATTGCCGATTTACTGAATTGCCGATTTACCGATTTGATTTCAAGGAAACCAGAGCAAAGTGAGTGTTGCGATCTCCGTAAAGGCTGTTTTTCTGGTGATCTCGAGATGTTTCTTGCAAAAACTCATCCATCAGGGTGCCCCTTTAAAGACCCACCAGATCACATGTCAAAATCACGGGTTTCACATGTTTTCCCTTATAGCTGGTAAGAAATCTTGTTTTGACCAGGTTTGACTCCTATACAAATGCCCCCAAATTGAAAATGAAACGTCTTTTAAAGAGCAGCCTCAATTTGAAGTTGGGGGAATTTGTATGTGGGTCACAGCTACCCAGAAAAACCCAAGGGACTTAATCGTGGTGGGTCGGTGTGTCTTTAAGACCTTGAAAAATCATCCAAGATATGGTCAAGTGGGAGGGAGTTGTATAAGGGAGGTAATTTTAATACTTACAAAGAAGGGCAATGTCTTGGAGAAAGTGGGTGGGAGTCTTATAAGACGGGTGGGGGTGGGGTAGGGAGGTTCCACTATAGTAGAAAAACAAAACAAGAATTCAATGTAGATATTTTGGTCCAAGTTGTTTGTTCAGGCTTTAGAGGATTCAATCTTGCGGATTAGAAAGGTTTGCAAGTAATTTTGCAGAGTTGTCATAAAGTGCCACTTTTCCTTCTTGGTCTTTGTAGATATTTGCATTTGTGCTAGGTGGGTGGCTGTATGCAAGAGATCAGAACTTGAGCTTCATTTAGTGTTGCATGGCTTGGCATGCAAAGACAAAATCCAAGTTTCTTCATTATGCTCACTCCTTATTCAGAATTCAAAGGGGCATTTTACAGGTACCCTGGTGTGATTTAATAGCAGCGGAAGAAAAGTAACATTCATCAAATTTTTGTCAGTTAAAAAACATATTAAATGTATAATAAATGTTTTGGATTGTGATATATTCTAGTCACAGAGACTTACCTCTGTGAAATTCGGGTTGCTTTTCTACCCCAACTGCCGTTATCAGTTAACCCTTTCACCGCCAAAGTCGCATTTTTAGCACCATAGTGATTTAACACCTATGTCACTAAAAAGGCATCAAATTGGGGTCTATTATCCAAAGACCCTATTGTCTTAGTTATTGGGAAGTAAGGATAGACCTTATTTTATATATGTCGCAGAAGAATCCCCAATACTGCAGATGGATTTTGTTCTCTACCCAGGTACATTTAAAGGAAATTTGTGGCTGAAACATGGCTGGCTGTGAAAGGGTTAAAGCCATCATACTTGATGCACAAAGTCTTTTCCCATGCTTACACTCTGACTTGATAAGTACTGAACAGAACAAGAATAGGATGTGTTTTTTGTTGTTTTTTTGCTTTCGAGAAACTATCAAATGGACATGGGTCAACTATGAGCCATGCTTACACTCTGACTTGATAAGTACTGAACAGAACAAGAATAGGATGTGTTTTTTGTTGTTTTTTTGCTTTCGAGAAACTATCAAATGGACATGGGTCAACTATGAGCCATGCTTACACTCTGACTTGATAAGTACTGAACATAACAAGAATAGGATGTGTTTTTTGTTGTTTTTTTGCTTTCTAGAAACTATCAAATGGACATGGGTCAACTATGAGACATGCTTACACTCTGACTTGATAAGTACTGAACATAACAAGAATAGGATGTGTTTTTTGTTGTTTTTTTGCTTTCGAGAAACTATCAAATGGACATGACAGTCAACTATGAGCAGCATTTAAAAAAAAAAAAGTTTGATCTATCCTTTACTTTTGAACACACAAAAACATGTTTGATCTCTCTCTTTTCCTTTTCCCCCCCTTTC
Organism: Phymorhynchus buccinoides; assembly: GCA_017654935.2. Lineage (NCBI taxonomy): Eukaryota > Metazoa > Mollusca > Gastropoda > Neogastropoda > Raphitomidae > Phymorhynchus > Phymorhynchus buccinoides. The sequence goes on along the minus strand of CM065698.1, from coordinate 35,314,585 downwards.
TTTACATTATGAGCAGCATTATTATCAGGCATGGGAATTGTCCGCGAATTCCCGCGGAAAAATATTTTTAGGGCAAAGTTTTAGTTACTAAATACTTCAATTTTTATGATAATATTATATTTTAACGCTGTAAAAATGAGGGGGGGCTTTTCAAAGTTTTTTGTGTCTGACAATTCCCATGTCTGTATTATGTACAATTTTATTGCTTTCTTTCAACTCGTTCCTCCATTTGTCAAGTTTAATGTAGAAGAATTGCCCAAATCCTTCCTTTCCCCCACATGTTCATGTTGTGTGGTTTTTCTCTCACAAATATACTCTTGTACACTCAAGAAGTCAAAGTTTATCAGTTGATTAAACAATCCAGTTTCTTTTTAATAAGTTTTCCATTGTAGTATATTAATATTACTGTTAAAACAATAGTTCCAAGTTTAGAACAACTTGCTGTACACAGTGTAATGATTCATAATCTGTTATGTACATATGCATAACACACCCCCCCCCCCCCCCCCCCCCCCCCCCCCCCCCCCCCCCCCCGATTATTTCGATATAAAGAAAGAAATTAGGCTGAGCACAAACAAAGCCAGAGAAATAGTATTGCATAGACAAACTTCTTTCCCACATATTCCAGGGGGGGAGCACTCTTTCTATCCGTTCACTCTTCGCACATAATCTCAAACATAAGGAGCGGGAAGGTTTCATCACTGTCCGATTATAAAAGGCCACATCCTCAAAATCTAGAGACCACATGGCCGAAAGGCCCAAGAGGGCGTAAAACTCTATTTTCTCTCATCTAGAGACCACCGGGTGCAAACCTTCTCCAAGAAAGAATTCTTGTTTCAAGCCTGGGCTAATGCCACAGGATCTACTAAAGAGCTGTTAGCGCTGACAAGCGGTGCAGTGTGCTGGAGTAGTTCTGAGGTAATAACTGTGCTTGGGTTCGAAGCTCTCCAGCTGATCATTTCTCAGCTCACTTTCCACAAGGCCTTTATGGTCGTCTTCTGCTTCTTATTTCCTGTCAGTTATGTTCTTCTTCTTCTTCGTCGATCGCTAACAGTTTCCTGTCAATAAGTTATGTTCTTCTTCTTCTTCGTTGATCACTTACAGTTGCCTGTCAATTATGAGCGCAGATGAGTCATGCTGCCGTTATGCGCCCAACTAAGAAATAGGCCCAGCATGTCCGTTTTGGGCTGGAGAAAATCTGTGTAAGATTTTCTTCCAAAAAAAGGCAGGAGAATGGACCGGTTAGGCAGAAAGGTAGATGACAGTAAGCAAAGGGAAAAGGCAGAGTTGAAGAGTGACAGATTAAAGGAAGTTACAAGCACAGAATTTCCCCACCCCGGTATCCCCACCCACCCACCCCAGTATCCCCACCCACCCACCCCAGTATCCCCACATGGGGAAAGTTATGAAGTCTTTCAGAAGAAATGAGAAGAAAAAAACCCCGGAGGTCTCCTGTGCTTGCAAATATCCTGTTCATAGAAGAACCCAGTGGCATCAAAGGGGGGGGTCTATCGGTTCAAATTTCTCCTCCCCAATTTCTTCTACTTCTCCCCTTCTTGGTTTAGTCGCTCACAGACGTACAACATGCGTAGCGCTGCACGAATGGCGATGCGCTTTCCAGGTGAGAGCAGCACGGATTTCAATTCTCTGTGACGATAAAGGTTACAAAAACACACACAACAGAGTAACCTTGTCCACAGCATAATGGAAAACGATTACATAAATACCGTTTTTCGGATAATAAGGTAATACTTTTATCTCAGACTGAGACCCCTGCGCCTTATAATGTGACTACTAAAATAGTAAGAAAATATAACAAAATCTGAATTTTGTGTAAAATGGTGGGTGTGTGCCTTATCATAAGATGCACCTTATTGTTCGAAAAATATGCTAATGAATTTCTTGATCGGAATGACACCTCCCAAATTTAACCGAAAATGTAGTTGCCTTCTTAATTTGCAAGCCTATCGCTTCTTTTACATGTTCTTGTGGATATGGATTCTGGACTTTAAAAAAAAATCTTGAGCAGAGGCCTTATTCTTGAGCAGGAGCTTAAAACAAACAGACCGATTGATTTGGGGATACTACGACATTCAACCACTTTGTTCAAAGTATCACAGATTTGCTTGGGGTGAAATACAGAGCTTGAAAATTAGTGCATACATTGGTCAAAGTTTGATGTCAATACAGAACAGATATTCATGAAGAAAAAGAAATGGGAGGACAATAATTTTGCTGTACAATGTGTGATCAGGATATAAAATAATATAGATATTCTCGGTGCAGTTAAATGACCAACAATTGCATACGGATGTAAGCACTTGAATATTGAATAAGGAAAATAGCTTTAGAAAATACAACAATGTGTGCCCAATTGTAGACATTTTGGATGCTCAAGAATGTTCTCATGTAGGCTACAGGAATCAAAATATGTACAAGGACTTTATATTATTATAAAGAACTGCAAATTATTTATTTATTAGGGCGATTTAAAGAGCGCTTATACTTGATCAGTTTCCATGCAACACTTCAGCACATTAATCCCTGGCTTAATTGCAGTGACCTACGTGACCTTGCAGCTATGCTTGCAGTTCCTGCTGTCACAATTGCCGAACAAAACAGTACATATTGCCATCCTCACAGATTGTCCACACAGACAGTTCTGTTTGCTCTGTTCTGCACACTAACGGATATTACCAAAAATAGGCCTTATGATTGAATGAAAAAAACCACCACAACGTACGCTACTAGAATACACAAAAAAAGATGATTAATGAGTCAAAAGAAAAATCAAATTTTCGTCTTAAAAAACCACTGTCAAGGTGAAGGAAGACATAAACGTAAAAAAATAGGCCTTAAATGAATTTAAAAAACCTGCTGCACAGCTACAAACGTTTTAAAAAAGACATTATTTTGCTTGTAGGCTCTCTCTCTCTCTGTGTGTTGATTGGGTAAACATGGTGATGATTGTGAGCAGGATGATAGAAGGGAGTAATGTTACATCCCTGGACTCCCAATACCCAGTATTTGTTAAATTTTCCAGATCTAAGTGTGGTCGCTCATCCCCCATTGAGAGCAACAATTGCCAAACATTGAGGTCCATTTTTGCACAGGGCTATCTCTGCACATGTCCAGACAGGCCAATTTTTGCACAGGGCTATCTCTGCACATGTCCATCCAGGGCAATGTTTGCACAGGGCTATCTCTGCACATGTCCATCCAGGGCAATGTTTGCACAGGGCTATCTCTGCACATGTCCATCCAGGGCAATGTTTGCACAGGGCTATCTCTGCACATGTCCATCCAGGGCAATGTTTGCACAGGGCTATCTCTGCACATGTCCATCCAGGCCAATGTTTGCACAGGGCTATCTCTGCACATGTCCATCCAGGCCAATGTTTGTACAGGGCTATCTGCACATGTCCATCCAGGGCAATGTTTGTACAGGGCTATCTCTGCACATGTCCATCCAGGGCAATGTTTGTACAGGGCTATCTCTGCACATGTCCATCCAGGGCAATGTTTGCACAGGGCTATCTCTGCACATGTCCAGACAGGCCAATGTTCGCACAGGGCTATCTCTGCACATGTCTAGACAGGCCAATTTGTGCACAGGGTTATCTCTACACCAGGTCTATCGTTGCACTTGTCTAGACATGCCTATTTTTTGCACAGGTCTGTCTCTCTACAGGTCTGTCTTTGCACAGACCTATTTTTGCACAGGTCTGTCTCTGTACAGGCCTATTTTTGCACAGGTATAATATCTAGGCATATTTTGTAGAGGTCTATCCAGGCCTATTTCTGCACATGTCTATCTCTGCAGAGGTCTCTCTCTGCACAGGTCCATCAAGATCTATCTTCACACAGCTCTATCTTGTTCTACAGATACTACAGATACTCAGGCCTCTGAAGGTCTATCCTCATGTCTATGCACAGGTCTATCTTTGCACAGCCTATTTTCGCAGAAGTCTATCTTTGTACAAGTCTTATCTCCAAGCATCAGAACTGTCAGAGGATTTGCAAAAATCAGAGGATTAAGAATGGCCGGCAGTAGAGGATTGGCTTCTGCTGGCAGAGGTTTTACCTTTTCTGCTCTGTGTAAACATTACTATCACATGGCATTTTACAGGGATTTCTTTCAGAATCATGCCTTTTTTGCCTATGTTTTTGGAACTAATTTCAGTGTTAACCACCTAGCCGCTAGGGTCTTGTTGGCCTAAGTACAGCAATTTTCAGAGGATTGGACTCTGATGTCTGGTCTCTTCTGTACAGGTCTCTCCAGGTCCATCTGCACAGGTCTATATCTCTGTACATTCCTATCTCTGCACAGGTCTATATCTCTGTACATTCCTATCTCTCCAGCAGTTCATACTGCAGCAGTGCAGCGTCTCCGCCCCCACACACCAGCACCCCGCCGTCTCCGTACAGGAACTCTGCTGCCGTCACTTTGGAGGAGAAAGGCTTCATCTGCCGGAAGCCCGCCTGCCCACACAGTAAGGGAAACAACAATGAATAGGTTGAGTGTTGGGGTAGTGGGCATTAGGCATGAACAGAAAACAGTTACACAAGGGGTTGGTTAGTTGGTTAGAAACATGACATTAGACATGAACAGAAAACAGATACACAAGGGGTTGGTTAGAAACATGACATTAGACATGAACAGAAAACAGATACACAAGGGGTTGGTTGGTTGGTTAGAAACATGACATTAGACATGAAAAGAAAACAGATACACAAGGGGTTGGTTAGAAACATGACATTAGACATGAACAGAAAACAGATACACAAGGGGTTGGTTAGTTGGTTAGAAACATGACATTAGACATGAACAGAAAACAGATACACAAGGGGTTGGTTGGTTGGTTAGAAACATGACATTAGACATGAACAGAAAACAGATACACAAGGGGTTGGTTGGTTGGTTAGAAACATGACATTAGACATGAACAGAAAACAGATACACAAGGGGTTGGTTGGTTGGTTAGAAACATGACATTAGGCATGAACAGAAAACAGATACACAAGGGGTTGGTTGGTTGGTTAGAAACATGACATTAGACATGAAAAGAAAACAGATACACAAGGGGTTGGTTGGTTGGTTAGAAACATGACATTAGACATGAACAGAAAACAGATACACAAGGGGTTGGTTGGTTGGTTAGAAACATGACATTAGACATGAAAAGAAAACAGATACACAAGGGGTTGGTTGGTTGGTTAGAAACATGACATTAGACATGAACAGAAAACAGATACACAAGGGGTTGGTTGGTTGGTTAGAAACATGACATTAGACATGAACAGAAAACAGATACACAAGGGGTTGGTTGGTTGGTTAGAAACATGACATTAGACATGAACAGAAAACAGATACACAAGGGGTTGGTTAGAAACATGACATTAGACATGAACAGAAAACATACACAAGCTAAGGGGTTGGTTAAAATGTATGACAATGCATTTGAATCTACAGAATATAACTATTTTTTAAGTACAGGTGCTGTTGCTGCTACTTCTGCTGTTGATACTCCTACCTATTCTTACCACCACTACTGCTACTGCTACGGCTACTACTTGCTGACACCAATAGTACTGCTGCTGCGCTACAATTGTTGCTGCTGTTGCTTCCACTGTTGTTGCTGCAAGTATATGATGTGCTACACTGCTGATGCTACAAATGAGTACTCTACTCATTCTTCATACTATCACTCCAAATACTCTTCCTCCTACAACTGCTTCTTCTTCAACTACTTCAACTACTATGACTGTTACTATCTGTTGTCAATGCTCCTGCTACCAGTGCTACTTCATTGTAAGTGTAGAGTGGCACAGTGGTAGTGCGTTCGCCTCGTGTCAAGTAAACCCGAGTTCGAACCTGGGTACAGGGGATTTTTCCTCTCACTTTGCACTGTGGAGTCTTTCGGATGAGACGATAAACCGAGGTCCCGTGTGCCCATGCACTTAGCATACGTTAAACCCAGTGGCAACGAAAAAGGTTGTAATTTGGTCAAAAGTTACACACACCCCCTTTCCTTCCTCATCAGTCACACAAAAATCGCATGCCAAACTATTTTTTTTAAAATTGGGTGGCACACCTCTGGCTGCGACGCGCTCTCCAGGTGGGAGCAACCCGAATTTCACAGAGACGCCTCTGTGAGCATAAAGTACCTAATACCTAAGTATGCCAGTCTGTCGTTTCCGACTATGACTGCCAGATAGTAGAGGGAGGCAGCTGCTACTCCGGAGGGCTAAACTAAATTTTATAGTGGATCGAGGCTTTGCCCAGGGTACATCCCAACTACTCAAAGCCAAAGGGATTTGAGGACAGCTGGCATTGAGGAAGGTCCCCAAAGGCCAACCAATCCCTTTGGCTGCACGACTAGGAGTGCAATGGAAATGCTCCCTAAGTTGACGAGTCATAGTCTTCCACAAAAGACTAAGCTGTACCATAATTATTCCAATATATACTACTGTTAAAAATCATTTGTTGTACAGCTCTCGGTTTGCTATTGGCCCCCTACTTCAGGCTAATGTCAACCAAAGATGAAAGCTATTTTAGTAAAAGGACCAACCAGTGCCACAGTGGAACCTCCCTGTATAAGACCTTCCTGGTTAAAACTCTCTCTAAGGGTTAAATACTTGTAGCGGTGCCATAGCCGATGAGGTTTAACCGAGGCGTGGTTACCGCTACACCTATCTGTAATAATAAAAAATCGGGACTTTAGTGGTTTCGTACTGCCTCCGGGCATTGCCTCAAGTATTGTTCCCACCATATTTGTATTTACAAATGTCCCATATGTGTCTGATTTGAAGACCAAGAGGATGTAAAACGCCATTTTCGCCCCAACTCTCTCTAAGATGTGACCCAAAAAATGTTCACCGTTTTTCCTCCCTCCATATCCGGACTACTGAGTGTCCACCTCCCAATAAGACCCCTCCCTATTAAGACCTTTCCCCCTCCGGGGGGGGGGGGGGGGGGGGTCTTTTGTATAAATAGTTCCCCCACCTTCTGGAAGTTCTGTGCCTGTAATTTCCTCTAATCTATCACTCTCTTTGACTCTGCCTTTTCCATTTTGCTTACTGTCATCTACCATCTCTCTGCCTTTCTGGTCCATTCTCCTGCCTTTTTTCTTTCTTCAAGAAACACTTTCAAAAAAGATTTCCCCCAGCCGATGTCAGACATGCTGGGCCTAATTATTTCTTACTTAGGCGCATAATGACAGCATGACGCATCTGCGCTCATAATTGACAGGAAACTGAACGATCGAAGAAGAAGAAGACCTTTTGGGGGCTGATTGAGGGAGGTTCCACGGAACTAGTAGAAAGTACTATTACTGTCGCTGCGACCGACTAAGTTGTTCACCTGAGTGGAGGTTGCCGGGTACTTGAAGAGACAGACGTAGCCCTGGTTGTCCCCGGTGACCACGAGGTCAAGGTCTTTGGAGCGATTGACCACCTTGATGACCTCCCCTCGCTTCAACCTCCGCCAAGGACCTGTCGGGACATCGACAGAAAACAATATGTAAAAATAGTACAGAAAACAGAAAGGCGCGGGTTTGATAAGTATTAGGGTGTGTGCATATTGTTGTTGTTGTTGTCGTTCCATGGCTTAAAGACTCCAGGGATCATACCAGCAGCCGAAGCAATTGAACACTATGGTACAACTGGCCCGGCTAGGCATGAGAACATTACATGTGTGACCGTTTTTGATTACCCAGACTTCGGAGGAGGGTGTGCATATAATATGTTACGCCCAATCCGTGAAACTGCCTATATATTATACATGAAATGGGTAAAAATGCTTTGCCCAATTTGTTATGTCTAGTACTAAATCTCTATCCTTAAATAAGTATAAAGTTAAAGCGCCTATGACACTAACTCAGAAACCACCCGGAAGTCTATCGGCCTTATAAGGTATACCCCTATTTGCCCTAGATCGGGATTCCAGAATAACTGGACACACCCAGGCGCACATTTGCCGAGACCACTGCTATGAAAGGATGCCAGATCTAGGCCTAACAATTCCTTCTCTCTCTTCTATTAAAGTCATGAAAGTCCACAAATTTAAAGCACTGCAATATCTACAATAAATGAGTGAAACAATAAGAAGGGTTTCTGTGATTACGTGAATTAAAGCATGTTATAACTACAAAACATAACAACATTCACGAAATGGAGAATGTATGTAGATCTAAAAGTTTTTAATTCCCAATCACATATAGGTATTTATTAGGGTCGATTCAACAGTAGCGCATTTTTCTACATTGAATTTTCATCCCCGTCCTACCCCCAAATGCTAATCTGGGGCAAGCCTGAGCGCCATGTTTTATCAAACGTTTTTATCAGATTAGGTGTGAATAAAAGAGTTTTAAACTCATCTACAGGTTTCATACATGTCTATGATTAAAAATACGGCACTTTACTGGTGTTGCACTGCCTCCGGGCATTGCCTCCAGGATCGTTCCCACTATATCTTTATATCTACTAATGTTCTGTATGTGTCTGTTCCAGACCGGAGGACGTTAAACAGATTTTCATCTACAGGTTGTGATTTCTTATTTGTTTTAACCCATCCTTGATCACTGAGTGTTTATGAACGAAAACTATAATTTTTATTCATAGTGCTTTTCAAAATAGCAAGTTTTGAATCAGCAAACCATTTTGCCCATTTCATGAAATGGATTTGGTGAAAAGAAAATACTGATGCGTCTCCGCACAAAGAATGTGGATGTCTTTCTGCATATAATTATTGCACATGCCTTCGCATTTGTTATTCCAGATTTTTTTTGGGGGCAGATGGGCTGTGCTGCGTGGGTCGGCTTCCTCGTATGTGTGCATGTGCCCTTAAACCTTTACCGGATCATGCTTTTGACTACACAGACACGATGACCCATGTGTTTATCCCTGTCCGGATGGCGGGGGTCTCCCACGACCCCTACTCAATGCACTGCAGTGCTCTTTAAAGTAGGGGTCGTGGGAGACCCCCGTCATCCGGACAGGTATATCAAATTTACGCGTCATATTACGTCATTTATATTTTATACACATTAATGACATTTAACACACTTAAAGCCATTTACGTTTGTGACAAAGTCATGAAATTTCATGAAGATTGCTTAAATAGTTTTAGAGATATAACATGTTTTGTGTGTCAAGGGGTCGTGGGCGACCCCAGAAGTCCGGTAAAGGTTAAAGTGCGAATAAATGGCAAAAAGAAAAAAGAAAAAACAACAACAAAAATGCACCTTGATATACACATTAAGATAACATTTTGTTTCAATGCAATCCACAATTATTTAAGCAAAGCGGCACAATACTATTCATACCTGTCTAAATGCCTCATATGGCCATTTGGTCCAGAAGGCGTAAAACACCTATTTTTCTCTCTCACCATTCATACCATGCAATCCGGTTCAATACAATGCAACGCAATACGATAAGATATTATGCTAAACAATACGTACAATGCAAAACATGACAGAGGGGGGAAAAACAGGAAGCAGAAGACAGAAAAGAGAAAGAAAATGGTAAGAAGAAAAAGAGAGAATAGATGGGAAAAAAGACAACAGGGTGACAAAAACCCCTCAAACAGAAGCAAGAATAATAAGAGAAAAGAGACACAGAAGAAGAAGAAAATACAGAAGAAAGACAAAAGAGCAAATGAAGAAATAGAAAAAGAAAGAAGAAGGAAAAAAAGAAGAGAGAACAGCAAATATAAAAAGATGGTAAAGGAGATCAGAAAACAAAAATAAAGAGAAAAGAAGGGGGGAAAAGGGCAGAAGAGGACGAAAACAGACAAAGAAAGGAGAAGAAGGATGGAGAGAGAATGACAAAGTATAACTGGGTGTGTACGAACCCACAAGCGGGTAACCCACACAGCAGGTGAACGTCTGCCAGTGGGTGTCCCTGAGAAAGGTCATGGCCTTGACCTTCAGCATGTTGGCACAGTCCCCTGCAAACGCACGTACGCACAGGCACACATACAGCCACACACAGAGAAACATAAGACACACACACACGCGCGCATGCTCGTACGCACGCACACACACACACTGATCAGATGCCGTTATTTCAAGCAAACGTTTTGGTCTAAGACAGATAGACGCAGACACACATGCTCTCTCTCTCTCTCTCTCTCTCTCTCTCTCTCACGCACACAAACACGCGCGCACGCACACACACACACACACACACTGATGGCCTTATTACAAACAAACTCGATGTTCAATCACGTTTTGGTCAAAGCCACACACGCACACACGCACGCACGCGCACACACACATACACGCACGCACGCACGCACACACACACACACACTCTCTCTCTCTGTTTGAATCACCTTTAGTGGACGGACGTTAAACTGAAGAACAACACATACACTGTAGGCTTTCTGGGGATTGATGACCTTATGACATCTACAAAATATGATCTTTCTTGATCGAACTTATAAAATAAATACCCAACCAAATTACTCTCTTTTTTTTGGTATTAAACGTTTTTTCATTTAAATATACATAACCAAAGAAAAACAAACAAATATATAACATACATACATACCCACATACACATATACACAATACACGCATACATAAACAAACATATATATCAGACTAAGGGGAAAAAAAAAATCAATACCCAAATCGAAAAGGAAATACATAAAAGACACAAGGCGTTCAGGTAGTATTTGGTCCTTTAATGAAAGTCAATAACCAGACGTTTCGTATGGTACATACGTTTTCGATGTAAAAAGAAAGACTGACAGACAGCAAGCAAAAAGTAAGAGTTCAAAAAGGAAGAGAAGACTGAGTTGAAATTCAGATATAAAAGGAAGACTGAGTAGATATCAAGGGAGTAAGGCAATATTCATGGCAAAGTTGAGAGAAAGATACCGAGTAAGTGTTAACTCTAAAGAAATAAATGCGTACAAAAAGATAGAAAATGTTGCTTGTGAAAGAAGCTCACACACACACACACACACACACACACATACATACACACACGCACGCACGCACGCACGCGCGCACTCACGCACACGCACGCACACACACACACACACACACACACACACACAACTACTATGCATAAGCACTGCACATTTCCAAACAAGAATATTAGCATATGATTTAAACACAATGCTACCAGCAAAAGCACCATAAGCAATTCCTTAAAGCAAAAAGAGGGGGGGGGGGGGGGATACGATTGCAATAGGAACAATGGGGCAAGAGGGACAAACGAAGGGCCACTTTCCTTCTTGTCCTCATAACAGAGAGAAAAGGAAATACTTTAAGAAACGCGGGTATTAATATAAACTATGATGCCAGTACAAAAACACAAAACAAAAAAGTAGATTACAAAATCACAGAAGAAAAAAACACCCAACAACAAGTCTTTTGGAAAAAAACACAACAAAACCCATAAGGCCTCTGTTTTATATATCAGAGTGAGCATCCGCCAAATTACTCTCTTGATATCCTCTCAATATCATTGTAAACAACAAACGCTTTTCTGTTACCTAATATATTTCTCAAATCCTATATCATGCTGTGCTGCGCATCTTCTTTGAACCCCTGTATATGTCAATCAGTTTCCAATAAACGACAGGTGGACATTACTGGAAGAAGAAGAAGAAGATCTCATAAAATCAAGATTAGCCTATTGGTTTACACGTACCCCCACGCTACATGGTGCAAAGATTGGTACATTCTACCATTATACCAAAAATTCTGCGCATGCACAGAGAGAGAGAGAGAGAGAGAGAGAGAGAGAGAGAGAGAGAGAGAGAGAGAGAGAGAGAGAGAGAGAGAGAGGAGGACGCACATAAAAACTTTAATGATGTTGGCGAGAGAGAGAAGAGAGATAGAGAGAGAGAGAGAGAGAGAGAGAGAGAGAGAGAGAGAGAGAGAGAGAGAGAGAGAGAGAGAGAGAGAGAGAGAGAGAATGCAAGACGCACATAAATCTTCAGTGATGTTGGCGAAAGAGAGGGACAGAGAGAAAGAGAGCTTGCCTGTCGCTGACCATATGCCTTTCTATTGCACCGTCTACGCGAAAGGGGTATGAATCTACAAACAAAATTATATGCTCATTGTGGGTATCTGAGCATCCATGGTTGAAGTGGACCCACTCACAGAAGGCGGTGTTGTAGTCCCCCAGCTCTGTCTGCAGGTATCGACAGTCACTGGACCAGTCCACGTGCCGCACGCACGAGTTGTTGTGCTGCCATCATCATCATCATCATCATCATCATCGTCAATATCATCATCATCATCGTCAATATCATCATCATCGTCATCGTCATCATCATCATCGTGGTCGTCGTCGTCGTCATCATCATCGTCGTCGTTGTCATCATCGTCATAATCAATATCATCATCATTGCCGTCGTCATCATCATCGTGGTCGTCGTCGTCATCAATATCACCATCATCGTCGTCGTCGTCATCATCATCATCGTGGTCGTCGTCATCACCACCACCATCATCATCATCATCATCATCGTCGTTATCAATATCATCATCGTCGACGTCACTGGCATCATCATCATCATCATGAACATCAACATTAATCATCATCATCATCATCACCATCATCAATATTATCATCATCATGATCATCGTCATCATTTTTCATCAATATTATCATCATCAATAATAATAATGTGTGTGCCAGTCTCTCGTTGCCGACTATGACTGCCGGATAGCAGGGGAGGACAGCTGCTGTTCCGGAGGGCTAGGTTATAATTTGTTTAAATGGTGGCAGAAATGCCTTGCCCATGGTACGTCCCCACTCTCTCGGCCAAAAAGGATTTGAGTACAGTTGGCGCTGGGGAAGTTCTCCAAAAGCCAACTGACTGACTCACATGGCTGAAGTACTAAAGGTCTCTGCACACGTGGACTTTTTTTTACTCTTTCCCCATGCAAACACAGTGATATGCAAGTGATATTATGACTGGCATATCGTGTTGCCATAGGAAAAAAAGGTGAAAAGTGTTCACGTGCACAGAGACCTTAAGAGGTAGTGTAAATCCCTCCCTAGTTTGCGAGTCTGTAAACTTCTACCAAAGGACTAAGCTGTACAAGGACTTTCCATTACTGTTTGAATTTTGATGTCCCTCTCGTTTTTTCTCTCTCTATTGTTCATGCTCTCTCTCTCTCTCTCTCTCTCTCTCTCTCTCCCTCTCTCTCTCTCTCACACACACACATG
>CM065698.1:35293885-35296385 GCA_017654935.2 Phymorhynchus buccinoides | reverse complement strand
GGAAGAAAATGAATAACTTTGCATGAAGAGGGAGAGGAATAAAGAAGAAGAGGAGGATGAGGAAGAAGAAGAAAATGAATATCTCAACAAGAAGACGAAGAAGGGAGACACAAAGCAGCTCTGAATCAGCCCAATGCCCCAACACGTACTGACCTGCACCACCACGGTGAACTTTCTCTGCAGGGAGCCCCTCAGGATGGTGTTACAATGTGCTACAATGTGTTACAATATCCCAACACTGACCTGCACCACCACGGTGAACTTTCTCTGCATGGTGCCCCTCAGGATGGTGTTACAATGTGTTACAATATCCCAACACTGACCTGCACCACCACGGTGAACGTTCTCTGCATGGTGCCCCTCAGGATGGTGTTACAATGTGTTACAATGTGTTACAATATCCCAACACTGACCTGCACCACCACGGTGAACTTTCTCTGCATGGTGCCCCTCAGGATGGTGTTACAATGTGTTACAATGTGTTACAATATCCCAACACTGACCTGCACCACCACGGTGAACTTTCTCTGCATGGTGCCCCTCAGGATGGTGTTACAATGTGCTACAATGTGTTACAATGTCCCAACACTGACCTGCACCACCACGGTGAACGTTCTCTGCATGGTGCCCCTCAGGATGGTGTTACAATGTGCTACAATGTGTTACAATATCCCAACACTGACCTGCACCACCACGGTGAACTTTCTCTGCATGGTGCCCCTCAGGATGGTGTTACAATGTGCTACAATGTGTTACAATGTCCCAACACTGACCTGCACCACCACGGTGAACTTTCTCTGCATGGTGCCCCTCAGGATGGTGTTACAATGTGCTACAATGTGTTACAATATCCCAACACTGACCTGCACCACCACGGTGAACTTTCTCTGCATGGTGCCCCTCAGGATGGTGTTGCGGGTGGTGCCCACGAAGAACTGCCCGTCCTGGCCCGTCCTGCTCAGGGGCACGATCTTCCTCACCGCACCGTGACCTTGGGGAATCTGAACACAAAAATGCCCAGTTCACCGCCAAAGTCGCATTTTAGCACCACAGTGATTTAACACCTATGTCACTAAGAGGCATTTTTGGGGTCTATTATCCAAAGACCCTATTGTCTTAGTTTTGGGAAGTACGGGTAGACCTTATTTTATATATGTCACAGAAGAATCCCCAATACTACAGATGGATTTTATTATCAACCCAGGTAAATTTAACGGAAATTTTTGGCTGAAATATGGTTGGCGGTGAAAGGGTTAAACACTGATGTCCCGAGGCCCAGGTCATAGGACATGGTCCGGTTAGAACTGAAAACGTCGTGTTCTGATCCGCCTGTCAGGACAAATGAAAGTTGACACTGGCAGTCTCTCAATAACTGGTCTTAATAACCTTAGCTAGCTTAAGGGGTCGCTACACGTGCATACGATTCGATTCACTGCGATCCGATTGTGACATCTGTGGGACATGATTTCTACGTGAAATTCTACTATCTAAATAAAATCTGATGAAATCCTACCAGTTTTATTCGTTATCATTTGTAATCCACCGAAGACGAATCTGATGAAATATCAACATTCGTGTATCAGACTTTTGATTTGATTCGTGTATTGGGGTCTAGGCTACATGAGTATATAGTGATTGAAAATATCTTCAGAGGGAATTATCTTTAGACGGAAGTATTTCACATGAATCATGACTCACATACATCGTGACTTATCGTATCGCATTTGGATTGAATCGTGTGCAGTGTAGCGGCCCCTTTAGACCTTTCTCATTCTGTATTTTTCTGGGAGGGCGTGTACATGCGCCCTCCTAGTTCCGTCGCGATTATCGCCAGAAGTGGCGCCTGCGACGCACTATTCCTGATCTTGATTTTTGCAAGACCAAGGGCATTTTGTTTCATTGATATTACAACAGACTGTGATAGTAGGCCTACTTGTTTCGGACAGTTTGTCCTATCATTTTTCCATCCTTGATGCACAATGCTTATTGGCCACTGCAACTAGGGTTATTAACGCCCTTGACAGTGAAAGTTAATCCCGTGTTGGTCAGTATCCAAAAGGGCATTCACTCTTGCAAAAGGCAGCCATTTAGTGGCCTCAAATAGGGTTATTGGCGAGAGTTACTCCCTTGTTTGGTCAGTACTCAAGCATCTACCAAGGGCATTCACTCTTGCAAAAGGCGGTCGTTGCAATGGCCAATAATATTATTATGTATGTCAGTCTGTTACCTCCGACTGCAACTTCCAGACAGCAGAGGGGGGCAGTTGCTATTCTCGAGGGCTGGGATATAACACTTGTTTATAGTGGAGATACCTTTCCCAGGGTACACCCCCACTCTTTGGTCAAAAGGACTCGAGGACGGTTGTCATTTGGCAAGGTCCCCTAAATGAGCTCAACCAATCCTTATGGCTGCAGCACAGAGAACCAGTAGTACGAATGGCCCCTAGTTTGAGAGTCATGGTCTTTCCCGCAAGACTAAGCTGAGCCATGGTTTTCCAAAG
>CM065698.1:35286385-35291385 GCA_017654935.2 Phymorhynchus buccinoides | reverse complement strand
AACTGGTAAGCCTCGAAAGGAATTTTGGTTAATCAAAGAATGAAATAGCGAGGCCAAGAGAAGAGATAACGAAATTGAACAAAGGAGGAAAACTTTCTATCTGTGTCTGCCTCTGTCTCTCTCTATGTTCCTCTCACTCTTTCTGTGTGTCTGTGTGGGTGTCAATAGAATTTGTATGCGCCAGTCTCTCTATCTCTCTCTCTCTCTCTGTCTCTGGTCTCCCTCTTCAGTCTCTCTGTCTGTCTCTCTCTTTCTCACTCTCTCTTTCTATGTGTCTGTCAGTGAGTGTGCGCGTCAATCTCTCTCTCTTTCTCTCTCTGTCTGTCTGTCTCTTTCTTATACTCTCTCTTTCTGTGTGTCTGTTAGTTAGTGTGTGCGTCAGTCTCTCTCTCTGTGCCTCTCTTTCTCTGTCTGTCTCCCTCTCCAGTCTTTCTGTCTGTCTGTCTCTTTCTCTCTTTCTGTGTGTCTGTCAGTAAGTGTGCGCGTCAGTCTCTCTCTCGCTGTCTTGCTCTGTCTCTCCATTCACCCTCCCTGTCTTTATCTCTGTCTCTCTCCAGCCTCACTCGCTGTCCTTCTCTATGTTTCTCCGTCTCTATGTGTCCCCGTCTCTATATTTCCCCGTCTCTATATGTCTCCATCTCTATGTGTCCCCGTCTCTATATGTCTCCATCATATATTATTTACCCGTCTGTATGCGACACAAAAAACTAACCCTAATATCCCCAACCCAAACCCAAACCCCTAATCCTATCCCCAACCCTATCCTAAACCCAAGGGGACACATAGAGACGAGGGCACAAATGAGGGGGACACATAGAGACGGGGGACACATAGAGACAGGGACATATAGAGATGGGGGCACAAATGAGGGAGACAAAGAGACGGGGACATATAGAGATGGGGGCACAAATGAGGGAGACACAGAGACGGGGACATATAGAGATGGGGGCACAAATGAGGGAGACACAGAGACGGGGACATATAGAGATGGGGGCACAAATGAGGGGGACACACAGAGACAGGGACATATAGAGATGGGGGCACAAATGAGGGGGACACACAGAGACAGGGACATATAGAGATGGGGGCACAAATGAGACAGGGACACACAGAGACAGGGACATATAGAGATGGGGGCACAACTGAGGGGGACACACAGAGACAGGGACATATAGGGATGGGGGCACAAATGAGGGGGACACATAGAGACAGGGACACATAGAGACACACAAATGAGACGGGGACATATAGAGATGGGGGCACAAATGAGGGGGACACACAGGGGGACACACAGATGGGACACAAATGAGGGGGACACACAGAGACAGGGACATATAGAGATGGGGGCACAAATGAGGGGGACACACAGAGACAGGGACATATAGAGACGGGGACACAAATGAGGGGGACACACAGAGACAGGGACATATAGAGACGGTGACACAAATGAGGGGGACACAGAGAGACGGGGACATATAGAGATGGGGGCACAAATGAGGGGGACACACAGAGACAGGGACATATAGAGACGGGGACACAAATGAGGGGGACACACAGAGACGGGGACATATAGAGATGGGGGCAACTGAGGGGGACAACAGAGACGGGGACACACAGAGACAGGGACACATAGAGACAGGGACATATAGGCACAAATGAGGGGGACACACAGAGACAGGGACATATAGAGACGGGGACACAAATGAGGGGGACACACAGAGACAGGGACATAATATAGAGATGGGGGCACAAATGAGGGTGACACACAGAGACGGGGACATATAGAGATGGGGGCACAAATGAGGGGGACACATAGCGACGGGGGCACAATCTAACAGGCATGGTAATGGGGGAAAAGCATTTTTCTCTGAAAATATGACAGGGTTTCACTTCAGGAGATGTCTCTTGGCGTAATCAAGGCATCAAAAGCCCTTTATGGTGATCTAGGAGGCTATTGCTCTTAATGAAGACGGATACCTAAAACGGTTCAAACTTGGGGCGAAAGGCAATCTCCTCAAGCATAATTAAACCCCCTCCATTGACATTCGAGCTTTATCCGTGAATCGCATTTTCTTGGAATTTCAGAGAATGATCTGATAATGAATGACCACGCCTGGCACTGGCAGTCCACGTTACTGGCTGACCTGGAAGACGCCGCTCTTGGTGTCCCTGCGGATGGGACCCTCGGGCCTGTCCCTGAACACCTTCCAGAAGTACAGGTGCTGCCTGCCGAACGTCACCAGGATCGACTCGTCCTCGGGGAAGAAGCACCCGTGCACCACCGGCTCCAGACTGGTCTGAAAAACAACAACAACAACACAACCCTATAAGGCCGTGTACACACATAAGCGGACATTCCACCCGTGCGCAATCCATAAATAAGTGTTTGTTTGTCTTTCTTTCTTTTTGCTCTCTTAGAAAAAAGAGGAAAACATTGAATGTAACAGCAATTTTATTTACGTTTCTTTGAATGTTAATAATTATGTATAATATGCATGTTATACAAAATGTGTTCGATGATGAAATGTATTTATGCACGTTCAATGATTAAAAAAAAGTTAATTAAAAAAAAAAGAAGGGAAAAGATTTTCGCACGTGTTCGAATTTCCCCTATATGCGTAAACTTTTATCCTTCTTTCTTCCACTTATTTAGGGTTTTAATGTTTTAATGTGAACCCGGCCTAATGGTCTCAATACGCGCCAACATTTTTCACTCTTTCCCCATGGCAACACAGTCATAACCAGTCACAAGGTCGCTGTGTTGCTATGGGGAAAGAGTGAAAAATTTTCACGTGTAAATACAGAGAGCTTGACATTATTCTCCACCATGAGGCAGAGAATGGCAATCTCTTAGCCACCAATTATATGCTGTATTTGTTTTACCTTCCTCCCCCCCCCCCCCCCAAGGAACAGAGCATAATTCAACAAAGAAAGAGTTTGAGACATAGTAATAACACAACAACATAGCAATAAACAATAATGTACACATTGTATATCTTTATATTATATTCCCCGACATATGAATAACATAGGCCCTATTTCTTTAACAAAGGAATGATAAGAAACGGACACCTCCACGTATATCAAATTATTAATGAAAGAATAACATCAGTAAACGAATAATTGAGGCAGAGGACATATAGGTTTGTGACAGAGAAAAGCATTTTATATTCCCAATGCTTTCCCCCCCAGAAAAAAACAAAGAAGCATTTAAAAAAAAAAATTAACTGTAAATCCATTAATGGCAGATATAACCACCACTTCTCAGAAAACGTTTGGTATTCCATATTCATATAAGCAATATATTTTTCATTTTGATATCTTTTCTTTAGGTAAGACATAAAATAACAAGTATCAGAATAAGATCAAAAACTGGATCGAACTTAAAATGATCGGTATATGCAAATAGTGCTAACGGTATAGTGAAAATCTAAGTGCCACAACATGTTCACATTTGTCTTTCAAAAGATTTTCGAGTTGTCTCCAGAAAAGTATAGAATGTTCACAAAACCAGATTAAGTGTTCAATGCTCTCTCTTTCAGCGTCAATAAAATATTGTTGATTGCTGTTGTTGTTGTTGTTGATCTCTCTCTCTCTCTCTCTCTCTCTCTCTCTCTCTCTCTCTCTCTCTCTCTCTCTCTCTCTCTCTCTCTCTCACACACACACACATTGACACACATGACACACACTGTGGCACACACACACACACACACACACACACACACACACACACACACACTGTGACACACACGCTGTGATACACACACACACTTTGACACACACAAACACACACTTTGACACACACAGTGACACACACTAACATTTTGACACACACACGCGTATTTTGACACACACACTGTGACATACACTTTGACACACACACATACTGTGACACACACATACACACACTGTGACACAAACACATACAGACACACAGATGTCTACAGGTGTAATCAATACATAATCATGCAAACAATCAGCTAGAACAAATATAGGCCTATGCAAGCAAACATGGATCATGAATGAAAAAGAATGTTTCTATCACAAATTCATGCCCTACAAGCAGAGGAAGGTTTGCCTGCAGTAAGTAGTACATGTATTACATAATTTCGAAAGTGTGAATCACATACAAGCAATTTTGTACACCGCTACTCTTCTCATTTATTGATTCTCATAGTTTAAAGCACTTTACATGCAATCACACACGCGCGCGCACACACACACATGCATGTACACGCAAGTATGCCCCCCACCCCCCACCATCCATAAATGTAAACTAATCAAATGTTTTCTGCTAGTATTGTATGATTTTAAAAAAAGAGTTGAAATGTTTGACAATATTGACAAAACAGAATGTCCTTTTCTTGTAATCCATGTTCAAATAGAAAAGAAAAAGAATGATCTGTCAAAAGTGGAATTCGATTACACCGTCGAAACAAAAAATGCAGGTTATGCAAATACACACAAATGTGATGATGCAAGTGATAATGTAGTACTATATATAAAAAAAACCCACCAACATGCCAGATATACACAACCAACGAATACGTGTCATCTATGGCTATTACAAGGTGACATATATTATAATTTGGACATGTCAGTGATAATAGAGACGTCACTGTGTGTGTGTGTGTCTCTCTACCTTTCCCGTTGAGATCGGTCCAAAGGATAAAAGCTGAAAAGTGGATCAAACATGGTCGCAATTGATACAAAATCAAGTCAAGTTAGAATAGTCTATTGACTGTTTAAACAAAAAAAGCAAGCAGACAAGGCTTTCTTTTCATACTGCCCTTATAACACAGTGGAACCTCCCATCTGAGACCTTGAAAAATCAGCCACAAAAAGGTCTTACGGGGGAGGGGTCTATAGGGAGGGGTCTTAATAGGGAAGTGGACACTCAGTAGTCCGGATATGAAGGGGGGAAAATGATGACAATTCTGATATTATATCTTAGAGCCCCCCCACCCCCGTGGGGATACCGGGAGGTCTTTTGTATAAAT
>CM065698.1:35261385-35281385 GCA_017654935.2 Phymorhynchus buccinoides | reverse complement strand
CATAGTACTGAGTGTGCTAAAACAACGAAGGGAATGCGTCAGAAGAAGATCCAATATTGAATCTAATTAGTCACGAAAAAGAAATAAGTTGCTAGCGTCACTCAACCAAACTTTTGCTAAACAACATGTCTCCAGTTAAAGATCAGCTAAGTGGAATTTACAAACTGTTACTTTCGCCTACATCTACATGGAATATCAGTCTGAGGCGCCTATTATTAGGAAATAGGGCCGGGGTGTAGCTGCGAATTGGGATTCGGAACGACTCTGAGCGGCGTGGGAGCAACGCCATACCACTGTACGGCCCAGAAGATGGGACAGCAAAAAAAAAAAAAAAAAGGAAACAGGGCCTACTATAATAATAATAATAATAATAATAAACGGACACTTACATAGCGCTTTTTATCGAGCACAAAGCGCTTTACAATCAGCATTGAAACACTCACACACGCACAACAGACACACACGCACAACAGACACACGCGCATGTACGTGCACGCACGCGATTGAACGCGTTATTGCACACAGACATACACACACAGACCCACACACATTTAATCAAACACACAGAAAACACATTCTCACTGAAACGCACACACACTTACTCAGACATACACTTGTACAAACACACGCGCACGCGCACGCACGCACACACAAACACTCACATACACAAAACACTCACGTGTACTCACACTCACAGGCACATACTCGCACACACACTCACCCCCCCCCCCCCCCCCCCCCCCTCTCTAGCCGAACACAATCTCTCCTGCGCACACATACACTCATACACATGCAAGCACATATACCCACACAAAACACACACAACACACTCACACAAACACACCTGCTCTATTACAATAATAATAATAATAATAATAATAATAAAGAAAAGGATACACCCAGTCGAGTCTGAAGTTCTGGTGAGGCTTGCTTCCGTCAGACTCCGTGGATCCGAGGGACAAAGGTGCGTAGAATTCTGTGTACACAATACGCACAAACTATGGCAATAGGAGAACAAAATTCTTCTTCTTCTTCTGCGTTCCCAGGCCAAAAGGCTATAATGGGTAAAGTACCGGTACGTATGTGTCCGGTTTTCAGTTTTCACTGGTCTCCCCGCTGCGTACAGCCGATTTTGGAGGGGCTCAAAGGAGAAAAGTTACTTGGAAGATTTTTTTGGGACAAAATGCAGGAGAATGGATCAGTAAGTCAGAAAGATAGTAGATGACAGAAAGCAAAGGGAAAAGGCAGAGTCAAAGAGAGTGGCAGATTAGAGGAAGTTACAAGCACAGAATTTCCAGAAGATTGGGAAACTATTTTTATGAAAGACCCCCCGGTATCCCCACGGGGAGAGACTCGTGGAAGGGGCGGGGTCGTCCAGTTCCCCGTATGGAGGCACGAGGCATCCACCGACTGCCCCAGGTGAACAAAGAAAGAAAGAATCAAACAAAACAACGAGAGCAGAGCCGTTCCAAATGTTCAAGCTAAGGACAAAACGTAAAGGTCCGTGTACACGTTTATGATATTCACAAACTATCACTATTTCCACATGGCAACACGGTGAGTTGTTAAGTCACATTAAGGTCTGTGTACACGTTAACCATGTTCACAAAATATCTCCATTTCTCTATGGCAACACCGTGTTAGGCCACTCATATGACTTACAACTCACTGTGTTGCCATGGAGAAATATATACATTGCGTGAATAATGTTAACGTGTACCGAGACCTTTAACAATATTCACAAAATATATCTATTTCCCCATGACAACAGTGTTAGGCCACTCGTAATATGACTTACAACTCACTGTGTTGCCATGGGGACATATAAATATTTTGTGAATAACGTTAACGTGTACCGAGACCTTTAACAATATTTACAAAATATGTCTATTTTCCCATGGCAACACAGTGTTAGGCCACTCATAATATGACTTACAACTATGTTGCCATGGGGAAATAGAAATATCCCGTGAATAATGTTAACGTGTACCAATACCTTTAACAAAATATATCTATTTCATGGGGAAATAGTCATATTTTGTGAATGCACCGTTTTTAAATATACAAATCAAACTCAATCTATGTAAAACTCCCTTCATGCGTAACTCTTCCTTACTTCCTTCAATAGAGTCCCCCTCTCCCATTATCTCAATCTCTTTCGCTTTCTCCCCATCTCTATCTTCCTTTCTCTCTATATTCGTCAAATAAAGTTTACTCACCATAAGGGTAAACTCTCTCGTTTTCTACACCAGTCAAAACCAACCGTCCCTTTACTCTCTCTACCCTAAACCAATCAACGTTGTCTTTCTATTATTGTCTTACTTCTTCTTTTTCCTCTACCACTAAAATCTGACCTCTCTTCTTGCCGTCGATCAAACTTACCTCTCGCTGTCTTAAACCAATCAAAATTGATTTCTTCTTTTTCCTCTACCACTAAAATCTGACCTCTCTTCTTGCCGTCGATCAAAACTTTCTCTCTGTGTCCTAAACCAATCAAAATCGACTTCTTCTTTTTTCTCTACCACTAAAATCTGATCTCTCTTCTTGCCGTCGATCAAAACTTTCTATGTCCTAAACCAATCAAAATCGACTTCTTCTTTTTCCTCTACCACTAAAATCTGACTTCTCTTCTTGCCGTCGATCAAAACTTTCTATGTCCTAAACCAATCAAAATCGACTTCTTCTTTTTCCTCTACCACTAAAATCTGACCTCTCTTCTTGCCGTCGATCTCACAACGCAGAGGTTCGCTGGTTCTGTTCATGGCTAGACGGCGGTGGGGAGAATCACTGCTACGGAACGACACAATGTCCGCTGAAAACAGTGTAAAAATGAAAAAACTGTATAAAAATGATTAATCTGCATTTTAAGAATAATATTTAGGCCTAGTATCCGTTTAAAGAATAGGAAGATTTAAAGATATACAAAGACAAGATTCCTCGAAAAGAATCGGAATCAAAGAGGAAAAAATGTTATAATTAATATAGACTTACAAGACAGAACATCACAAGAAATTCGAACCAAGAGAACGAACAAATAAACACAAATAAGAAAGACAGCAAAAGAAAGTGTGAGCCTTTGCTATTCAATGACGTTTTTTTATTTTATAGAAATCGCTGCTTGGCACACACGGACAGACAGACAGACACACGCATACAGACACACATACAGGGCGGTTCTCAATGTGTAGGGATAGATGCTTGCATCGACTTCAAATTAATTTGTCTAACTTTTTGTGAAGCATGATTGGCTGTTCATTATTCTCCTTAGTTTTGTTTTAATTTTTAGTGCATGAATGTGTTTTTTCTTGTTTGTACTGTGCTTGTATGAGACCACACTGTAATTGCTCTGAACGAGATAATAAAGAATCTTTGACTTTGACTTTTAAGTACAGGTCCGACATACATGCACACCCACAAACCTTTAGACTGTTTGGAGTGTTTGTGTGAGCTCTTGCTATTCAAGGAATCGTTGGAGGAATCGCTACGAGACAGAGGCCCTTTCTTGGGCTCTACTGGCACTCTCTTTCTCTGTCTCTCACCTTTTGACGGAATCGTTGGAGGAATCGCTACGAGACAGAGGCCCTTTCTTGGGTTCTACTGGTAACTCGCTTTCTCCGTCTCTTTCTCTGTCTGTACGTCAGTCTCTGTCTCTCTTTCTCTCACGTCTGGACTGTTTGGAGTGTTTGTATGAGCTCTTGCTGTTCAAGGAATGGCTTGAGGAATCGCTACGAGACAGAGGCCTTTTCTTGGGCTCTACTGGCACTCTCTTTCTCCGTCTCTTTCTCTGTCTGTCTCTCTGTCTGTCTATGTCTCTCTTTCTCTCACCTTTGGACTGCTTGGAGCGTCTGTGTGAGCCCTTGCTGTTGACGGAATCGTTGGAAGAGTCGCTGCTTGGCAGGGTTCTTTTCTTGGGATCCACGGGCACCCGTTCCTCCCCGCATACCAGGTAATTCTTGTGGCCTTCCTTCAGCAGGCGAAACAAGTGATTGAACCCTTCCACCTGTGCATTACATAGACACGTGCATGCAGATACAGATACACACAGATATGTACACGTATGCACACAAAGCATATACACACACACTCTCTCTTTCCCTTCCCCGTCCCACTCCTGCTCCACCCTGCACCCTCTCTCTCCTTCCCTTCCTCTCTTGGATTTAATTTTCGATTATTTTAATCATTCATGCATGCTGTATATTTCTTTGTGCATTCCTACAATTAATATGCTTATTTTTTTCATTTGATTCTTCTTTGATGTTTGTATATTATTTTTATAAAAAGAAGGCAGAATGAATAAAAGGCTTTGTTAGCATGTTCTTTAAAGACCCACCAGATCACGTGTCAAAATCACGGGTTTCACAAGTTTTCCTTCTTATAGCTGGTAAGAAATCTTGTTTTGACCAGGTTTGACTCCCATACAAATGCCCCCAATTTGAAAACGAAACATCATTTTAAAGAGCAGCCTCAATTTGAAGTTGGGGACATTTGGATGCGGGTCACAGCTACCCAGAAAAAAACAAGGGACTTAGGCCGGGTTCACATTAGACGCGTAAGTTCCGTACGCAAAACTCTAAATAAGTGGAACAAAGAAGGATAAAAGTTTACGCATATAGGGGAAATTCCGACATGTGCGCAAATCTTTTCCCTTCTTTGTTTCACTTATTTATGGATTGCGCATGGGTTTCCGCATGGAATATCCGCTTATGTGTGTACACGGCCTGACTCGTGGTGGGTCAGTGTGTCTTTAACCCTTTCACTGGCTATTTTTCAGCCAGAAAATATCATTAAACATAACTGAGTAGAGAAAAAAAAGTATCCGCTGTATTGGTAATTCCTGTGTGTCATGTACATTAGGCCTATCCTTACCTCCCCAAATTAGGAAAGTATGGTATTCAGATAACAGGCCCTGATTTGATGCCGTTTAGTGACCAGGGCCTGTATTCACGTTGAGATAGCATGAGACTTAGCATCATGCTAACTTAGAAGCTCTTTCAATGTCCTATAGGATTTAATAGGACTTTTGGAAGAGCATCATGCTAAGTCTCATGCTATCTCAGGCCATGGGTGTTAAACCATTGTGGTGCATAAATGCGACATTGGCGGCGAAAGGGTTAACCCTCAATAAACACCATTTCGACTTGACTTGACCATGTTATGCTCCATGATGATACCCTACCCACCTTGACTTCGACCTTGTCATCAGTGTACATGGCGTGCACGGGAGGGAAGGGCACCAGCTCGTACTGGTCAGCCAGGAACTCTTCGAAGGTCTGGGTGGTGCTGGGGTTGAGGATCACCTTGTCTCTGTTCTCCCGCATCAGGTTACTGGTCACCGTCAGCAGGTAGGGTCTCTGCTTGCCCCCCGGGGGCGAGTGACCCTGGTGCTGAGACGGGAGAAACACGAAGGTCAAAAACCATTTCAACGCCTGCTTTTTGCTCCTTTTGCTATATTTGCTGTTTGCTGTTTTGAGAGAGAAATTAGAGATTTAACGCCTTCTGGACCAAAAGGCCATTTGAGGCATTTAAAAGTGTAGAGAAAAGAAAAGAGAGTTTACTGTTTTCTTGTTTGTCTGTGTTGATAAAGGCGCATTCGCCGAAATATCCAGTAGTTTTGTTTTGTCTCTTGTGAATAAAATAACGTCACTTTACACTTATGGTGTAGTTGTTTGTTTGTTGTATGCCTTTCAACGCCAGCCATTTTTTAGACAAAACTTTCCATTAAACTTACCTGGGTAGAGAGAAAGGATTTCATCTGCAATATTTGGGATTCCTTTGTGACATCCATAAAATAGGGCCTATTCTTACCTCCCAACATGAAGAACATAAGGTCACTGGATACCAGACCCTCATTTGATGCCTTTCAGTGACATGGGTGTTCAATCATTGTGGTGCCAAGAGGCGACAGTGGCGATGAAAGGGTTTTAAGGATAATGTGAAATGGGGAACGCCACGACTGTCCGAATCACGACTCTCCGAATCTTTGATCTTTGGCGGCTCCGTATCAGTGACGTCATAATGACCAAACAATCACGTCTGTTAGAACGATAGCCTCACGGCTTTCCGAATGCTCTGAAACGTTTGCAGTGAGTGTATGTTTCTATGTATGTATGGGCCTGCGTGTGTTTTGTTTAAATGTATGCGTTTACGTGTGTATCTGTATGTGTGTACATTACGTTGTGCGTACTTGAGAGAGAGAGAGAGAGAGAGAGAGAGAGAGAGAGAGAGAGAGAGAGAGAGAGAGAGAGAGAGAGAGAGAGAGAGAGAGAAAGAGAGACACAGCAGTGTGTATGTGTGTGTGTGTGTGTGTGTGTGTGTGTGTGCGTGTGTGTGTGTGTGTGTGCGTGTGTGTGTGTGTGTGTGTGCGTGTGTGTGTGTGTGTGTGTGTGTGTGTGTGTGTGTGTGTGTGTGTGTGTGTGTGTGTGTGTCTGTCGTCATGTCTGCCTGTCTTTCTAAATTCTGACAGCCGTGCTATGACAGTCGTTCTTCGGACAGAAGTTCATCGGAGAGCCGTGATTCGGACAGTCGTGATGCCCCGGTAAAATGTAATCCTACAAAGGCTAAGGCACAGTAGGGGACACCCAGGCCAAAGTACAATGACAGAGGCAACACTGAAATGCATTATTGATAACAAACAAACACAACGATATTAATGTGAGTGACCCTGGTGCGGAGACGGGAGAAATACCAGGGTTAAGGATAGTGCAAAATGTAATCCTACAAAGGCTAAGAAACAGTAGGGGATACCCAGGCCAAAGCACAATGGCAGAGGCAACACTGATATTTATTATTGATAAAAAAGAACGATATTAATGTGAGTGACCTTAGTGCTGAGAGGGGAGAAACACCAGGGTTAAGGATAATGCAAAATGTAATCCTACAAAGGCTAAGGCACAGTAGGGAATACCCAGGCCAAAGCACAATGACAGAGGCAACACTGAAATTTATCATTGATAAAAAAAAGAACGATAATAATGAAAGCCACTTAAAACTAAGATCGCACTCGTCCCAAAATACAGGTGAAACATCGCTTACCAGAAACACATTGTCTGAAGGATTTTGTTATAGTTGCTAACCATCTGGAAATTATGATCTCAAGGCGAAAGAGAGATAGATCTCTGAAGTCTATTTCAACACTTCAAGCTTAACCCAACCATCCAACCTTTAAAGAACCACCAGATCACGTGTCAAAATCACGGGTTTCACGTGTTTTCCCTCTTATAGCTGGTAAGAAATCTTATTTTGACAAAGTGTTGCTCCCATACAAATTGCCTCTTGCACGAAAGCGAGGCATCACTTTAAAGAGCAGCCTCGATCGTATACGAGGAAAGTCACGAAAACGAGGCATCACTTTAAAGAGCAGCCTCGATCGTATACGAGGTAAGTCTGAATGTGGGCCACATCGACTCAGAAAAAACCAAGGGACTGAATCCAGCCGGCTCTGTGGGTCTTTAAAGATACACAGACGCGCCACGATTAAGTCCCTTGTTTTTTTCTGGGTAGCTGTGACCCATGTATACATGCCCCCATGTTCAAATTGAGGCTGCTCTTTAAAATGATTTATTTCTTTGAATTTGGGGGGCATTTGTATGGTAGTGAGACCTAGTCAAAACAAGATTTATTTCCAGCTATAAGAGGGAAAACACGTGAAACCCGTGATTTTGACACGTGACGTACTAGGTCTTTAAGGAAACGCCAAATCTCTTGTTGACCAGTGACTTCAACCAAAAACATGACAAACAAACAAAAATGGAGAAAACTCAAGGCCTGCATGCAACTCACCGTCAGCGAGTTGTCAGAGAAGAGGTGCCGCTCCTGCCTGTTGAGCTTGCCGGCCTTCCACCGCTGCTCCTTGTCGCTGCCGTATTCCACGGAGATCAGGCGCTGCACGCTGGAGCACACGTAGTAGCAGCCGTTCTCCAGCTCCCTCAGGGACCGCACCTCGGTGCGCTCCGGCCACTTGAAGATGTACTTGACGCCTGTGGAGAGCAGTGATTATGAGATTCCCACAGAACAGAAAAAAAAGAAGGAAGGGCGACGGTTCGGGGGCCGCCGGTGGGGTCCAGGGGAAAAGCTCTGGTTGGGGTCAGGGGGTAAAGGCCCTTGAAGCTGAAGGAATTTTGCTTTTAACCAGTGATAAGCAGCCTTCAGGACAGCAAAGTTATCAAAATCTTAATCTCTTTGAATTGATCCTAGTTCCTATAGAACCTACCCCCGCACCCTGATCTAAAAACTACCCCAGGGGCTATCAAAAAGGCTGAAATCATCCTAAGGGCTGAAAAATCTCATGTCTGGGTGAGGGAAGTTGATAGTGGTTAGTAAGGGTTCTGTCTCTGTGTGTCTCTGATTTTCTGAATCTTTCTTCCTCTCTCTCATAAAAAAACACACTCTTATCTTTCTTTCTTTGTTTTTCTCTCCCCTCTCCCTCTCTTTCCCTCTGTGTTTGTGTCTCTGTGTCAGTGATCCTTTCTCTCTCTCTATATGCATTTTTTATCTTTGCATCTCTAACTGTCCCCCTTCTAATATGACCGTGTACGTGTTGCCTGCATGTTCTGGAGTGTACACAGTATTTGTGTGCAAGTATGTTTCGTTTGTGAGGGAATCCCTCTATTCAAATTAAACCTTAAAGATTGAAATGTCTCAATTTATCTGCTTCTTTGGGGATCAGCTGACCCAGTTCAACCAGAAGGTAGCATCGTGCCCTCACCTCTATGTGCCCACAATTTCGTCTCTATGTTTCTCCGTCTCTATGTTTCTATGTCTCCCATCATATATCTATCCGTCTGTATAAGACACGAAAATCAAACCCTAAACTTAACCCTATCCCTAACCATAGCTCGAAACCCAAATCCTATCCCTCACCCCTAAACCCCTCCCTAACCCGAGGAGACGCGTAGAGACGGGGACACATCGCTTTGAGCCCGTTGTGCATTACCTGCCGTGGTGGGGATCATCTGGGTCAGTTCCACCAGCAGTTGTTCAAAGTTGGGGTGCTTGGTGGGCTTGATGACCACGTGCTTCGCCTTGAAGTAAGGGTCCCCATTGCGGTAAAACCACACCACCCTGAGAGATACAACAAGCCAATCTAGAACCAATGGACAACAGCAGTGCACAAATTAAACGGGGATTAATTAAGGCAATCGTTAGGTTTTTTTGTTGTTCTCTCTCTCTCTCTCTCTCTCTCTCTCTCTCTCTCTCTCTCTCTCTCTCTCTCTCTCTCTCTCTCTCTCTCTCACTCTCTCTCTCTCTCTCTCACACACACACTCTCTCTCTCTCTCTCTCTCTCTCTCTCTCTCTCTCTCTCTCTCTAAAACAACACGTATATATCCACCCTCTACCCCGGTACCCCTCTACCTCTTTTTAATGTATTAGTTACAAATTAAATCCGTTAAAAAAAAATATCTTTAAACAAAATTCTTATACGAGATCCTGCTTTCAATATTAACTGCCAACGTTCTCCAAAAGAGGCGAAACGACTCATATGTTTGGTTTTTTTCCCTGCAAAGGCAAACTTTAAAACGTGTTTTGAGCTCTCACAAGAAAGATTCCACACAAACTTAAGGAAGCTATATTATGTCAAGTGATATAAATGTTCATAAAACAGCCAACTCATTACTGTTTAGTACACACAGATAAATATAGGCCTGTAAAAAATGTGGACGCCTACATCAACATACCACGCATTTTGTGTTCTTAGCCTAAGTTTTTATATTTAATTTTTATTATAAAAAACTGAAACAGACTGCAACGTCACTGGAACATACAACAAACAAACAACTACACTACAAGTGTAAAGTGACGTTGTTTTATTCACAAGAGACAAAACAAAACTACTGGATATTTGTCGCCGCCTAGCGCATCAAACCCTGGTCTGACCCCAAAGTGGGTTGCCCCACCCTGGCACCGAGGGTTGAGGGGGAAACGGAAGTTCTCCGAGAACCCCCCCCCCCCCCCCCCCCCCCCCCCAGTCAAACACACTTGTCTATGACATGAGAAAGAAAAACAAATTGAAAGGAATAAAGGATTAAGGGGGAAAAAACTCTCTGGGAGAAAAAAAAACACCTACGCAGGTGGTCAAAGACAAGTGCAACAAACCCCTCACATACACACACACACACACACACTCTCTCTCCCCCCCTCTCTCTCTCTCACACACAACCACACACTGGGACTAGAGGAATGCAAAATAAGCAATGGCATACTTTGAAAACAAATATATAAAAAGGGGGGTGTGGGTGTGTGTGTGTGGGGGGGGGGGGGGGAGGGTTTTGGAAGGAGGGGGTGTATTTGCTGTTTCATTGTTTGTCTGTGTTGATAAAGGCGCATTTGCCGAAATATCCAGTAGTTTGGCTTTGTCTCTTGTGAATAAAATACAGAAAATGTGCAGGTATGCTCCTTTGTCTGACGCCAGATGGAAATTGGCTATGTTTCTATTATGTATTACTATTAATACAAATATGTTTGTTACTATGCGTAATTATGCTGACAGGTTTCATAAATTGTCTTTCTATTTTATTACACAGAATATTCACGTCTCTCATTCTTTATCTTGTCTTTTAAATTATGTTATTCCCCCCCCCTTTTCTCTCTCTCTCTCTCTCTCTCTCTCTCTCTCTCTCTCTCTCTCTCTCTCTCTCTCTCTCTGTTAATTTGCTTACAGCATCACTGTATTTTTGCATTGTTCAGTTTCATTTTAATCACCGTTCTCCTTTAGTATATAAAAGTTGAAACAATTTATAAATGTGTGTATGTATGTCTGTTTTGGTTAAAATTTATTTCCTCCTGCCATATTGTTAATTATTCCTTATGAAAGGGTGCGTTATAAGCATTTGCTTGTTGTCACCATCATTACCTCATCATTGTTTGATTTTGTATGATATTTGAATAAAGTTGTCTAAACCAATAAAATAACGTCACTTTACACTTGTCGTGTAGTTGTCTTGTTTGTTGTATAAAAAAATTATAATCAACCCTTTCTCCCTGTCCAGCTCACATGGACTTCTTGTCCCTGGCATCCTGCAGCTCCAAATCTTGTTCGGATGACGGCAGGGGGCGGTGCATGCGCGCTGCTTCGTAGCGGGGGTAATCCCAGAACATGGCGGGCCCGTAGCGAACAACGTCATCGTTGTCCTCGTCTTCCTCCGACCCCGAAGAGTACTGGTCAAAGTCGCTGTAGAAGGCTTTGCGTCTGGCTGCCTGCACGGCGCAGAATACAAGCACAAGGCCGTGTACACACATAAGCGGATGTTCCATGCGGAAACCCGTGCGCAATCCATAAATAAGTGAAACGAAGAAGGGACAAGATTTGCGCACGTGTCCGAATTTCTTCTATATGCGTAAACTTTTATCCTTCTTTCTTCCACTTATTTAGGGTTTTCCGTACGGAACTTACGCGTCTAATGTGAACCCGGCCTAAGTGAATAATACAGTACAGAACACAGCATAGAATGAAAACAGAAACGCCCGAAGGAGCTGACGGGACGGGGAGACGCACTCGTAACCCTACCTGCCCTACCAAAGTGGCAGGGCATACTATTACACATACAGATCTATGCGAACAAAAAGGTAGCAAAGCAGGTGATGAGAGAGAGAGAGAGAGAGAGAGAGAGAGAGAGAGAGAGAGAGAGAGAGAGAGAGAGAGAGAGAGAGAGAGAGAGAGAGAGAGAGAGAGAGAGAGAACTCAGAACTCGGAAATATTTTAATGACTTAGGCCAACAGCCCCTATCATGACAAGAAAACAGTTAACACAAAACATGCACAACAGCAGCACAGTTTTCAATATGAACATACACACAGCAGACAGACAGAGAGGCCGGCAGACAGACAAACAGGTAGACAGAGAGATTGGGACAGCTACAAAAACACACACACATCACGCACGCATACACACGCGCGCGTGTAACAAGAAAGACAAAGAGAGAAAGAGAGAGAGAGAGAGAGAGGGGGGGGGGGGGGGGGGGAGAGAGAGAACTGAACAAGTTTTGAACACTGAACATGTTTTATTGTACTTTGGCCTTAGGTCACAATGCAAATATGGAGGAGGGAAGACACAGAGAGAGAGAGAGAGAGAGAGAGAGAGAGAGAGAGAGAGAGAGAGAGGGGAGAGAGAGAAAGAGAGAGAGAGAGAGAGAGAGAGGGGGGGGGGAGATAACTGAACAAGTTTTGAACACTGAACATGTTTTATTGTACTTTGGCCTTAGGTCACAATGCAAATATGAGGAGGGAAGAGAGAGAGAGAGAGAGAGAGAGAGAGAGAGAGAGAGAGAGAGAGAGAGGGGGGGAGGGAGAGAGAGAGAGAGAGAGAGAGAGAGAGAGAGAGAGAGAGAGAGAGAGAGAGAGAGAGAGAGAGAGAGAGAGAGAGAGAGAGAGAGAGAGAGAGGACGCAATGAACGCAATGAATTTTAATGTGAGGCCACCGACCTATACACATTTGGAGGTGCAACTAAAATATGCACACGACTAAAAGAGATAGATAGATAGATAGATAGATAGATAGATAGATATGTTTAACATTTACTTTGATATATATATATATATATATATATATATATATATATATATATATATATATATATATATATATATATATAGAGAGAGAGAGAGAGAGAGAGAGAGAGAGAGAGGTGAGAGAGAGAGAGAGAGAGATAATGACAAATGAATTGGCTAAATATAACCAGCAAGATACATGCTATATGGCATAGGGGTGAGAGAGAGAGAGAGAGAGAGAGAGAGAGAGAGAGAGAGAGAGAGAGAGAGAGAGAGAGAGAGAGGACCAGAGAGAAGAGAGAGAGAGAGAGAGAGAGAGAGAGAGAGAGAGAGAGAGAGAGAGAGAGAGAGAGAGAGAGAGAGAGAGAGAGAGAGAGAGAGAGAGAGAGAGAGAGAGAGAGAGAGAGAGAAGAGAGAGAGAGAGAGAGAGAGAGAGAGAGAGAGAGAGAGAGAGAGAGAGAGAGAGAGAGAGAGAGAGAGAGAGAGAGAGAGAGAGAGAGAGAGAGAGAGAGAGAGAGAGACTCGAAACTCTCAAAACTCGACAATGTTTTAATTGCCATTGACAATACAATCTTCATGACAAGGGGACAAGTAATTTGAAATTAACTAATAATAATCGAAAGCAATCGGGTGAAAAAGAAGAATATAACAATCAAAAGGCATCGTCATATGAGAGAGAGAGAGAGAGAGAGAGAGAGAGAGAGAGAGAGAGAGAGAGAGAGAGAGAGAGAGAGAGAGAGAGAGAGAATTTCCAGGCGAAGCCAGGTACAAAATTGCTTGTATGAAATCAATGATGAACCACCACCTAGGGATAATTCCCAGGTAAAGGCCCAACTAATTAATCCCCAGGCCTACTGTCGTACAGCGAGCCAACACAATGGCTACCTCGTAGTCATAGTATGCGAGTCATACTCCTTCACAACAGACTGGGTTAGCACTGTATTCTAAGACTTTGCAATCAAAGTTGTCGCTAATTGTGTTTCTGTTCCTGTGACTATATCTTAGCAACATTTCGCAAGGACTCCTTTGTGTCGTATCCGATGGTCACCAAGCCGCGAGTAGCTATGTGCCTTGACAAATGTATACTTAATGGAATGTCCCGTGTGTGCCTGCTCCCCAGTAACACAACACGGACTTCCAAGGCTGGGGCAGGGCTGCTCTCGCGCTGATAGGACAGGCGTGGCTGGTACATCTCTGGGTCCCATCAGCACCTTCGGGTGTTTCTATTTCATTTTTTTTCCTCCTCTTGGGATGACTAGGGAAAAGACCTAACAACATAAGATCACATTCTGGGACTCTCTTCGGAGGCATACAAGTCCGTAAGGCGGGAGCCTGTGGCTTTGTCTAGGGATGCACTGGCCTCGCCTGTCCTTTTTGGGAGCTGTTGGATGCGTTCTGGTTTCTGAGTGGGTGTCTTTTGCCGGTGGGCTCTGCAGTCATGACAAATGGACTGGTACACCCATGGGGACATTTCGCAAGGACTCCTTTGTATCGTATCCGATGGTCACTAAGCCGTGAGTAGCTATGTGCCTTGTATACTTAATGGAATGTCCCGTGTGTGCCTGCTCCCCAGTAACACAACATAGACTTCCAAGGCTGGGGCAGGGCTGCTCTCGCGCTGATAGGACAGGCGTGGCTGGTGCATCTCTGGGTCCCATCAGCACCTTCGGGTGTTTCTATTTCATAGTAACAGAAAACGAAGATTTTACGAGAATGCTTTGTTGCTGTTTTCTCTCTCTCCAAAAATGTCTTGAGAATCAGTCCAGATAACACGGTTGGTGTTCTTGATATCAGTTTGGTAGAATTCAGTGGTGCACCGATGATCGAAAAATGATAGGACAAACTGTGTGTGTGTGTGTGTGTGTGTGTGTGTGTGCGTGCGTGTGTGCGTGTGCGTGTGCGCGTGCGCGCGTGTGTGTGCGCGTGCGCGTGTGTGTGTACGTGCGTGCGTATATAGTGTGTGTGTGCGCGCGCGCCTGATATCAAGTGAACCGCTGCACAGAATCACATCAACAAAACTCGAAATATACACGAATTACTTGCAGCATGACAGTCTGTGCACAGAGTTAAATCAGATCCTCCATCTATAATAACATTTTGAACAAATCAGCTAGACAGGGAGGATGAAGATAAAAAAATAACTTGGCGTCGGATCGTCTTTGAACAATAACCAAGTCCTTGATAAATAAAAAAGCCTTTGCTAATTTTGAAAAGCTCACAGAGGCGAACGATGACACAACCATTGCCCTATTCGGCGGAGGTATCAAACAAAACGCTGCACGCACGCACGCACACACACACACACACACACGCACATATGCTTATACACAAACACACACGCACGCACACATACAAACACACATACACACACACACATAGTCTTCCACAAAAGACTAAGCTATGCCATGATTGTCCATTGCCGTAGACAACCATTGTATTGTACAGAGACCTCGGGGAATACGTCCTTTAGTCCCCCCCCCCCCCCTCTCAAATTTTTGCATTGAAAAATTTCCCCGAGAAGTAACATTTTGCCATTTTGTTTTGGAAAAGCGATACGGTTAGGATCAGCCTAAGATTCTTTTCCTAACACTGAAAGAAGCCGACTTTGGGATTCAGTTGAAGGTCGTAAACATGAGGCGGAGAATGTGTTTTAACGTCCTCCGACCTGGTACAGACCATGTGGGACATTTATAGATATTCAGATAGTGGGTCGATCCTGGAGGTATTGCAATACCAGGAAAGACCATTAATCACTAACATTGGGGGGGGGGGGGGGGGGGGGGGGTGGGAGGGGGTGGGGGGGGGCAATATCCACATTTATAGATATTCAGATAGTGGGTCGATCCTGGAGGTATTGCAATACCAGGAAAGACCCATTAATCACTAAACATTGGGGGGGGGGGGGGGGGGGGGGGGGGGGGGGGGCGGGGGGGGGGAATATCCACGTTTCTTCCTGTCAAGAACGATAATCTGTTAACAGAAAATGTAATCGCTATGTTCTTTTCTGTTACAAATTATCGTTCTTGACGGGAAGAAAATTGAATATTACCTTCTTTTGTTAAAACTGGATTGCTGTCGAACAATGCAAATGAACTCCAACTATCGCCCACACCCGTTCCACACCGATGCGGTGGACTAGGCCTAACACACAACTTACCGGATAGAACGCTTCGTCAAATTCATAGCGACCAGTCTGAGTAGGCAGCAGACGAGATCCGAACATGGCTTCTACTGGACCTAGGTGGTCAACAATTACAATGAAAAAGAAACACCCGAAGGTGCTGTGCTGGTGGGACCCAGAAAAGCACTAGTCCCACCTGTCCTACCAACACGAGAGCAGCCTTTCAAATCGCTTCTTCCCTTCCCTAAGTAAAGCGATAAGTCAGTCGGACTGGCAAAGCAAATGCCGCACCAACGCACTTTTCATGAAATGTTAATTTCAAAGGAAGCAGCTCGCCTTTTTTTCTTTGTGACTGCTTGTTTGACGAGTGTGACAGTCAATTGTCAACCCGTGTCACGTGTGGCTGCTATGACGACCACTAGGTTCGCTGCAACTGTGGCGCGCGCCTTCCTAATGTGAAAAGCCTGTTTGTTGGTAACTTCACGCCGCTGAAGCAGACGCCATTCTGCCAGAGTCGTCTGCCTGCCTTTGTGCTACCGTTATCTGCTGACTTTTTTTTTTCAAATGATCGAAAACAAATCGAAATAGATTGTTTTAAATTATAATAATTGAATGAGGAATGTTTATTAAATGACAAACAAACAATCAAACAAACAAAGCAACGAACATAAATGATACAAAACAAAGCAAGCAAATATAATAACTTCCTGTGTTTTAGGTAAATGATCTGCAGAAAAAAGTCTTCTGCAAAAAGTAAGGGTGACATAATTTTATTAAACGTGTCCACTTACCACACACACACACACACACGCACGTACGCACACGCCCCCCCCCCCCCCCCCCCAAATATCCTCTCATGCACACACTTAAAACTCTACACAAGTGTCCACAAAAGTACATGAATGATCTATCTTTAGTTTGCTTCGATCAGTCGTTTTCTTTTCAATTAGTTATGGAGACAAGTATTGTATGAAGTGCTGCATGCTTTATTTTGCAATGCATTGTGTTGTTGTTTCACAAACAAAAGAAAAACCATCGAATAGCAAAGAGTGCCAAAAGCCACTGTCCTATTACAGCAATACGTGATAGCACAGAGAGAGAGAGAGAGAGAGAGAGAGAGAGAGAGACCGAGAGAGAGAGAGAGAGAGAGAGAGAGAGAGAGAGAGAGAGAGAGAGAGAGAGAGAGAGAGAGAGAGAGAGAGAGAGAGAGAGAGAGAAACCAAGAGAGAGAGAGAGAGAGAGAAGAGACAAGAGAGAGAGAGAGAGAGAGAGAGAGAGAGAGAGAGAGAGAGAGAGAGAGAGAGAGAGAGAGAGAGAGAGAGAGACGAAAAACAAGAGAGAGAGAGAGAGAGGGAGAGAGAAAGAGAGAGAGAGAGAGAGACAGAGAGAGAGAGAGACGAAAACCAAGAGAGAGAGAGAGGGAGAGAGAAAGAGACAAAGAGAGAGAGAGAGAGAGAGAGAGAGAGAGAGAGAGAGAGAGAGAGAGAGAGAGAGAGAGAGAGAGAGGGGGGGGGGTGAGATAACGAAAATGTTTCCTCGGATAGAAACGGAAACCCAAAACGAAAACAAAACCGAAAAGTTATTATACCAAAGTACACGGAACAAGAATTACATAAATCGATAGAGTAAAAACAGACTATGGTCCATTGACTTATTTTTTGAACTAATTGCTTAAAAAACACACACTGAAAAATGCAAATAGCAGAACCCCCATTTTATATTGTTCGAGTCTTATTTAATACAAGTTATTGTTTTCGCAATAAGTTCCTTGACTAATACTTGTAGCGGTGCCATAGCCGATGAGGTTTAGCCGAGGCGTGGTTTCCGCTACACCTATCCGTATTAATAAAAAAATCGGAATGTGGCTGCCCACGTGGCGGGGTAATCAAAAACGGCCACACACGTAATGTTATCATCCCTAGCTGGTGCATTTGTGCCATAGTTTTCAAGTGCTTCAGCTGTTGAGATAATCCCTGGAGTCTTTAAGCCAGGGTAAGACGACAACAACAACAAACAACAACAACAACATTCCAATTAACGGACTGAAGATGGTCCGTTTTGACTCTACTTAGGCAAATCATTACAATT
This sequence comes from Phymorhynchus buccinoides, assembly GCA_017654935.2. NCBI lineage: Eukaryota > Metazoa > Mollusca > Gastropoda > Neogastropoda > Raphitomidae > Phymorhynchus > Phymorhynchus buccinoides. The sequence continues at coordinate 35,263,693 of CM065698.1, read as the reverse complement.
ATTCCAATTAACGGACTGAAGATGGTCCGTTTTGACTCTACTTAGGCAAATCATTACAATTATTCCAATTAACGGACGGATAGTCCGTGACTCTAAGGCAAATTATTCCAATTATTCCAATTAACGGACTGAAGATGGTCCGTTTTGACTCTAAGGCAAATTATTCCAATTATTCCAATTAACGGACTGAAGATGGTCCGTTTTGACTCTAAGGCAAATTATTCCAATTATTCCAATTAACGGACTGAAGATGGTCCGTTTTGACTCTAAGGCAAATTATTCCAATTATTCCAATTAACGGACTGAAGATGGTCCGTTTTGACTCTAAGGCAAATTATTCCAATTATTCCAATTAACGGACTGAAGATGGCCGTCCGTTTTGACTCTAAGGCAAATTATTCCAATTATTCCAATTAACGGACTGAAGATGGTCCGTTTTGACTCGAAGGCAAATTATTCCAATGATTCCAATTAACGGACCCCCATGACAGAGACAGATGGTCCATTTTCACTCTAAGGCAAATTATTCCAATTAACCGACTGAAGATGGTCCGTTTTGACTCGAAGGCAAATTATTCCAATTAACGGACTGAAGATGGTCCGTTTTGACTCGAAGGCAAATTATTACAATGTTTATTGCACCCAGCCCTGGGTAAAAATAAAAACAACAGTGATAACAACAAAATATTATTCAATGGATCAAAAAAGGCACTAATGCTAACTTTTAAGTAGGAGAGAGAGAGAAGAAGAGATAAAGAGAATGAATCAATGAATGAATGAATTATGAATATAGCTTACACAGATAGACAGAGATCAGTATCATTTTAAAAAACAACAACTTAATAAGACAGCAATATTTCTGTTTATTTGTTTCCAACCTTCGACTGGCAAAGCACCAGGGCAACTAAATAACAGAGAGAGAGAGAGACGAGAGAGAGAGAGAGAGAGAGAGAGAGAGAGAGAGGAGAGAGAGAGAGAGAGAGAGAGAGAGAGAGAGAGAGAGAGAGCCAGAGAGAGAGACGAGAGAGAGAGAGAGAGAGAGAGAGAGAGAGACAGAGAGAGAGAGAGAGAGAGAGAGAGAGACAGAGAGATAGAGAGAGACAGAGAGAGAGAGAGAGACAGAGAGAGAGAGAGAGAGAGAGAGAGAGAGACAGACATAGAGAGAGAGAGAGAGACAGAGAGAGAGAGAGAGAGAGAGAGATAGACATAGAGAGAGAGAGAGAAAGAGAGAGAGAGAGAGAGAGAGAGAGAGAGACAGACAGAGAGAGAGAGAGAGGAGAGAGAGAGTGAGAGAGAGAGAGGAGAGAGAGAGAGAGAGAAAGAAGAGGAGAGAGAGAGTGAGAGAGAGAGAGAGAGAGAGGAGAGAGAGAACTGGAGAGAGAGAGATAGAGAGAGAGGGAGAGAGGGAGAGAGAGAGAGAGGAGAGAGAGAGAGAGAGGAGAGAGAGAGAGAGAGAGAGGAGAGGAGAAGGGAAGGGAGGGAAGGGAGCGAGGAGAAAAAAAGAGCATCCATTAGAAAATGTATAATGCTATGTATGTGTATGTTTAATACAAAATATAATTTGGCCTATTTGGCAACCACAGACTATTTTTTAGTTTGGGGGGCGGGGAGGGGGGGGGGGGGGGGGGGGGGGGGAAGAGAGAAGCCAGGGAAATAAATCGAACCTTGTACGCAGAAACAAAGGGAGGAAACTTCCACCATCAACATGACATTGCCTCAGACACAAACGGACAAAAGCAGGTCTCAGTTCAATTGTTCCCCGTTGCTGGCTGACGGGCAAAAAAGAAGTCCTACAACTGTACTTCATCATTTATGAACAGAGGGCCTATCTATTGTCTCACACACATATACGTAAAGGTAAAGAAAGAGTGTCTGTTTGCTGTCGAATCGATGAAACGTCCCCCCCCCCCTCCTTTTTAAACCGTCTTCATTTGATCTATTATTCAGTCACGGTGCCAGTACCCCTTCTCCCTCCCCCAGTGCAACACCAGTAAAGTCCCGAGTTTTTAACAATATAGATAGGTGTAGCGGTAACAATATGCTCGGTTAAACCTTATCGGCTATGGTACCGCCACATTGATCTACCAAGGTGGAACTACTCTCCCCTCAACAAGAAGATTGTTCCACAATAATGGAATGTCTCTTCCTGTATATTGGTAAAAGGCTCCAAAAAACCCCAAACCAGCACTTAAGTAAATTAGAAATAATAAAAATCTTAAGTAAAAGTGTGAACATATGAATGTTCCAAAATTTTAAATATGATAAAATAAGCGACACGACCAGGGCAACTGAAATAGTATCCCAATGG
>CM065698.1:35252529-35257529 GCA_017654935.2 Phymorhynchus buccinoides | reverse complement strand
TTCTAAAGTTACTGCTTCTTATTAATTAGTTGTATGCTCCAATATTTATTGCAGCTAGCGTTCTTTTTCATGCTTTCATGCTTCCTCGATTTGTCGTTGTTGTTTTAGTGCTCTGTGCGACGGAGAGTGTCATGATGTACGTTTTGGTGTGAAAAACAAAACAAGTTAATAACAACAACAACAACAATACCCCACCCTCATCCCTGCCCTCGCCACACATCCCCGCGCGAGGGCTCGCGAGCCTATCATGTCGGCTGCATAATTATTTACAGTACCCAAAATAGTAATTTATTAAAAAATCAGAATGATGATAGGGGAAGACGGGGTAAAAAGCCCATGCCAATTATCTCATGAAATAAAGCAAATTTCAGTCAAATTTGCCCATGAGACGAATGCTAAACATTAAAGGGCCACCCTGACGGATGAGTTTTTGTAAGAAACATGTCCAGATCACCAGGAAAACACCCTTTACAGAGATCGCAACACTCACTTTGCTCTGGTTTCCTAGAAATCAAACCGTCAAATCGGCGATTCCTCCTTGGCGGAGGTGCTGGAAGTCAAATTCTTTCACCCAAAGAGAAGGCGTGTGCCGTCTCTTTTCTAATGGCCGCCTGCGTTTAGACCTCACAACAAAGGAAACAGCTCCATTTTTGTTTACTGCACTATAAGAAAAGAAAAAGCTTCAACCACAATGAGTGACCTCCACCCACCCCATCCAAAATGGCTACTCTCTCCGGCATCTCCGCCAAGGAGGAATCGCCGTTTTGACGGTATAATTTCTAGGAAACCAGAGCAAAGTGAGTGTTCCGATCCTTGAAAAGGCTGTCTCTCTGGTGAACTGGACGTGTTTCTTGCAAAAACTCATCCGTCAGGGTCCACCTTTAACACTCGTCTCATGGGCAAAATGTGACTGAAATTTGCTTCATTTCATGAGATAATTGGCATGGGCTTCTTACCCGTCCATGGGCTTTTTACCCCGTCTTCACCCAACACTTCGGTCCGAAATAAACACCCCGAATCTTAAGACCCAAAAACAAAAAAAACGTGACAGCATTAAATAGGGGAAGTCCGAAATAAACGCTGATTGATCCATAATTTACCTAAAGATAAAAACAACCATAAAACGTGATAAAAAGCATTAAACGTATACCTTTTTTCGCATTCTCCTCGGCGCATTTGGCTGTTGCCACAGCGGTATCCGCGCAGCTCGCGCCGAATGGACCAGCTTCCTGTGTACTAGCACGCGCTGCGGCCGCTGACGCTGCAGTGAGGGTGACGTCATCACATGTGACTGACATAGCATGCACTATGCTAGTAATACATGCAAAAATGTTAATTAACCCTTTCACCGCCAGCCATATTTCAGCCAAAAATGTCCGTTAAACTTACCCGAGTAGAGAACAAAATCCATATGCAGTATTTGGGGATTCTTCTGTGACATATATGAAATAAGGTCTGTCCTTCACTTCCCCAAAACAAAAGAGTCTTTGGATAATGGACCCCAATTTGATGCCTTTTAATGACTTAGAAGTTAAATCATTGTGGTGCTAAAATGCAACACTGGCGGTGAAAGGGTTAATGTTAATTAAATGTGATAAGAAAAAAGGGTGAATAGTACACAAGAATGTAGACCCTAAGGTTCCAAGCTGTAGCTTAGATTCGCATTCAAAATGTTCCACTGGGAAGCAACATTCTAACCTTCTTGGGAAAGGGTTAGGGTTAGGACAAAGGGTTAGGGTTAGGGTTTTTTAGGGTTAGGGTTAGGGTTACTTAGGGTTAGGGTTAGGGTTAGAATCAGCGTAGGGTCATTGCCATGTATCATTCTTTAAAAGGCGCAGTGGTACTAAAGGGGGACAATAAATCTGTGAAAATTAAAGGATAAGCTTGATTAAATGGTGAATGTTGATATAGCACTCCATGTCTTCGCAATGTATTATATAAAAACTTGATTGTAACTTCCTGCATAAAATTATGAATACATAAAGAAATATGTATCTGAATAACAATTTAGGTAATCTCTTATATTAAAAAAACCCCAAAACACACAAAAAACCCGTTGTTTTTCAAATATTTGTATTCACTAAATATAATTTAAATCCAGTTTTTCTCTTTTCAGTAAAATTGTTAACGGATAGGGACAAAGCAACAGAAACAGACAGAAATAAAAGTACATACATTTTATTGGAAGTAAACATGCACAATTACATTCAACAAAACTACAATAACAACAACAGCAACAAACAAACCCCCCAATAAACAACAACAACAAAAACAACAGTGACAACAAAGAAGATTAAAAATACTAGAAAAACGCTGTCTTTTTCGACGAAAAAAGTCCTCAAGAAAAGGTTTTGACAACTTTTAATACAAATCATTTGGGGGTGGGGGTGAGGCTTTTATTTGTATAATTTGTATTTGGTTCGCAATATACTAGAGGAGTTGCTTCCCTTAAACCCATACATTGATAATCTATATTAGTAAAATTAAGAAAGAACGGTATATCGCCTTGACATAAGGCTATGTCAGACCAATTTACATAGGCTAGAACACCAAGGCTACATCAAAATGTCATGCTATAGGGGATTGTCTTTAGACATGACAAGCTCCTGGCATAACACCACCAGTCTCCAAAATCCCTCGAAGACGGAGTGTGGCTGCCCACGTTGGATTATTTAAACGAGCAAAAACGACCCCTCACCTAGCTGATGCATATGTACCATAGTGAGTGTTCAAGCGCTTCGGCTGTTGGGATGAAATAGAGTATATGGATTTAGGGAGCCAGGGTACGTCAACAACACAATAACTCTAAAATCTAAAGGACTGTTTTAATGTGGTTCACTACCACTCAAAAAAATCTTAATAAAAAAAATATATACATAACTTTCTAAGTAGGGTATGAAAAAAGAAAAAAAGAACACATCACAAAGTACATAACAATACAGAAAAGGTACTGACTTCGGGGTGCTCCCTGTATCATTTCAAACTTCCCCTCGATTATTTCTAAAAGGATACCATAACCTTTCACTTTACGACATCCAAATTCCAGAGCGATCCTCCATGTTCAAATTTCCTAAGTTTCATGACATGTTCAGAGAACTAAGATTTGTTTGGATTTTGTTCTTATCCAAGAACTTGTGTGATAAGATGAACATATAACTTTGCTATTCGTAAATTTATAATCGTCATTTCTGTTTCTTTTATCTTCGTGTTTATTTTTGTATTTCTTAATTTCTAGAATGACAATAATTATTTCAACAGAGAGTTATAAAACACAATGCATCAAAGAGTGCCAATTGCGTAAAAAAACAAAGTTTGAAAACAAACAAACAAACAAAAAAGTCTTAAAGTGCAAACAGAAAAACAAGTAGTTGAAATAGTGATTTAGCAAATAACTTACACAGCACACCAACTTCCCACATTCTGACTGCTTTTAGTTTCCCCAGAGAGCTATTTGTTTAAAGTTATTTCTTTTCACATAGGCAAGTATTCCTTTCAATGAATAGTGTTAGGGCTAGGGAAAGACCTTCAAAATGGTACACTACAACAAAGGAAGGGATAAAAACTTTGGATTGGTTTATACTGGTGGTGAGTTCTAAAAATAGGCACAAACTAAAAGCAGTTGTAACGGGGTGCTGTGACGACGTTTCTAGGTCAACCATTCTAGATCCTCAGGAGATAGTACAATGATTCCCTGAAGGATACACGAAGGAGCAAGGACACTAAACAAATGGCAAAAAATAAATCTTCAGGGGACAGGTCAGTGAGACCATCCCCCGGAGTCTGGTATATGCAGTATGAAAATGCATGTCTCTCTCTGCTGTGTGTGTGTGTGTGTGTGTGTGTGTGTTCGTGTGTGTGTCTCTCTCATCTCTCTCTCTCTCTCTCTCTCTCTCTCTCTCTCTGTTATCTCTCTCCTCTCTCTCTCTCTCTCTCTCTCTCTCTCTCACGTCTACACACGTCTACACACATAGCATTTATTATTGTTGATCCCGGCTCATAGAATGATAATTGTTGTATGTTATGTACTGTTGTACTGCAGATGGATATAAGGGAGTTTGTTTCCTTGTAATCGGAGACTGATCTCCAGAAATCACAGGCATTTGTTTAATATTCATTAATATAATTTAATATAATATATATATATTATTTTTAAAGTTCAATAGACTGTTACCTTTTTATGTTATTCTCACTGTTTGTTTGGGTTTTTCTTTGTTTTGTTTTTTCGATTGTTTATGTAATATAAAACATGTTTGGAAATTAATGATCATTGTTGTTTTTCATTTGTGACTTTCAGAAATAAAAATGCTATTTAAACCATATGTGAATTCTGCTAAACATGACTACATTGGACTCAATGAACTCCGAAATCAACAGCTACTACATTAATGAGGCAATGGCTTGTTATTTTGACCCCAGTCTAGTTGATGCTATGATCAAATAAAACGAAAGAATCCTTGAAATGTTGTGAAAAGGATCGCGTAAGCATAGTGGGGAAAACAGCAGATTTAGTAACAATGTTTGAAGAATCCTCAGACGATAATGTGGTATAACACCAACACAAACTGAAGACAGACCAGAAATGGAGAGTTGGGGAGGCAGTGAGTGTAATAAATAAAAGGAGAGTATCAGAATCAGAGAAATGACAGGTACAGATTAACAGTGCGGGGACTAGGTTCAGTTGAAATGAATGAGAGGTCAAAGAATATTGGCAAAGTAAAAAGACCTGCTTCAACAGGAACTGAGGCCAAAGGCACTTGGCTTAAACAAATGTTTTATTCATTTGAAACATAGTCACACAGAAACACAATTAGAGCAACAACAAGCTCGAAGCTTATACCGAAGACATTTCAGCCAATACAATGGACTATAGTTACTAGGACAACAAAGAATAACGCAACAGTAAAGACTCGTAATATAGGGAAAAGATATTATCAGCTTCAAATTCAGATCGTATATTATGACATGCTCTCAAATGCAAACCTATTTTGACCTTACAGATG
>CM065698.1:35245029-35247529 GCA_017654935.2 Phymorhynchus buccinoides | reverse complement strand
CAGTCTGTTTCTTAGCAGCGTCTTGGTTTCTTGGTAAGTGGAGGAAGATGTTTGTTGGGTTTTTTGCTCCCACTCTTGGCCAGTTGGTCCGCCATCTCATTTCCTTGAATTCCGCAGTGGGCAGGGATCCACTGCAGGACTACAGTGCATCCTTCAGGAAGGGAGAACAGGTTCTTCTGTAGCTTCTGTATTTCCCTGTCCGGGGCATCAGAAGTCAGTGACTGAAGAACTGCCTTGGAGTCGGTCAAAACTACTGTCCTGGTAGGCCTGTTGCCCTTGATGTACTCCACTGCTGTCTGGAGAGCCAGCACCTCAGCCTTGAAGTTTGAACAAATTCGTCCAGTGGCTCTGGAGGAGGAGTACGTCTGTTTAGTAGGTGTTTTGACGTACACACCGCATCCCGCATTCTTGACAGCATCGTCGGCCGAGCCATCTGTGTAGATGTGCGTCCAGTCATTCTGTGGGTACTGCTCATCCAGCATAGCCAGCGTCAGAGCCTTTTCCTGTGGTGAGGACTGTTGCTATCGGTGTGTCAGGCCTGGGACCTCGAGCTCTACGCGAGCTGCAAAAGTCGCTGCGTTCCAGTCTCGGTTAGTGAGATGGTTGTCCGCGCAGACGTCTTTGTCGAGGATTTCTTCCTGTGACCTTCTCAGATCTCTGGACAGGTGGTTTAAGCTCTGCCTCTTCAGTCGGTTCTTGGATAACGATGCCAGCTTCTTGCGCAGTGGATGACCAGGGTGGCGTCGAATCTTCTTTGTCTGCGTGGGTACCTTGTACTTGCGTCTGGTTTCCAGAGGTTCGATGTCTGCTCTCTTTTCCACCTCTGTTATGGGCGTTGTCTTCATGGCACCAACTATGGCTCTGAGTGCAATGTTCTGCACTTTGTCCAGTTTGCTCTTGTTGGTGGCGGAGGCAGTGGCCCAGGAGCTGGCAGCGTATTCCATAACAGGGCGCACATAACCTGTGTAGCAACTCTTGAGGATTGAGGAGTCAGCTCCCCAAGAAGTGCCCGCAAGTTTCTTCAGCAGACTGAGCTTCTTGGTGGTGTCTGCAGCTGTTGCTTCAAGATGTGGCTTCCACGTGAGGCGGGTGTCTAGGGTGGCTCCGAGGAACTTAGGCTTCTCCACCTGGGGGATGATGGGATCTTTCAGCTTCAGCGTCACTTGCTCCTTTGAGGTAGACAGTGAGAAGAGAGTTGTCTGCGTCTTGTTGCAGTTTATCTCCATGCACCACTTCTCTGCCCAGTCGCTCACCCTATCACCTGTCTCTTGCATGACGCGAGTCGCTGTGGTGGTGTACTCGGCTGAAGTCCATACTGCGAGGTCATCCGCATGGAGGGAGTTGGGAACTCTCGGTGGCAGGGTTTGGGTGATGTCATTAATGTACAGAAGGAAGAGGGTAGGCGACAAAACGCTTCCTTGAGGTATTCCGTCTGAGAGTCTGACGTGCTTCCTCAGGCAGCCATCAAGCTTAACCTTTGCAGATCTGTGGTACAGAAAACTGCTGATCCATTTGTACATCAGTGATGAGACGCCTGCTTGCAGCAGTTTCAGCTGGAGACCTTTCTTCCATACTTTGTCGAAGGCTCAGCTTAGATCGAAGAAGACTGCAAGCAGTTTGTGTTTTTCCTGGAACGAGTGCTCAATCTCTTGCGTGATGTAGGCTAGTTGGTCCTAGTGTTGGTCCTAGTGTTGTCGGTACCCTGTCTGGGTTGGGCCGAGCACATCTCTGGACTCGAGAAACCAGGAGAGGCGGCGTGTGACGATTCGCTCCATGAGTTTTCCCATGCAGCTCAGCAAGCTGATGGGACGGTAGTTTCCAGGGCTGGTCTTATCCTTCCCCTTCTTCAAGATGGGAGCGATGTGCGCTTCCTTCCAGATCTCTGGAACAATTCCCGCTTGCCAGCTGCGGTTGAAAATCTCCAGGAGCGTCTTCTTAGCAATAGGGCCCAGGTGTTTTAACATATCATTGCTGACTCCATCAGGCCCAGGGGCTTTCTTGGCTTTTAGCTTCCTGATTGCTGCCTCCAGTTCTCCCAGTTTTAGGCTGTCATTCATGCAAGGCTCCGGCTGGTCTTGTGCTGGCTGGTTCTTGATTTCCTGCAATGTGCTCTTCTGGTGGCCATATGGGAAATGCCACTCCTGGATTGTTTTATTTCCCTTGATCAAATAAGAGAGCATCATGTATTTTTGCAACTCGTGTGCGTGCAAGAGAGAGAGACACACACACACACACACACAGAGAAAGAGAGAGAGAGTGACCAAGCCGTGGCAAACAAAACGCCTTCTAATGGAACGCCACCTGGTGACAAGGACTAAGGGCCACAACTCCACCTAAACGGCTCATTCTGTGTTCAATGGATATTCTCACTTTTTCAACCGAGAGGATTTTTTTTAAGGATTGTTGACGTTGGGGAAGGTCCCCAAAGGCCAACCGATCTCTTTTGGCGCAGCACTACAGCCAGTGCAAATATATAAGAAATAAGCAGACGCCGAAACTC
>CM065698.1:35220029-35232529 GCA_017654935.2 Phymorhynchus buccinoides | reverse complement strand
GCAACAATAAATAAATCTAAGGTGTTGATGAGACCAAGAGACGCAACAGACAACAAAAGCAACAATATCATCATCATCATCATTATCATCAAAAGCAACAACAACATCATCATCCTCATCATCATCATCAACAAACGCAACAATAAATACCAGGAACAACACACAGCACCCACCTTTCTCCTCCTGGAGGGTCTTGCCGCGTGCATCCCATGCTCTCGTTCAAAGACACCCTCCTTCATCCGGGCATTAATCTGCTGCAGACGGCCCCTCCTGACCTCTACCCCTTGACCTCTCCCCCTTGACCCCCGCGTCTGGAACGAGGCCAAGGTCGCATGGAAATCCTCCTCCTCTTCCTCCCCCTCATCTTCTTCCTCCTCGCCGCTTGCATCACTTTCACCACTCCCCTCCTCATCCTCGTCTCGAACCTCCTGTTCTACAAAAACCACTTTCCTCTTTTTGGTATCAGTCCGAGAACGTTTCTTCTGTCCTGAGGGTGGAGTCTGCTGCTTTCCTCCTCTTCCTCCTCTTTTCTCCACGATGCTCTCCAGGTGATGAGGATGCTGCCCCTGTCGCCGTAAGCTCAACAGCTGCTCCGCTTTGCTCAACACACTGGCACGCGTTGCGCGTCGAGCGTAGCGATCGAAATTCACCCCTCCTACGTTTTCTGTAGAAGTGGGAAGACCTGTTCTGCAACTAGAAGCATCGTAGCTGTCGTGGACGAGCTGCAAGTAAGGCTGACTTTGCGCGCGGTGATCGTTTTCCTTCTCGGGTCTCGGAGAAGCGTTGCGGCTGTAGCTCGGTTCGCTGTTTGTCTGAGCGGCTAGGTGCTGCTGGTAGGGTTTGGACTGGGGGTAGTAGTAGAACACCTTACGAGGGCGGCGGGAGGGGTGAGGAGGGGGGAGGTGGCGAGGATTGGCGGCAGGGTGAGGGTTTGATTCTGTTTTGAGAAGATGTTGGGTTACTTGGTGCCTTTCTCTGGTTTGATAACCATTGCTCGTGTCAGAGTCTGGGGGTTCGGAAAGGTCGCATCTGTTGGTCGGGGTGTCGGTTTCTGTGTCTGAAGCGCTGTTGAAGTCTTCTTTTTGCTGCTGCTGCTGGTCCCGGTTTCCGTACAGTCTCCTCTTTCCCTGTGTGCCTCCACTCTGCTGTCTGTCATTCCTCGTCTCAGCCAACAGTTGCGCGTTCTCCGTCTGATCGTCATGAAGTTGACATAAGGCTTCCAGCCTTCGTTCGATTTCCTCCTCTGACGTCACTTCCGTCTCTTCTTCCTTCCCAGCTTTCCCTGTCTCGTTCATCTTGGCATCGTCGGTCATTGAACCGTGGCGGGAATAAGTCATGAAGGCTTCCTCTCCACCCCTGTGGGGTTCTTTGGGGTGATGTCTAGCTTCGTTGTGATAACCGTTGGAATCGGCGAAGTGCAGTTTGCTGAACGGGTCGCTCAGTTCATCGTAATGGCCGCCACCCTTAGATTTAGTTTGTTTCCAGTCACCGCCGTAGTGCTTAGCGTCAAAGGCATGCTCTACTCTGGTCTGGTTGAGGAACTCCCTGTGATGGTTAGCTCTGGAATAGCGCGCCATGTTGTCATCTGCCTGTGTGGGCTCGTTCTTGCGGTAAGGGTCACCGTAACTGGGATAGTCTTCAGGGTTGAGGTAAGGATTTCCTTGGAAGCCGGCGGACTCTTTGGCAGGCTGGGATAACTGGAAGGGCTCAGCGTTCTCCATGTGTGGCTGGAAGAACGGGGAAGACGTGGCTCTCTGCTGCTGGCTTTGTTGGATTTGATGAATCACGTGGTTCCTGCTGGCAATGTCTGTGCTGCCAAAAGGGGCTGCCATCATTTGCGGGTCCAGATAACCGTAACCTGCTGGTGGCAATGGCGCTGTTTTGTCTTCGGCGAAGACATTGTCAAGCTCGTCTGACGTGTTGGTAGTTTTGACCACTGACCTGGAAACTGGTTCCTGTCTTTGTTTCTGGTCAGGTTTCTGGTTGACATGACCACAAGAGTTCCGTGCATTTAGGTGAGAGGGTCGCGGGTTAAATGGAGAGTAGTCCTGCGACTTTTCTGGCCTAGAAACAGTAGGGAAAGTTCGATGATGCTTCGGTACGGGTTTTCTCTTTGAGAGCTTTATTTTACCAGAATCTGCAATTGGTTCATGTGGTAGACAACATTCACTATGTTGTATATTAGGAACACTAGCCCCTCTTTTATTCTGTGGTTGTGGGATGAACGATCCATCAGAATCACCGTGAAGAGTGTTTCTTGGCAATGACGAAGGTGGACATTTCCCTCCTTCAGTTATCAACCCACTGATGACAAAGGTCTTGCCCTGTTCTATGTTGGATATCCCATAGTAGGTCTGTAATTCTGGGCATCGGAACACATGTCTGTGGTTACCACTGTGATCATGGGGACATATTTGTTGTTGTTTGCGCCCACAGTTCAGATTTTGTACACCTTTTGTATCTGCTCCTTTCCTTACTTGGGTGGAATATTGCGTTTGAATTTGACGGTTCAAAGAAACGGTTGGGTCATCGGCCTCTTCAGTCACATGCACGTGGTGAGACTTTTCACCGTTGCGAATGAAGAAAGGCGTTTGTTGTTGGCTAAGCCTTGCAGTGGTCAACCTGTGTGTACGAACTTGATCATTTGGACGTTGAGATGAGTATAGATGACTGCTGGGCTTAATCGTCTGACGATATTGCTGATGGTTGTAGTGACTATGCTGACTTGTAAGCAAACGACGGTTTCCTGCAATCAGGGGAACTTGGTGACTTACATTGCTGTGCTTATGATGTAGAACAGAATAGTCACGATCTCGAAATGTCTCCTTTGTAGTGGGTGGGTGATGACCGTCACAATGATGGCGTGAAAAAGAAAGACAACTCTGCCCACGTTGGTGCAGAATTGGTTGTTGTTCCTGAACGGAGCTGGGAGAAGAAGACGGCACGTGCGACAACGCAGCGGGGGTTTGGTGAACAGTGGTCACAATGGTGGGGGTGGTGATCGATGAGGAGGAGGTGAAGGGGTGGGCTGAAGACTGGTGCCGGTCAGTGACCTGCTGGGGCAGAGAAAAGGACACAGTGAATTGCATGACCTTGACCAGCACAGAGCAACACATCAGCACACAGTCTCTAAGCTCAGCCACGTTGCACACTGTTCAATACCCACCCCCCCTACAACAAAAAGAGCAGCTACGAAATGTTCTGTTTGTTGTCCATCAATTGGCGGCCACTTGATTCACAGTCCTACACACCACGCACGCTATAAAGGGCCAGCCACGCCACATACGACGCGATGCGATTGCAATGCGATTTAACATTGGTGAGGCATGATCCATGTCAAATTCTACTGCCTAAACGAATCTGATGAAATGGCCTACTAGTTTTGTTCACTATACATGTCTTTCTAATCCCCCGTACACAACTCTGATGAAATGGCCTACTAGCTTTGTTCACTATACATGTCTTTCTAATCCCCCGTACACAACTCTGATGAAATGGCCTACTAGCTTTGTTCACTATACATGTCTTTCTAATCCCCCGTACACAACTCTGATGAAATGGCCTACTAGCTTTGTTCACTATACATGTCTTTCTAATCCCCCGTACACAACTCTGATGAAATACAGTGGAACATCCATTATAAGACCTTCAAAAATCATCCCAAATGAGGTCTTATAAGGGAGGGGTCTTATAAGGGAGGGGTCTTATAAGGGAGGTAATTTTAATACTTACAAAAAAGGGCTATGTCTCAGAGAAGTAGGTCTTATGTGGGAGGGAGTCTTATAATGGGAGGTCTTATAAGGGAGGTTCCACTGTATTAATATTTTGGTAAAGGTAAAGATGTGCCACCCCCCCCCCTGTATTTCTCGGTTAATTCCATTTTCCGTTTTTGCCTTTCTTACCAAACATAAAGCTGTATTTTATGAACCTTTTCAGCTAATTATCTTTTTGGAATACTAACCCTAACCCTACCCCCCCCCCCCCCCCCCCCCCCCCTATAAGACGGGGAAACGCAATGAACCACGACTGTGACAAATGCCGCGGTGTACTGCAGTACATAGAGGGGGGGGGGGGGGGGGTCCTATTAGATAATGGCCTTTATCATGACTGCAATTAGTGATTGAAGAAAGATAATTAGCTGAAGATGTTCATAAAATACAGCTTCTTCTTTGGTAAGAAAGGCAAAAACGGAAAAATGGAATTAACCGAGAAATGTAGTTTTTTTAATTTTTTATATTAGACATTTCAGCATGAGTGTAGTGAGCGAAAATACTAGAATTATTTTCTTAAACGGAAGTATTTCACGTGATTCATGACTCACAGACATCGTCACAATCGGATCGCAATCGCATCGCATCGTATGCAGTGTGGCTGGTCCTTTACATCGATGAAAGGGGCTGTATTCTCACTACTATCCAGTGTCGCCGCACTGCTGTGGGTTATCGAGAAACATGACCCGGCGGAGAATGAGAACAGAATCTTCGTGAAAAAACGCGTTGTTCGTACATTTAAAAACAAAAGAAACATAAACCTGGGTTCATTTGTAAAGATCCATCAGTTCACGTGTCAAAAGCACGGGTTTCACGTGTTTTCCCTCATAAGTGGAAATAAATCTTGTTTTGACCAAGTCTGACTCCCATATAAATGGCCCCAAATTCAAACCGACACACCAGTTTAAAGAGCAGCCTCAATTTTGAATATGGGGAAATTTGTTTGTGGGTCACAGCAACCCGGACAAAAACCAAGGGACTTAATCGTGGTGCGTCACTGGGTCTTTAAATAGACACGAAGTACTCTGCAATGATGCACAGTCACTAACACGAAAACGGTGTTTGGTGAATCATTGACCTTGACAAAAACGGGTTTGGTTAACCCCTTGACGGTCACCAACGTATTACGTACTGACCTGATGACATCACTGATGACGTCATCAGATGAAGAGGAATAACTCTAATATGCTGGCTTTTGCTCTAACACAGTCAAGAGAGTTAATATCCCCAGACCATTTTGCCAGATTGGCTCTATCAGTTGTCTTTTTCATGGCATGGTTAGCCCAATGGTTTTGTCTTTAATTTTCTCTGGCAGTCAAGGGGTTAAACACACAGCACAGGGGAAAGCCGTGGGTGTTGTATTGGGGGGCACAAAAAAACCGCACACTATCCAAAGGCGCACGGCAAAATGCGCACAATTTTACCGTCCAAAGGCGCACACTTCCACCGTTCAAAACTTGAGCTCATTCTGCTGAGCATTTGTATCATTGCAATTCTGCGTACCCAGGTATTCCTTGTTTTTCAGATAGGTTAGGGATAGGGTTAGGGATAGTTAGGGATATGTTTAGGGATAGGGTTAGGGTTAGGGTTAAGAATAGGGTTAGGGATAGGGTTAGGGTTAGGGATAGGGTTAGGGTTAGGAATAGGGTTAGGGATAGGTTTAGTCCTAGTCCACCCGTCTCAAAAACAACTGTGCGCTTTCGGATTGTAAATATCGTGCGCTTTTCTACCATAAATATGTGCGCCTTTTGACGGCTGTGCGCGTTTGGGAAAAAGCAATATTGTGCGCTTTTCGACTGTTGCCTTGTATTGATGGCCTAACAACCCCGGGCAAAGTTGTAGGTTATTAAGCACTCTCTCATGTTTACGACTCTGGATCTTAAAATCAGTTTTATTTTTCATTTTCATGGGCTGAACGCCACACCGGTGTACTAGACTGACCCAAACCCTTTCCCAAGAATGGCAGAATGTATTGCTTGGAAAGCTTCTATCCTTTTTTTTTTTTTTTTTTTACTGTTGTAGCTAGACCAAAACGTACACCTTTAATATAAAAAAACACCCACACGCTTTTCTGTTTCAAAATGCTTTTACCCAACTGTTCACAAAAACAACAACATTTTTTTCTGAAAGTTTTACGCGTTTCTTTTAGAAGGTTCTTTAGCTTTACCATACTTTAACTGGTAGTGTCCAAGTTTACGGTTAGTTGACATGGCTTGGTAATTGATGAATACTAGGAGCGACTAGGAAAGAACAGGGCCCATTTCTCAGCTTTTTTCGTTGGCAAGCTAACTGAAGTGGAAGCTGCCTTTTTAGCCCAATAGTTAGGTAAATGAAAGCTTCAATCCAGACCAGACCCAGAGAATGGTAAAAGAATCGCTGATTACTGAAACAATGCCGCTATTAGGAGAAAACAACAACCACACTTTAAGTTCATTGAAACGACAACTGCTTTTAATTAAAAAACAAACAAACCCCGTGGATAGTGCATGATTGTAGTATTGATGACTACAGTAATCTGATCCAAGGAACGCCTGAAGAACCATTATGTAACGTGTACTGTTGACCGGAGGAGAGCCACTCCACTTCCATAACAATAATGCCGCTATTATTAAAAAAATATCACTTTATGTTCACTGAAACGACAACTGCTTTCAATTTAAAAGAAAAAGAAAAGAAAAAAGCGCGTGGATAGTGCATAATTGTAGTATTGATGACTACAGAAATCTGATCCAAGGGACGCCTGAAGAACCATTATGCAACGTGTACTGTTGACCAGAGGAGAGCTCTCCACCCCCTTAACAATACAAGTCCATCAGTGGAACCAGAAACACTCTATGAAATAGCGCATATGTGACCCAGCACCGCGAAAGGGACATTAAGTCGCTCAGCTAGTTTCTCACAACAGGCTTGAAAAGTCGTAAATCTCATTTTTGATCATTTTTGAGTTATGGGTATTTTCGTGTTCTCTAACTTGTTATCTTTAAAATCAATAAAGGATAACATTTAATATGGTCTCTAAATGGTCTTGCGGGTGTTTTAAAACGAGTAGGTCAATGCATTTTCTTCCGATAGGCTAGATGGTAGACTGTGTTTTCTCAAAATGGCCGACGCGCACCCTACTAACTTTAAATGCTCATAACTCTGGAACGGAAAAAGATACAAGAATGGTTCTTGTATCATTAGAAAGAGAATTGGCTGAGGTTTGCAACAGTATAATGTTCTCAGAATGGTCATTTTGACACTTAATATCCCTTTCGTGGTGCTGGGTTACATACAGGGCATAGAGTGTTTTGGGTGGAACTCAACCATCAGACCAGGCAAGTCAAACCACGACCGCTTTCCGCAGCAAAGGAAAATCTAGGACCCACGTCAACCAACCACGCCGTTGAGCACCCCCTTTCGGCTGAGTTGTAATTTAGACACCCCCCCGCAATTCAAATTGGGTAGGTACCGATTGGTCCTATCCCGTTACGTCATATTACGATTTTGCCCTGTGTTTGACGTAATCGCGCCGACGCTAAACCCAGTGCCTTTTTGTCCTAGCTCCAGTTTCGATTCGTCATATTCGCCAGCTGTGCGTGCCTTTTCGTCCTTTCCTGAACGTCGCATAAACTTCGCAGGATTATACGCTTCTCTTTCCGAGTTTGACGAGTCCACGAAACAGTAAGCTATCTGCAGTATCGACTCCATCTACTTGCAATTTAATTGGATAACGGCAACGTCAAGCGTGGCCATGTTGGCCATGTTGTCTTGACTTTTTTAATTTCCCAACCCTAATCCTAACCCTATCCCTTTCCCGGGCGTTCTATCCTAACCCTATCCCTATCTAACCTTAGCTGTTGTACACGTGTTTGTGCCTTTTCGAGTGAACGCCATGTGTATTATGTTTAAATACAAGAAAAGGACGAAACGGCACTGTCAAATTTTGGCTTTGAAAACTTTCACGGAGAAACAACATTGTGCTGTTCTCGGGAAAGGGATAGGGAATGTAAATATCTGCCTGTCAGAAAGTATTATATTATTAATGTTGGTTGAGGTAATCAGTACAGATGTGATTACACTTTTGATTTAATTTTGTTGCAAGCCAAGTTTTATATTTACAAATTATGTAAATGTGAAGACAAACTTCCACAGTTGCAACACTACATTGCTATTTTCGGCGAATAAATACAGGCTAGCCCCAAACTATCTCCTTCTTTTAAAAAGAAAATCTTGCTTAACACATTCTATGCATTAAAAGTAGGCCTACCTTTCAGCTTCTGAAGCAAGGGACCCTCACGTACTCTCCAAAAAGGGCTTGTGGACTGATTATAAATCTTCAATCTTCATGGAAGGGGGGAGTAATTCCACCCTAGACCAGGAGTACCCCAGGGAAGCAGGCATCCAGGGTAGAGGGTTAACGTGGACTGCTAGTATACCGGTACAGCGTAACATACCTCCCCCGTGAAATACGACCCCTTTCCTCATACGAATTGTTTGCTGTTTGGGAAAGATTCGCCCCCTGAATACATTCAGAGGCGTCTTGTGGCATGTAGGAAGAGCAGAGGATTCATCACTAAATATTGAGAAGTCGCTGATATTTTTTCAGAAATTTATTATGAATTATTTTTGTCATGGGTACGTGTTTGTTGACAACATCCGCCATATTGGGAAAAAACCGCGAAAGCCAGTGCGATATGGGTCTGTACATGGATTTATCGGCAAAGATGTAGATTTACACCCTCTCGCTCAATTTATCGGTTCTTTCTGTGTAGATTGAGCACTTAAATATGTATATTTTATAAAAACAAAAGGTCATCGTTACGGTTGTGACGAGCATGCATGCGACTTATTTCACGGGATGACTTAATTCTGGTGACACCGGCTCTAGCCCAGAGACTGACAGACCTATCGTCTGTCAAACCTGTCACAAAATCACCGGTTGCAATAGTTTTTGTATCCGCAGCGTGGAACCATGCATGAGAGGTGGCTGCACTCCAGAATCCACTCTACGGGGGGAATGGGATACGAGTTTCAGTCACGGTAAACAGAGGCATGCTCGCATGCATAATTATATAGTGCACACACAGACACAGACACACATACGCGCGCGCGAATACATACATACACACACACACGCGCGCGTGCGCACACATACGTGCGTGCTTACACACACACACACACACACACACACACACACACACACACACACACACACACACACACACACACACACACGCGCGCGCGCGCGCGCGCGCTCGCGCGCATACATGCGCATCACCACCCCTCCTCCCATATACTCACACAGACACGAGAGAGAGAGAGAGAGAGAGAGAGAGAGAGAGAGAGAGAGAGAGAGAGAGAGAGAGAGAGAGAGAGAGAGAGAGAGAGAGAGAGAGAGAGAGAGATAGAGAGAGAGAGATAGAGAGAGAGAGAGAGAGAGAGAGAGAGAGAGAGAGAGAGAGAGAGAGAGAGAGAGAGAGAGAGAGAGAGAGAGAGAGAGACAGACAGACAGACAGACAGACAGACAGACAGACAGACAGACAGACA
Source organism: Phymorhynchus buccinoides (assembly GCA_017654935.2). NCBI lineage: Eukaryota > Metazoa > Mollusca > Gastropoda > Neogastropoda > Raphitomidae > Phymorhynchus > Phymorhynchus buccinoides. Next base: position 35,223,230 of record CM065698.1, on the reverse strand, counting down.
CACACACACACACACACACACACACACACACAGAGACAGACACAGAGAGAAAGGAAAGCACCATTAAAGAAGGGCATACAATTTCTCAGAAAATCAATACCGTTGATCGATAATCGATGAGGCTGAAGAAGAAGAAGGGGAGATTGTGTTTCACCCTTTTTATTAGGGAGGGAGGGAGGGAGGGGAGGGAGGGAGGGAAGGGAGGGAGGGCTGACCCTGCGTGACCACAGGGCTGCACTTAACACTTCCTTTCATGATAATAACAAAGACACGCCCCCCCCCCCCCCCCTCCGTGTGGATACCAGGGAGTCTTTCGTAGAAATAGCCCCCCCCCCACCTTCTGGAAGTTCTGTACTTGTAACTTCCTCTAACTTACTCTCTTTGACTCTGCCTTTTCCTTTTGCTTACTGTCATCCACTATCTTTCTGCCTTATTGGTCCATTCTCCTGCAGGCCTTGTTTTTCTTGGAAACTCTTACAAAGATTTTTTCTTATGCCGAAGACGGACATGTTGGGCCTAGCTATTTCTTAGTTAGGCGCATAACGGCAGCCTGACGCATCTGCGCTCATATGAGAGGACACACTCCGGGCGATCGAGAAAGAAAGAAAGAAAGAAAGAATGAATGACAAAGGATTGAATGTCAGAAAGTAGAAATAAGTCAGAAAGAAGAATAATTCTTCTAGGTAAAACCCACAAACCACAAAGGGAATAAAGAACTTAGTTAGTCAAGTCAAGTCAACATTTTATTTCCAGATGGAACATTGAATAAACAAATAATATACTTTTTTTCATCAAGTCATCCGTAAAAAACACAACTACAAAAAAACCGAAGGAACTAAAGATTCCAAAGTGGTAAACAATAAACAAAGGGGGAAAAGAGGGGAAAGATAAACAAAGAAACAAACAAGTTACAAAATCAGGGAAGAGGGTGGGGAGTGGGAGAGCAACATATTATGTACAATATGCATCGATTCATATATTATAGTTAGTTGGCTAGTCATCTATAGTCCCGTCAGCAGCTATGGTTATCTCAGGACTGTCACCGCGTAAAGTTCGACCACGCATATAAACAAAACAGACATCAATGATTCTTAACAACGTCCAAAAACCTGAAAATAAATAAATAAAATAAACAGTACAATTCACGATATGGCATCTTCACCATTGTACCCTGTAGCTCATAATTTCATACAGTGCTGGAAACGTTGAGCCATTCTACTCTACTTATCGGATCCACGTTAAAAAAAATGGCCTAGCTATTCTAAGTAGCTATCCGCATGCAAATTTTGAGCATCCTGGGTCCGCGCCGCTGTATTTTTTGCATGTTCGGCTCCATGGCAGTGACCTTTACCTTTGACCAATGACCTTCATGTTCGATCTTGGCTTAGGTATGTTTAGTACCTATCCGCATGCAAACTTTGGGCATCCTGGGTCCATCCCTTCAAACGTTATTGTACCAGGGGATCGGCAGCATTTTCGGCTCCAGTGACCTTCACATTTGAACAGTGACCTTCATGTTTGAACATGGTCTAGATATCCTAAGTACCTATCCTCATGCAACATTTGAGCGTCCTGGGTTCCTTCGTTCAGACGTTTTTGTGCCAGGTGCTCGGCAGCATTTTCGGCTCCAGTGACCTTGACCTTTGACCTATGACTTTAATTTTCGAACTTGGCCTAGATATCCTCAGTATGTATCCGCATGCATAATTTGAGCGTCCTAGGTTTATCCGTTCAAACTTTGTCGTGCTAAAATATTCAGATAGATAGATAGTCAGATAGATAGTAAGGAACAAACAGAATTATCTGAAAACATTACCAGCTTCGCTCAGCTCTGCTACGCGGCTGGTGATCAGAAACAAACAAACATGAATCAGCTTTCGCCTCGCGGCAGGGTTAATGATCAGTAGATTAAGCTTAGCCATGCAGTTTTAATTTTGTTGAAAATTTAGATACACTGAATTCTGAGTGGTAGCAAAAAAGCCTAAATGTATGTTATAAAGAGTGATTACTTCGCAGACTACCAAGCTTGCGAAAAACGAAGCCAACTTTCTTACTTCCCACCTGGAAGGTGGGAAGTGTTAAGTACGGTAACAGAGACAGCGAGTGAGTTCACAATGATCCCCACCTGTAGTGTAGGTGAAAGGGTGGGAGTGCGCTTATAAGCTTAGGGGAAGACGGGGTAAAAAGCGCATGGGCGGGTAAGAAGCCCACCCCAATTATCTCATGAAATAAAGAAAATTTCAGTCAAATTTGCCCATGAGACGAATGCTAAACATTAACACTCGTCTCATGGGCAAAATGAGACTGAAATTTGCTTCATTTCATGAAATAATTGGGGTGGGTTTCTTACCCGCCCATGCGCTTTTTACCCCGTCTTCCCCTATAGCTTGTTGTGCTCATGAAATAATTTGTGTATACTGCAATGCATTATGTCAATAAACTTTGTTTAAAACAAAGGGTGGGAGTAAACAGTCGGCTTCAGTTAGCTGTAGACTGCGAACTCTTTGTATATTCAGGCTTTTTGGTGGAAGTAAACGTGTTGAGAGCTGAAAAAGAGAACGGGACAAATATCTTTTCAACCTGCTTTTAAAAGGAGCACCCTGACGGATGAGATTTTGCAAGAAACACGTCGAGATCACAATGAAAACACCATTTACAGGGATCGCAACACTCACTTTGCTCTGGTTTCCTAGAAATCAAACCGTCAAATCGGCGATTCCTCCTTGGCGGAGGTGCTGGAAGTCAAATTATTTCAGTGGGAGTTTAGACCAAATTATTTGCACGAAATGTCCACAATACAAGCCTCTTTATTTTATTATTTTTTATTTTATGCAGTTTACCAATAGGAGTTTCGCTCACAACAAAGGAAATAGCTCCATTTCTTTTTTACTGCACTACAAAGAAGAAAAATCTTCAACCACGATGAGTGGCCACCACCCACCCCATCCAAGATGGCTTCTCCCTCCGGCATCTCCGCCAAGGAGGAATCGCCGTTTTGACGGTTTGATTTCTAGGAAACCAGAGCAAAGTGAGTGTTACGATCCTTGAAAAGGCTGTCTTTCTGGTGATCTCGACGTGTTTCTTGCAAAAACTCATCCGTCAGGGTCCATCTTTAAATAACAGTGCGTTTCAAGCCTAACATGATCCAGTAACTGTGGAATGGAGCCAGAGTCGTTTTTTGTTTAGCAAATAAACACTTAA
>CM065698.1:35190029-35202529 GCA_017654935.2 Phymorhynchus buccinoides | reverse complement strand
TCACCCTCGCCCACAACAACCCCCCCCCCACCCACCCCCTCTCTTCGTTGTGAACGTTTCGTATCAAATGTCATTGTGCATGTATCAGCACGAAATGGTTTGCTTTTGCTCCTCTTTGGCGTTTTATTTATACCCGGCAAGAGGGGTTATGTGAGTATCTTCTTCTCTTCTTCTGCCTGTCCAGGCCCTATGGCCATAATGGGTGAGGTACGTGTGTGTCCGGTTTTCAGTTTTCACTGGTCTCCCCGCTGCATTCAGCCGACACGTTCCGATTTCGGAGGAGCTCAAAGGAGAAAATTATTTGGAAGGTTGTTTAAAAAAAGAAGAAGAAAACCCCCGCAGGAGAATGGACCAATAAGTCAGAAAGATAGTAGATGACAGAAAGCAAAGGGAAAAGGCAGAGTCAAAGAGAGTGACAGATTAGAGGAAGCTACAAGCGCAGAACTTCCACAAGGTGGGGGAACTATTTTTACGAAAGACCCCCCCCCCCCCCCCCCCCGGTATTCCCACGGGGAGATGTGGTTACGTTTTTGTTCATGTTGATTTGTGAGTTTATCTATCTGTGAACATGTCTTATTTGAACAACAACAATCAAAATCAAGCAATGGAAGTTCAGGCTATCACTTAAAGACCGACTGATTGAATATTAACCCTTTCACATACAAAATTATATTTATGTATCAGCTTTCTTGAAAACCAGCCTGACTTTCGAAAAAGCAATTTTATTTGAATATAGTATTCATTGATCTAAAGCTCTTGAATGGAGTAATATGGCAAGTCCCTACAGGTTGTCAAAATCTCAAAGGAGAATTTCCACTATTTTTGTAATACTATCACCCCCCCCCCCCCACCTAAGCCAGCTAGATAGGTGAAGACGGGGTAAAAAGCCCATGGGCGGGTAAGAAGCCCATGCCAGTTATCTCATGAAATGAAGAAAATTTCAGTCAAATTTTGCCCATGAGACGAATGCTAAACATTAACACTCGTCTCATGGGCAAAATTTGACTGAAATTTCTTCATTTCATGAGATAATTGGCATGGGCTTCTTACCCGCCCATGGGCTTTTTACCCCGTCTTACCCTATACATTTCATTTTAATCTAGGAAAATAGCTCTTAGAGATATAGGGTTAATGGGAAATGATACTGACTTACAGTCTTTTTAACAGTCATTTAAAAAAGATGAGTTTAGTCGTTATTTTCGTTTTTTTTTTGGGCCTGCATGTGAACTAACGAGTGAACATTTACAAGGTTTTTAATTTGCTATTGTTTGTGTCGGTTAAAAAAAATGCGAAACTGCATTCCTGTTTTGCGCTTGTGAGCGAGTCAATAAGACATTTGCCACGGGCGGTCGTAGGCTTACGATAGACTAGACTAGTGTTTGACTACACTTTTGCCTGTATGTTTTACCCGTATACGTGAACTCTCTTCTTCTTCTTCTTCTTGTTCTTCTGCATTCCCAGGCCATATGGCCATAATAATGACTAAATATGTATATGCCCGTTTTCAGTTGTCACCGGTCTCCCCGGTGCGGGGAGATTTTGTTTTGAAAAAAGGCAGGAAGTATAATAGATGACAGTAAGCAAAGGAAAAAGGCAGAGTCAAAGAGCGTGGCAAATTAGAGGAAGGTACAAGCACAGAACGTCCAGAAGGTGGGGAACTATTTCTTGCAAAAGACAGCCCCCCCCCCCCGGTATCCCCACGCTTAGAGACTTGTGGAGGGGTCGGGGTCGTCCTGCTCCCCGTATGGAGGCACGAGGCATCCACCCATTGCCCACTCTCTTATTCAAAGCCTTAATTTAAATTCAAGGTCGCTCGGCCTTGCGTAGCTCCGCTCCTTCATATATACGTGGTAAGATTCAACGTGGTGACAGCCCTGACATGGCCTTAGTTGTCGACGGGGCTATGATTTTAATCTTAATCTTAATCTTGATCCTGCTCTTCATTCAGCTGACCTGCGCAGGACTGCGGACAGGGTGTTCAACTTTACATTTGCCAAAGGAGTTTTTATTGATTTGAAAGGTGACGAAAATTTGATAATGTTCACAGCGTGAAGGTGGTCCCTATCTTGACGGGTCTGACTGAGTGAGCCAAACATGCTCCTTCACACTCATATCATTAAAAAAAACCCACTGTCATCTATCAAACTTCGGAACTACTACTTGGCAAAGTGAGAGAGGAGGAGAGAAAGGAAGAATGAGGAGGGGGTGAGGGTGGGGTATAGAAACAGAAGGGAGAGAGAGAGAGAGAGAGAGAGAGAGAGAGAGAGAGAGAGAGAGAGAGAGAGAGAGAGAGAGAGAGAGAGAGAGAGAGAGAGAGAGAGAGAGAGAGAGAGAGAGAGAGAGAGAGAGAGAGAGAGAGAGAGAGAGAGAGAGAGAGAAAACTGGAACACTTTTGAAAACGTTAACTTTATGTTTCAAGGATAAAGATTTTAGGCAACGCCTAGTCTTCCAATCTGTCCTTGAGACAGGGAGGGGGGGGGGGGGGGGGGCAGAAAATGGGAGACAGACAAACAGAGAGACAGAGACAGAGGCAAGAACAGAAAGAGGGGGGGGGGGGGGGTAAGGGAGAAAGTGATTGAAACACAACACAGAGAGAGAGAGAGAGAGAGAGAGAGAGAGAGAGAGAGAGAGAGAGAGAGAGAGAGAGACACAGAGAGAGAGAGAGAGAGAGAGAGAGAGAGAGACAGAGAGAGAGAGAGAGAGAGAGAGAGAGAGAGAGAGAGAGAGAGAGAGAGAGAGAGAGAGAGAGAGAGAGAGAGAGAGAGAGAGAGAGAGAGAGAGAGAGAGAGAGAGAGAGAGAGAGAGAGAGAGAGAGAGAGAGAGAGAGAGAGAGAGAGAGAGAGAGAGAGAGAGAGAGAGAGAGAGAGAGAGAGAGAGAGAGAGAGAGAGGAGAGAGAGAGAGAGAGAGAGAGAAGAAAAAAAACAACTTGAAAAACTTGAAAAACTGAAGATTTGAAAACTTAAAAACTGAAACTTTATTTTCCAAGGATATAGATTTTAGGGAGAGAGAGAGAGAGAGAGAGAGAGAGAGAGAGAGAGAGAGAGAGAGAGAGAGAGAGAGAGAGAGAGAGAGAGAGAGAGAGAGAGAGAGAGAGAGAGAGAGAGAGAGAGAGAGAGAGAGAGAGAGAGAGAGAGAGAGGAGAGAGAGAGAGAGAGAGAGAGAAAAACGTAGAGAGAGAGAGAGAGAGAGAGAGAGAGAGAGAGAGAGAGAGAGAGAGAGAGAGAGAGAGAGAGAGAGAGAGAGAGAGAGAGAGAGAGAGAGAGAGAGAGAGAGAGAGAGAGAGAGAGAGAGAGAGAGAGAGAGAGAGAGAGAGAGAGAGAGAGAGAGAGATAGGGAGAGAGAGAGAGAGAGAGAGAGAGAGAGAGAGAGAGAGAGAGAGAGAGCATGAGACATAAAGACAACGAGAGACAGAAAAAAAGAAAGAAAGAAAGAGACAGAGAGAGGAGAGAAGAAGAAACAAAGAGGAAGAGAGACGGAGAAAGGAGGAGAGAAAGAGAGACAGAAAGAGTGACCAAGAGAGGAATAGAGAGAAAGACATTTATAAAAAGAGAGAGAAAGAGAGAGAGAGAGAGAGATAGGGTGGGGTGGGGTGGACACTCAGACAAACAGATAGACAATGACAAATTACAAGAGAGAGAAGCTAGGCGGATGTGAGCACTAATCTGTGGATGAAAAATGACAGAAAAATCAATGATCCTCCGAAATGCCATGTTCTCCAAAACGAAGGCGATAATTGCGAAACACTATCCTAAGCGCTTTCGATATTAAAGACCAAAACTTCGGTACTAGACAATTAAATGACAGAATTATGAAAAAAAGTCCGCGAGCGTCAGGTGGGTCTTTAAATTACGACAGAATTATGAAGAAAATTCCGCGAGAGTCAGGTGGGTCTTTAAATTACGACATAATTATGAAGAAAATTCCGCGAGAGTCAGGTGGGTCTTTAAATTACGACAGAATTATGAAGAAAATCATGGTGGGTCTAATGGTCTCCTAGGCGGCTAAAAAGTGAATTGCTGTTAAGGTCTCTGTACACGTGAACGTGTTTTCACTCTTTCCCCATGGCAGCACAGTGATAGACCAGTGATTAAGGTCGCTGTACACGTTAACCATATTCACGAAACATCTCTATTTCCCCATGTCAGCACAGCGTTAGGCCCTTCATTAAGGTCTGCGAACACGTTAACAATATTCACAAAATGTCTCTATTTCCCCAAGACAACACAATGTTAGGCCAATCATAATATGACTTGCAACTCACGGTGTTGCCATGGAGAAATAGAGATATTTTGTGAATAGTGTTAACGTGTACAGAGGCCTTAATATGACTTACAACTCACTCTGTTGCCATGGGGAAATAGAGATATTTTATGAATATGTTAACGTGTACAGAGACCTTAATATGACTTACAACTCACTGTGTTGCCATGGGGAAATAGAGATATCTTGTGAATAATGCTAACGTGTACAGAGACCTTAATATGACTTACAATTCACTGTGTTGCCATGGGGAAATAGTGACAAATGTTCACGTGTACAGAGACCTTTATTGTTGTCGCTGTAGTCTTCTGTCATTGTCATCATAATCTTAGTCTTTTTTACAATTAAATATTGTCATTGTTATTGTCACAAACCACTAAAACTTTCACCAAGAAGGGGTAAACATCAACAATACAGGGCGAAAGCGTGATGAGAGAGAGAGAGAGAGAGAGAGAGAGAGAGAGAGAGAGAGAGAGAGAGAGAGAGACAGAGAGAGAGACATATTCACACAATTCACAAAGTTTACTGATCCAGGCCTTCTGCCCATGTCAGAGGGGAGGGGGCTACAAAGGAAAGAGAGAGAGAGAGAGAGAAGGAGAGAGAGAGAGAGAGAGAGAGAGAGAGAGAGAGAGAGAGAGAGAGAGAGAGAGAGAGAGAGAGATATATATACACTCCCTCTCTCTCTCCTCTCTCTCTCTCTCTCTCTCTCTCTCTCTCTCTCTCTCTCTCTCTCTCTCTCTCTCTCTCTCTCTCTCCCTCTCTCTCTCCTCTCTCTCTCTCTCTCTCTCTCTCCCCTCTCTCTCTCTCTCTCTCTCTCTCTCCCCCTCTCTCTCTCTCTCTCTCTCTCTCTCTCTCTCTCTCTCTCTCTCTCTCTCTCTCTCTCTCTCTCTCTCTCTCATAATCACTTACTTGTGGTTTCACAGACTTATAATGATCCTCACTACTTTAACAAAACCCACAATTAAATCACACTTTAAATTAACAGAGAAAATGAATGCTCACAAAACACTCTCCACAACCGCTCGACACCACAAGCTCAACACCATCTAAAACGCTTCAAATAAACTAAACAGTGGAACGTCTGGGAAAAAAAGGAAAGGAAAGTCTGACTTCTGAAAATGGCTGGCACGCCTCCTAAGCGGGCCAGTGTCGTCACGCACCAAGATAGTAAAACGTATTAATAAAAAGAAAGCGAAAAGGTAAGACGAGATTGAGGAAGAAGAAGAAGAAGAAGAAGAAGAAAAAGAAGGATTAAAAAAACAAAAAAACGACAAAAAAGTAGGATCATAAATCTGTACAAAGAAAATATCAAATCACTAGTCAAGCGTGGAATGTCATACAGAGTAAAAAAAAAGTCCCCCCCCTCTCTCTCTCTCTCTCTCTCTCTCTCTCTCTCTCTCTCTCTCTCTCTCTCTCTCTCTCTCTCTCTCTCTCTCTCTCTCTCTCTCTCTCTCTCTCTCTCTCTCTCTCTCTCTCTCTCTCTCTCTCTCTCTCTCTCTCTCTCTCTCTCTCTCTCTCTCTCTCTCTCTCTCTCTCTCTCTCTCTCTCTCTGTATCTCTGTATGCTCTGTATCGCGCGCGCGCGCGCGCGCGCGCGCGCGCGTGTGTGTGTGTGTGTGTGTGTGTGTGTGTGTGTGTGTGTGTGTGTGTGTGTGTGTGTGTGTGTGTGTGTGTGTGTGTGTGAGAGTGCGCGTGAGGGTGTGCGTATGTGCGTGCGTAAGGGAAGGTGTTATGGAGTGTGTGTGTGTGTGTGTGTGTGTGTGTGTGTGTGTGTGTGCGTGTGTGTGTGTGTGCGTGTGCGTGCGCGTGTGTGTGTGTGTGTGTGTGTGTGTGTGTGTGTGTGTGTGTGTGTGTGTGTGTGTGTGTGTGTGTGTGTGTGTGTGTTTCATATTGAAAACGATACATAGCTGCTGTTGTGCATGTTTTGTGTTTTCTTGTCATGATAGGGGCTGTTGGCCTAAATCATTAAAATATGTCCGTGTTCCGAGTTCCGAGTTCTCTGTATCTCTGTCTGTCTCTGTCTTTGTCTCTCTCTGTCTGTCTGTCTCTCTCTCTCTGAGTTCTTTTTTTTCTTGGTCCTATTCATTATCATTTCCCTTTCTGTTTCTCCCATTTTTCTTCTCTCCCTTCTCCTCTCTCCACCCCCCCCCCTCTCTCTCTCTCTCTCTCTCTCTCTCTCTCTCTCTCTCTCTCTCTCTCTCTCTAGCTCTCTCTCTCTCTCTCTCTCTCTCTCTCTCTCTCTCTCTCTCTCTCTCTCTCTCTCTCTCTCTCTCTCTCTCTCTCCCCAGTTTCACCTTGCTTGTTTCTGAACAGACCCTGTTTGGTGGAATTGATATAAATCGTGGATAGCTAATTCACAATAGTTCGTTAGCAGTTAGCCAGACAATTAAAGAGTTAATTCACCTACTACTTATTCACCAAATGTCTGTCCCTGCTTTGAACAACGAAAATAAATTAAGCGAAGCGATGAAAGAACAGCCATGCTGGCAACAGTGGGAAGTCTTTTTTTGTGTTACCTATGTACTGACAATTGCGTCAGATGTTTGAAATCGAACTAATTTAAATTATCAGTCAGGTTCATGAAGGCGAAGAAGAAGAAGAAGAAGAAGAAGAAGAAGAAGAAGAAGAAGAAGAAGAAGAAGAAGAAGAATAAGAAGAAGAAGAAGAAGAGGAAGAAGAAGAAGAAGAAGAAGGAGGAGGAGGAGGAGGAGGAGGAGGAGGAGGAGGAGAGGAGGAGGAGAAGGAAGAAGAAGAAAAAAAGAAGAAAACTAACACTGAGACACTCGGCGTCATTTAAGCCCCACGTGGCATAGTTTGTGCTAGGATGTCTTTTACGTTTAGTATTAGACCCCCTCCTTTACCGGGATGTACACCCTTAACTCGGAGACATGTTTGCCGCTCGGCGACATTAAAATCTCACGTGGCATAATTTGTACTGCAATGTTTTCTACTCTTCTTTTTACACCCCCACACAAAACATTTAGAGTGATTCTATACAGTATTTCACGAGATATAGGAGGGTGAAGAAAAACGGAAACATGTCTGCCGCTCGGCGACATTGTATTTCCGAGGGATAATTTATGTACGAATGTGCTATACTCTTAGTGTCACATCCTGATACAAAATTGGAAGGGATTCTGTCTTCTAGTTCACGAGATGCAGCTTGGACAAGAAATATATATCACAAAAAAGGAAATTTCGGTTTTCAAGGTCACACTTCAAGGTCAAGGTCAGCATGGCGATAATGTTATGCTCGGATGTTTTCTACTCTAGGTTATACAGTACCACACACAATCTGAGCGCTTCTGTCAAGTACAAATGTGGAAAATAATTATGGCGGAAAACCCAATTTGTAGACCCCTACCACTTTCAAGGCCTACCGATCTCCCTGACCTTGACCTTAACCTTGATCGGTATGCCATCATCAGAACGGCCATAAGCCAAAGTACCTACATACCAAGTCTCTAAGACCAACAGTATGGAAGTTATAGCCCCTTAAATATTTTCGGTTTTCAAGGTCATACGCCAAGGTCAAGGTCACGACGGCGATAATTTATGCGCGGATGCCTTCCTCTCATGGTAACACACCACCACACAAAATTAGAAAACGATTCGGTCAAGCGGTTCGGGAGATATCATTGGGACAGAAAACCCCAATTTTTAGACCCCTACCACTTTCAAGGCATACCAATCTCCCTGACCTTGACCTTAACCTTGATCGAACTCGAACGAAAACAGTCATACATCTTCGTAGATCGGCAAAGGACAAAAAGGTCAAAGTCACGACGGCGAGTGTGTGTGTGTGTGTGCGTGTGTGTGCGTGCGTGTGTGGGTGTGTTTGTGTGAGTGTGTTTGTGTGTGAGTGCGAGCCTACGTGTGTGTGTGTGTGTGTGTGTGTGTGTGTGTGTGTGTGTGTGTGTGTGTGTGTGTGTGTGTGTGTGTGTGTGTGTGTGTGTGTGTGTGTGTGTGTGTGTGTGCGTGCGTGATGTGTGCACGCGTGTGCACGCGTGTGCACGTGTGTGAGTGTGTGTGTGTGTGTGTGTGTGTGTGTGTGTGTGTGTGTGCGTGCTGCGTGTGCGAGAGTGTGTGCGAGCGTGAGTGTGTGTGTGTGTGTGTGTGTGTGCATGTGGGCGCGTGTGTGTGTGTGCGCGTGTGTGTGAGTGTGCTTGTGTGTGTGTGTGTGTGTGTGTGTGTGTGCGTGCGTGCGTGCGTGTGTGTGTGCGTGCGTGTGTCTGTGCGTGTGCGTACGCGCGTGCGTGCGTATGTGTGTGCGAGCGCGCTTGCGTGTGTGTGAGTGTGTGTGTGTGCGTGTGCGTGTGCGTGTGCGTGTGTGTGCGTGCGTGTGCGTGCGTGCGTGTGTGTGTGTGTGTGCGTGCGTGTGTGTGTGTACGAGAGCGAGTGTGTGTGTGTGTGTGTGTGTGTGTGTGTGTGTGTGTGTGTATGTGTACAAGCGTGGTGTGTGTGTGTGTGTGTGTGTGTGTGTGTGTGTGCGCGTGTGCGCGTGCGCGCGTGTGCGTGCGTGCGAGCGTACGCGTGCGTACGCGTACATGTGTGTGTGCGTGGATGGGTGCGTGTGTGTGTGCACGTGTGTGTGTGTGTGTGTGTGTGCGTGTGCGTGCGAGTGTGTGTGTGTATATGTGTGTACGCACATATACAAACACGCATGTGTGTGTCAAGTCAAGTCAAGTCAAGTCAAAATTTTATTTCCAGATGGGAACATTGTATAAGGAAAACATGCTTTTTTTTCAACAAGCCATCCATAAAAAATGATATAAAGAAAAAATAAAGAACTAAACATTCCAAAGTAGAGAACAAGAAAAGGAAAATAAACAAGTAAACAATTAATTAAAGAAACAAGCAAATATTCCACACACAAAAACAGGAAAAAGGATGGGGACATATGCGAATAGCATATTATGTACAATATATACATCAACATCAACAACGAAACATTTAAAACATCACATTTACTTACCAAAATATGTTATGTAGGCTACGTTTCCATTCTTTTAAATAATTGGAATAAAGTTATCAATTATGTTCTGTTAAAGAGATACATTTTCATTTTTTTCTTGAAGTAGTTCTTGTTTTTTATGTTTTTTAAAATGGAGGGTAGTTTGTTCCATGAATCTCCACCCGAATAGAGGAGACTAGATTTGAATAGATTATTATTTGGTCGAGGGAATGAGAGTAAATGGGTGTGTCTGCTTGTGTTTGTCGTAAATGTATCTGTTATCTTTTTTGGAGCATTTCCGTTGACAATATTATGCATGCAGATTGCCTTTTTGAGGAAAAGTCTGTCTTGAAAAGTTAGTATATCTAGTTGTTTGTAGTCTTCATAGGTAAGTGAACTTGATTTTAATAAAATTATTTTAATTGCTTTTTTGTACATACGATTGATAATCTTTAAATTTGTATCACTACAGCTATCCCATAATGTTGAAGCATAATCGATCATGGAGAGTATGTGAGCATTAAAGAATAGTTTACGAGAATGGTTATCAAGGAAATGTTTAATCTTAGATAGCTGGAGTATTTTTCTAGACAGACCTTTCCCTAAAGACTTTATATGGTCTGTCCAAGACAGATCTTTGTCAATGACAACACCTAATGTTTTATGTGAATCAACTTCTTCAATTTTGTTGCTGCAAATAAATAGTGGTGGGAATTGGGAGTTCATCTTTTGTCTTTTTTGTCTGGTTGATACGTACATGCATTTCGTTTTATTGGCATTAATTGACATGTGATTTAATTGTGTCCAGTTAAAAACATTTTGAGCATCATTTTGAAGTTTGCTTACTAGCCTGTTAGCATTCGTATCACTAGTATGAAGGGATGAGTCATCTGCAAACATTTCACATTTACTATTGACAAAGCATGGCAGGTCGTTTATATAAACAGTGAACAATAGTGGACCTAAGATAGACCCTTGAGGTACTCCATAGTGGATTGGAAGCAATTCAGACATTTTGTTATTAATTGAAACCAGTTGTTTTCTGTCACACAAAAAAGATGACATAATATTTAAAAATTCAGGAGGAAGGTTATACAGTTCTAGTTTACGCAGAAGGAGTGAATGATTAATAACATCGAACGCTTTTTCAAAGTCAAGGAAAAGTATACCAGTAAACTTATTTTCATTTATATTACATAGCAGACTGTCAACAAGCTGTATTAGTGAAGTGTGGCATGAATGATTCTTTCTAAATCCAGACTGATCATCATGAAGTAAATTATTTTTATCTAAATAAGAGAATAGGGATTTTTGTATGTGCTTTTCTAGAGACTTAGATAAAGCTGATAAAATAGAAATAGGTCGATAATTAGAAGGGTTAGATCTATCGCCTGATTTATGGATAGGGATTACCTTGGCTTGTTTAAAATTTAACGGAAAACATTGTTTTTCTATACATAAGTTATATAAATAAGTTAGTGAGTCACATATAACTGGGCACGCAATCTGAAGTATGTTAATATCCAAACCATCTATATCGCGTGTCTTTGAATGCTTTAAATATAAAAGATTTCTGCTGACTTCAAATACTGTCATAGGCTGGAGATTGAAAGGAAAATTGATATCTTTTGAACTGAGGAACTGTTTTAAATAGGATAAATCATTTTCATTTGATCTATCACATGTTATAACTTTTTCTTTTATGCTAGCAAAGTGGTTATTTAACTGATCAGCAGAGATATCTGAAACAATTTGCTGACTTCTTGATACTTGTTTGTTAGTTAGCATGTTTATGGCTTTCCATATCTGGCGGGAATCTTTCGTGGAAATTAACATTTGTCGAAAATAATCGCGTTTAGATTTACGTTTCATATTAGTTACCTTATTTCTTTGTTGTCTAAATTCTTGCTGCGTCCCTGAGTTCTTTAAGTGAGTTCGTGTATTTCTTTCATCATCGATATCTTTGGTAATCCAGGGTGGTTTAGTTTCTTGTTTAACTCTTTTCTTTATAAAGGGAGCATGTTTATTATACACTACCATAAAAGTATTTAACCAATAATCAGCTGCTTCATTAGGATCTCTAATTTGATATATAACATTTAATTGAGAATTAACTAAGTCTGCTAGGAAATCTTGTTCATTAAAATTTTTAAAGCTTCTATAGTATATGGTCTTATGTCCTACCTTTGGAAATTTTACATGGGTTTTATACCAGGTAAGACAGATCACATTGTGATCGCTACATTCAGAGGGAGGAGTGCATACTTCAATGATGGACTGCTTATTGTTTGTATAGATATGATCAATTAAAGTCTTACTTGTTTCGGTTATGCGGGTCGGTTGGTTAATTAATTGTTCAAAGCCATGTAAACTATAGAGGTTATGCCATGTTGGTTTTGCTTTTAATAAGTTGATGTTAAAATCTCCCAATATTATTGTTTCACGATCTAGCATTGTAATATTATCCATTAAAGAGTTAAAGCTATCGTACCAATCTGATGTTTCTGCTGGATTTCTGTATATGAACCCTATTATCAGTGGTTTACTATGTTTTAGTGTAATTTCGATCCATAAAGATTCAACAGAATTTGAAATAATGTTATCAAGCTTCTTGCACTTTAATGAAGATGCTAAATACAAAAGAAGGCCTGTGGATTTGGGTTTGTGCGGATCTAATCGTATAATCTGATACCCTGGCATGCTAATATCTGCATCTGTTATGTGTGACGATAAGCGGGATTCCGAAAAACAAAATAGGTTAAAATTGTTACCATTATTTTGGAGTATTGTGCCAATGTCATCTGTCTTATTCCTGGCATTATTAATATTAAGATAGCCAATACGAAGGCCGTCTTTGATTGGCCATGTGTTCAAAGTTGCAGACATATTTTAACCTATAAAGATTAGTGCACGCTTTTAAATACAATTTTTTTTATTTTTTAGAAAGTACAAATACAAAAGTAGAACTACTAGGATCAAAAGAAGACAGGAAAGGGGCGTAGTATCACAACACTATGAAGGGAATGTACAATATTCAAGGGAATATACAATTAAGTGTTAAGTGATAACACAAGTACCTTAAACTGGTTATATACAACAACAAGCCAAAAGAAAAAGATTTAACACAAAAGGAAAAATTAATTGGTAATAGTAATTATTCAAAAGTATAAAATTACAACAAATTTCTATTCGTTATCCAAAGCGTATTGGCGGCGCAGCAAAAGTAACAACCACCACACAGGCACAATACGAAAACAAAATCCCACTCCGAAGTACAATACACAAG
>CM065698.1:35158090-35183090 GCA_017654935.2 Phymorhynchus buccinoides | reverse complement strand
TCGGTTATCATGACTGTGTTTTTGTTGTTGAGATTGTCATGCACGTTATTAATAATTATGCGACATCACATTCAATACCATGCTTTTAACAGTCTGTTTGTGTTTAGATTTAAAGGAGAGAAAAAAAATCCAACAGGAAAATAATTATATAATATGCGACCCAAGGGACATTAAGTCGATGGGCTAGTTTCTCACCACAGGCTGGCAAAGTCAAAAATCTCATTTTTTGTCAATTTTGAGTTATGAGTATTTTTGTGTTCTCTAACATCGTACCTTTCGGATTTATAAAGGACAATATTTGATATGGTCTCTAAATGGTCTAATAAGTGTTTTAAAACGAGTAGGTCAATGCATTTTCTTCAGCTAGGCTAGACTTTAGACGGTGTTTTCTCAAAACGGCCGACACTCACCTTACTAACTTTAAACCCACAGCCGGCATATATAAAGCGTTCACGCGAGGCGCGCGCCATCATGCTACACATATCTGTATTGTTAAAAAATCGGGACTTTACTGGTGTTGCACTGCCTCCGGGCATTGCCTCCAGTATTGTTCCCACCATCTTTGTATCTACAATTACAAATGTCCCATATGTGTCTGTTCCAGACCGAGAGGACGTAAAACACCATTTTTCATTCATTCGCGCGCCATCATTCTCATCGCGGCTGGCGAGAGAGACGGTTCAACCGTTCTTTTTCCCCGGTCGCTCGAGCCACTGCGAGTCAGAACTTCGCAGCGACTAGGCTAGCAGTCTACACCCGATCCATGGGATCGGTAGCTTTCCCTTTAAACGCTCATAACTCTGGAACGGAAAAAGGTACAAGAATGTTCTTGTATCATTATAAAGAGAACTGTCTGTAGTTTTCTACTGTATCATTTCCATTTCGTGGTGCTGGGTCACATATAGAGAACTGCCCCTACAATGCTGTCAGGTAAACGACAAACATTCGTACATGTACTGTGGAACCTTCCTTTAAGAACCCCCCCCCCCCCCCATTATAAGACTCCCTCCCATTTAAAGCCGGCGACAGACTATGCGACTGCCTCATATCACTCGATCAGGTCGTGACGTAGATCAAGTTTTGTTTCCCGCACAGAAGAGGTCACAAGCCATCTGACTCGATCAGACTCGATCAGTGAAATTTAGAACCCGCCCTATTCGGCCCTGTCACCTGACTGGGCCCGACTGAGTCAGACTGATCAAGCAGGATGGTATGCAAATGAGGTGAAACGTCACGACCTGATCGAGTCACATGAGGCAGTCACATAGTCTGTCGCCGGCTTGAGACCTACTTCTACAGGTGAGACATAGCCCTTTTTTGTAAGTATTAAATTACTTCCCTTATGCAACTCCCTCATTTTGGATGATTTTTCAAGGTCTTATAAGGGATGTTCCACTGTACTGTGATACTAATAGACGCAACAACGACGCAATAGACAGCTTGACTCTAATAGGTCTCTCTCTCTCTCTCTCTCTCTCTCTCTCTCTCTCTCTCTCTCTCTCTCTCTCTCTCTCTCTCTCTCTCTCTCTCTCTCTCTCTCTCTCTCTCTCTCTCTCTCTCTCTCTCTCTCTCTCTCTGGGGCTGGGTGGTAAAAAGCATGTAACTTGCTTATCTCATGTTCCCTGGTTAAATAAAATTTCGTTTTTTCGTTCTCTCTCTCTCTCTCTCTCTCTCTCTCTCTCTCTCTCTCTCTCTCTCTCTCTCTCTCTCTCTCTCTCTCTCTCTCTCTCTCTCTCTCTCTCTCTCTCTCTCTCTCTCTCTCTCTCTCTCTCTCTCTCTCTCTCTCTCTCTCTCTCTCTCTCTCTCTCTCTCTCTCTCTCTCTCTCTGGGACTGGGTGGAAAAAAGCATGTAACTTGCTTATCTCATGTTCCCTGGTTAAATAAAATTTCGTTTTCGTTTTCGTTTTTTTTTCTCTCTCTCTCTCCTCTCTCTCTCTCTCTCTCTCTCTCTCTCTCTCTCTCTCTCTCTCTCTCTCTCTCTCTCTCTCTCTCTCTCTCTCTCTCTCTCTCTCTCTCTCCCCCTACCCCCCTCTCTCTCTCTCTCTCTCTCTCTCTCTCTCTCTCTCTCTCTCTCTCTCTCTCTCTCTCCTCTCTCTCTCTCTCTCTCTCTCTCTCTCGCTCTCTCTTCTTTTGCTAAAAATTGTGCATGAAATGACACTATGCTTTTATTAATGATGTTGGACCCCCCTTCCAAAGGGGGCTTTGGCCTTATGGAATAAATATTTTCATTTCATTTTCATTTCTTCTTCTTCTTCTTCTTCTTCTTTTTCTGCGGTCCCAGGCCATATGGCCATAATGGGTAAGGTACGTGTGTGTCCGGTTTTCAGTTTTCACTGGTCTCCCCGCTGCGTACAGCCAACACATTCCGATTTCGGAGGAGCTCAAAGGAGAAGAATTATTTGGAAGATTTTTTTGGGAAAAAAGACAGGAGAATGGGCCGATAAGTCAGAAAGATAGATGATAGAAAGCAAAGGGAAAAGGCAGAGTCAAAGAGAGTGGCAGATTACAGGAAGTTACAAGCACAGAACTTCCAGAAGGTGGGGGAACTATTTTTTACGAAAGACCCCCCCGGTATCCCCACGGGGAGAGACTCGTGGAGGGGGCGGGGTTATCCAGCTCCCCGTATGGAGGCACGAGGCATCCACCCACTGCCCCATTTCATTTCATTTCTCTCTCTCTCCCTCTCTCTCTCTCTCTCTCTCTCTCTCTCTCTCCCCCCCCTCTCTCTCTCTCTCTTACCCACTGCATACGACTCAACCCAACTGCGATCCGATTGTGACGATGTCTGTGAGAAAAGAGAAACAAAATGAGTCAGAGAGAGAGAGAGAGAGAGAGAGAGAGAGAGAGAGAGAGAGAGAGAGAGAGAGAGAGAGAGAGAGAGAGAGAGAGAGAGAGAGAGAGAGAGAGAGAGAGAGAGAGAGAGAGAGAGAGAGAGAGAGAGAGAGAGAGAGAGAGAGAGAGAGAGAGAGAGAGAGAGAGAGAGAGAGAGAGAGAGAGAACGAACGAACGAACGAACGAACGAACGAACGAACGAACGAACGAACGAACGAACGAATGTTTTTTAATTAGGGAAAAAACGGAATAATCACAACCGGCTTTTTTTAAAATTAACCGGCCCTCAAAAATACAACGAAAAAGGCAAAATCAATAAGGAAACAAAATCTACAAAATACAAAAAAAACAAACCCAAGAACATTAAAATTATTTTACAGATATCATAAGATAAAAATGTTTCAGAATCGATTCATCACTAGGTGGAAAATCAATTGCAAGTAGAGAGAGAGAGAGAAGAGAGAGAGAGAGAGAGAGAGAGAGAGAGAGAGAGAGAGAGAGAGAGAGAGAGAGAGAGAGAGAGAGACTGATTGAGACAGAGACAGAGAGCGTAGGCAAGAGTAGTCGTTTGTAGAAACCCCCCACACCAAACGAACATAATAATTTATTGCACCCGCCACTTCAATCCGTCACAAAACAACTTCAAATCAAAACAAGCAACATAGCATGGAATAATAGGAAGGCCTCTCAACCCACGCCGAATAGCAGAAAAGCATGATCAATAATGCAGCTTTAATTAAAACCCCTTTGTTCTCCTCTCTTTTACCACAGGCAACATTAATTAAAACTTACCAGAAACGCCATTATGTTGAGATTCTTGCTTCAATGTTTAGTCTATTTTGGGTTTATTCCACTGGGAGAATTTACAAAAAGCAGCACCAGTCCAGAATAGAAAAAAGTGTTTGCAATTACAGATTTCTCTTCCTTTTCACATTTTACTGTCACTACAAAACATGACACATCATCTCCTCCTCCTCTTCACACTTTACAATAAATACAAAACATGACACATTATCTCCTCCTCCTCTTCACACTTTACTGTCAATACAAAACATGACACATTATCTCCTCCTCTTCACACTTTACTATCAATATAAAACATGACACATTATCTCCTCCTCTTCACACTTTACTATCAATACAAAACATGACACATTATCTCCTCCTCTTCACATTTTACTATCAATACAAAACATGACACATTAATATCCTCCTCCTTCTTCACACTTTACTATCAATACAAAAACATGACACATTATCTCCTCCTCCTCTTCACACTTTGCTATTAAAACATGACACATTATCTCCTCCTCTTCTTCACAGTTTACTATCAATACAAAACATGACACATTATCTCCTCCTCCTCTTCACACTTTACTATCAATACAAAACATGACACATTATCTCCTCCTCCTCTTCACACTTTACTATCAATACAAAACATGACACATTATCTCCTCCTCCTCTTCACACTTTACTATCAATACAAAACATGACACATTATCTCCTCCTCCTCTTCACACTTTACTATCAATACAAAACATGACACATTATCTCCTCCTCCTCTTCACACTTTACTATCAATACAAAACATGACACATTATCTCCTCCTCCTCTTCACACTTTACTATCAATACAAAACATGACACATTATCTCCTCCTCTTCACAGTTTACAATCAATACAAAACATGACACATTAATTATCTCCTCCTCTTCACACTTTACTATTAATACAAAACATGACACATTATGTCCACCTCTTCACATTTTACTGTCAATACAAAACATGACACATTATTCGAGGGGTGCCTGTCAGAACGGTCTATCTCAAAAGTAATAAAGAACACAGATAGACAGTTCTGGCATTCACCCCTCGTAAATATCTCCTCCTCTTCACACTTTACTATCAATACCAAAAAATGACACATTATCTCCTCCTCCTCTTCACAGTTTACTATCAATACAAAAACATGACACATTAATTATCTCTTCCTCTTCACACTTTACTATCAATACAAAACATGACACATTATCTCCTCCTCTTCACAGTTTACTATCAATACAAAACATGACACATTAATTATCTCTTCCTCTTCACACTTTACTATCAATGCAAAGACATGACACATTATCTCTTCATCCTCTTCACACATTACTATCAATACAAAACATGACACATTATCTCCTCCTCTTCACACTTTGCCATCAATACCAACAAATGAAATTGTTAATAAGTGGACGAAAGCATATAAATGCATAATAACAGACTATGATTACAACTGTCATAAATGCGCGCATATAATCATTCGTGCGTGCGTGAACAGGAGCGCAACTGAGCAATTTCTTACACACCTACACACAATGAAACACATACGCAGACAAATGCACGTGCACAACTTTCAACTCAGACACAGATGAAGACAGAGAGAGAGAGAGAGAGAGAGAGAGAGAGAGAGAGAGAGAGAGAGAGAGAGAGAGAGAGAGAGAGAGAGAGAGAGAGAGATGAGAGAGAGAGAGAGAGAGAGAGAGAGAGAGAGAGAGAGAGAGAGAGAGAGAGAGAGAGAGAGAACACTGAACACTGAAAGGTTTTTATGCGCGCTTCGGCCTTGGGCCACAGTACAAAGGGGAAGGACGAACGGGTGAAGGGGAGGACGTGTAAAGGGTGAAGGGGAGGACATGTAAAGGGTGAAGGGGAGGACATGTAAAGGGTGAAGGGGAGGACATGTAAAGGGTGCATAAACAATGGTGATAATGTGATTATTAGACATTATATTATGCAATAATAAATACCGTTCATAGCGAAATGATTATCAATCAAATATTGCTTCAAATAATTAGTTCTAGAACAAGAACAACTATTTCCTTTACACAGTATAATTTCGCATGAATTGGCTATTATGTTGTAAAATAAAATAACTCAGGTAACGCACATAATAGATTAGTATCAATGGTCACGTGTTCACAGTCATAAATTAAATGATTGCTTAGAAAAAACCCCACTATCACATAAATCAGTATTAATGGCCATGTACGCATACTCATAGATGACATTATGTATAGTAACATTTTGATAACAATGAATCTGTATTAGCCAATCACATTCTTTCGTCTGTTTATAGCATGAAAAATGTATATGGATAAACCATGTCTGTGAGTACTGTTACTTGCCTTCAGTAGTATAGACAATGGCAAGGTAATGTCAACCTTAAATCATTGTACATGAAGCATTCAAAAATAAAATGTTCCTCGTTTTCATTTTTTCTCATACAGAAAGGACACATCTTATCCACATTGCTATCACTATATCTGTGTATATTATTATTGAGAGGCAAGACATCGAACCTTGTTTGTGAAATGGCAAGTCTAAAACAATAATCCATACAAGTGATATATTCTTCCTTGTCAAATATAGCTTTGAAAGATCTATAGCTACTACATCTGTCACTATCTCTAAGTGATCCAGACCATTCCTGAATAAACATGTCCACTAGTCTTTGTTTGAATATATACAAAAAAGCTTTTTTATCGCCAACACCTTGCTGAAGCCAATATTGAAACCAGTTTCACACAAAATGTTACGTATTTGAGAAGCCCAACAAGTCTTTCCAGACCTATCCATATCGAGCAACATCAGATAAGCATTATATGGTAATCTGTTAGGGGTTAATTGTAAGAGTTTGAACCAGTATTTGACAGAATTAACCATAGAGTTGATATAAAGGGGGTATCTTCCAAGGTCACCATATATATATATATATATATATATATATATATATATATATATATATATATATATATATATATATATATATATATATATATATATATATATATATATATATATATATATATATATATATATATATATATACCATTTTATTTGGAGTTCTTTGTGGCACACCTAGGAATCTCTTGCAAGCCATGAGATGGACTTTCTCTATATGTTCTAGTCTTTGGAGACCCCAAATCTCAGAAGAATACAGCAAAATAGGTTGTATTTTCATGTCAAATATTTTAAAGAAAGTGTTAACATTCATTTCTTTATACATTTGATATGCTCGATTCAATTCAACAACAGCTCTTTTTCCCTTAATAACAAAGTGTTCTGTTCCTAGTATAGCGCCAGTTTTTGTAGTGAAGCAGAATCCTAAGTAACAATACTTGTTAACTACCTCTAATTGGTTACCATCATAAAACCACCGTTCATGTTTTGCTCAAAAGCTTTTCGAAAATCCACGAAAGTTACGTACAGTTTTCTACCCTTTTTACTCATACATGTTTGAACAATTGCATGTAGATTGAACATTTGGTCTACAGTAGAATAACCTTTTCTGAATCCTGCCTGATTTTCTGAAACCTTCTGATTATTTTCAAGCAACAAATACAGCCTTGCGTTCAAAATAGCAGTGTAGCATTTGGACGAAATATTTAACAAAGAAATTCCCCTATAATTGTCAGCTTTTTCAGGATTTCCCTTTTTATGAACTGGGATTATAATAGCCTTAGACCAGTCTTTGGGATATATGCCTTCATCAAAAATGTTATTGAATAGTTTAGTAAGAAGCTGTAGGACTACTATTTCCCCCCATTTATTAACATTTTAGCGATAATGCCATCTATGCCACCTGCTTTACCCGATTGTAACTGTTGTATTGCTCTAGACACCTCATCTTCTGAGATTTATTTGTTCAATTCATGGTCTAAGTATTCCGATAGATCTATTTCTGTACTTGGACGAGCATTGTCTGTAGTTGTGTTTGCTTGAAATACATTCTTAAAATGTTTAACCCAGTCTTCATTTGTAATGTTATTTGCTATTTTTGTTCTATTACCACATCCCATGCTTTTCAGTTCCTTCCAAAAACAGGACGAGTTAGATAAATTATTAGCTAGAGATTCTGCCTTTTGTCTTCTAAAATCTCTTTTCTTAGTTTTTAGTAAGTATTTATATTCTTTGCGTTTCTGAACATATATAAGTCTGTCGTCATTATCTCTTGATCTTCGAAAACGATTTAAGCATCTTCTTGTATCCTTTTTAACACGAGCACACTCTGCATCAAACCATTCTGAACCTATTCTGGTTTTAGTATTCTGTTTTGAGCGCATACACTCACTAGCTTCAGCTATGCTTTGTACAAATATTGTAAAAGCGCCATCAACATCAGAATCCAGAGTGTTACATGCGGATGCAAGTTTTCTCTGTATAATATCACTTAATTTTTTTATATTTTTAAATTCATCTTTTTTTTAATCATTCCATTTAAAACGATTGGTTGCTGTGTTGTTTTCTGTTACTGTACTCTTATTACTAACTTCAGTTACACAAGGCTTCAGATCAACTGTCATTGCAAGTGGCAGATGATCTGATTCTATGACGCTTTCAATATTTAAAGCACTAATAGTGATTAATGAAAGCAGAGAGAGAGAGAGAGAGAGAGCGAGAGAGAGAGAGAGAGAGAGAGAGAGAGAGAGAGAGAGAGAGAGAGAGAGAGAGAGAGAGAGGAGAGAGAGAGAGAGAGAGAGAGAGAGAGAGAGAGAGAGAGAGAGAGAGAGAGAACGAAACGAATGAATGTTTTTTTATTGAGGAAAAGCGGAATAAGCACAATAGAGAGAGAGAGAGAGAGAGAGAGAGAGAGAGAGAGAGAGAGAGAGAGAGAGAGAGAGAGAGAGAGAGAGAGAGAGAGAGAGAGAGAGAGAGTCTCAGTCACTCACACACAGCTTCCGGGTGAACACCAATTCTGGCTCAGTATCGGTTTCGGTTTCGGTTTCACTCCTCCATTTATTAAAAAAACGGCTAAAATCACTCCTTTTTGTTATGCTTTTTAACCCTCCCCAAAAGGTGTGATTTAAACCGTTTTCTTGCATTTTTTATTCACAAAAAACAGCGCGGGTTAGCCGTTTTTTACTCGCGAAAACAGCGTGATTTAACAGGATAACCCCACTTCTGGCTCAAGAAAGAATCCCCTACTTTTAGATACAAAAACGCTACTTTAGGGGGGTAAAAAAAGTAAAAATTCGTCTCCACTTTATTCTGTCAATTCGGAAGAAAAAACACTACTTTTAGGAGCCAAAAAAAAAAAAAAAACACAAAAAAATCAGACTTTTTTTAAACCCCATTTTAGATACAAAAACACTACTTTTAAGGGGGGAAAAAAAAAAGAAGAAAAATCTTTGTTAAATATTGAGATGATTTTATTCTTTCTTCACAAACACTTATTCTGTCTGTAGCCTTATTCTTAAAGGGGATCTATTCTACTACCATGAACCGGTCTAGGCTTTCCACTGTAATTAAGAGATCAGATAACCGTTGTCGCCTCTGACTATACTGGAGTACTGCCAACTTGGGGATTTCCGATAACGTCAAGCATAGTGAAGAGAGGAATTGATAGAATTCTTCGAATTTGAAAAAAATGCATAGAATTCTTGGGATTTGAAAAAAATGCATAGAATTCTTGGGATTTGAAGAAAATGCACAGAATTCTTGACATTCCTAAAAAATTCTTTCACTTTTTTTTTTTTTTTTTTTTTTTTATTTTTTTATAACTTTTTTATAAAACAATTTTTTTTTTAATTTTAAGAAGTTACTTAAGTTCTGTTTAAGTTCTTTTATAGGTTCTTAAACAAGTTTTTGTTAAGTCAACTTCAAGTTATTAATAAGTTCTTGGTAAGTCACATCAAGTATTTATTAAGTTCTAACACAAAAACTTGACCAGTTCTTACTTAAGTTATTGTTAAGTTCTTATCGAGTTACTTACTTAAGTTATTGGCAAGTTTTTATTAAGTTCTAAAACAATAATTTATTGCATTAAAAATGGATCGCTCTCAGGTTTTAAGCTATTTGGCTTTTGTTTTTCTTGTTTGTCTGCTACTTTTTCTGGTTGTACTGTTTGTACTTCTACTCGTTTTTCTAGCTTTGGTTGCATGTGTGTTTTATATAATTTATAAGACAAATAACCAACACCAGCAACCACACCAACAGTAAGCAATACAACATCGTAATTCGTACTGTTTTGTTTGTCTTCTTCTTTTTTAACTGGTATTGCGCTTATGGTTGATTCATCTTCATTCTGAGACAACAGTTTTTGTTTTGTTTGTTTATTCATTTTTTGTTGTCGATTCCACTCTGATAACCTTTTACCTGCTTCAACTCGTCCTGGGCTCTTCGTTACCTTGATCACTGTCGGACTGGGGCTTGTTTGCTGTTCTGTCTGATTCGTTTGATTCTCTGTCGCGTTCATTTTTAATAGCCATAAAATCTATATGATTAAAAGTAATTAACCCCATAACAACTGGCGAAAGAAGCCCGCCAAACCTATAATAAAGATCACAACTAAGAGACTCTAACGATTTAGTTAAAACAGGATCTTGACTTAAATCGTACATTAAATCTTGGCTTGAATCGAGTGGGAAAAAACTGACTAACTAACTTAGTGTACAAGCCTATTACAGTTTGACCTAAACTTTTAACCATTTTAGATCCTAATTGTGCTTCGTATCTGTTGTAGTACTTTTCAATGTCAGCAGAAGACATTTGTTGAATCTGTTCTATACTAAATTCTGTTCCTAAGTATTGTTTTGTTTTTCCACACGCAGCCAGAGAATACAACTTTTCCTTTTTATTCATAACACTTGTCGACACTTCATCAGACATTACGGCTTCCTGCGCATTTAACAACAGTTCGTCACAATTCATTTTTAGTTGATTTATTATTTTTATTTTAAAAACAAAAAATGAGTGCTGAAAAAACTGTTGCTAACCTTGTATATCAATCTGCTCTGATTGGTGGACTTTCTGTTGCGTACACGATGGTTGGTAAGAAACTATTGAAAATGAAAGCAGCTGACCTTGGAAAACTTGACCTAGAGGACTCCGGTAAACTAATCGCTATAATCACTGCTTCAATCGCAACAAAAGACTTTCTTGTTAAGCAAGGAATAATTCCAGAAAATATATATATGTAAAATAAAATGGCTTCACTCGCAATGATGATTGGCGGTGCTGTAGTAAACGCACTTGCTTTTTCAGGTAGTAATTACATGTTTAGTAAGCTAGAAACAAACAAGGAAAGACAAAGACATAATCGAGCAATGGAGCAATTAGCAGCAGCACAAGACGCTTATGAAAAACAAAGACTCGCTCAGTTAGATTTTATTAACAACAAATTAAAACTACAAAACCATGCAGCATACACTTTTAAGAATGTTGACGACGCTATTAAAGAGTATTATTTAGTGACAGGAGAAGACCTCCAACAGCTCCCACCACCAAAGCTAAGTGACTTCTACCAACCATCCGAAAAACAAAAACTCCAGGAAATAGCTTTTATTGTAGTTGGTATGACTGCTGTTTATTTCATAGCAAAAAACGTGTAGTATTAAAATGAATGATAAACTATCTAAAATTTATTATTCACCGAAAGGTTATTGGAAAGGTTTAACTGCTATTCAAAAATTAAATCAAGCTGCAGGTGTCACTGAACAAACGGCAAAAGAATGGCTATCTAAACAAGCTATTTGGCAAATCTATTTACCAGCGCCTAAACGAATTAAAAGACCGCACTTTGTTAACTCAACACCAAATGACACTCATCAAATGGATCTTCTATACCTCCCTCATGATTTAATCAGAAGAAAAAGATTTAAATACGCGTTGACAGTTGTTGATTTAGCTTCAAGATATAAAGATGCTGAACCATTGACTGATAAAAGTGCTACTTCAGTCTCTGTCGCTTTACAAGAAATCTATAGACGCGGTCCATTAACCTATCCTCGTTTAATTCAAGTTGATGAAGGAAAAGAATTTAAAGGGCAATTCAATCAGTTAATGTTAAAACACAAAGTCACTATTAAAAGAGGTATTCCTGGAAACCATAGATCTCAGGCCTTAGTTGAAAACTTTAACAAACAATTGGCAGAAAGACTTTTCTCTTATCAATACCATAGAGAACTCCTTGATTCAACTAGAAACACTGAATGGGTTAGAAGACTACCCTCCGTTCTGCGTGTCATGAATAACGAAGAATCTAAGGTCATTGGTTTTAAACCAGTAAAAGCAATACAGAAGAAAACAATTGACTCTTCAATAGACTTGCCAATTCAACATTCAACTACAAAACAGCTAATACCATTTGGAGTAAAAGTTAGGTTTCTTTATGCTCCAGGAGAAGCAGAAGGAGACACTCGCATAAGAGCAACTGATCCGATTTGGAGTATTGATCCGTACGAAATAAAAAGAATAATAGAAATGAATCCACCGGTGTATTATTTAAGAGAAACTGATACAACAACACGACCAACACCAAAAAGAGCCTTTGTTAAAGAAGAATTACAGATAATTCCACCAGACACAGCCCCGATTTGATTAGACAAAAAAAAAAAAAAAAGAGTTTTAAAATGGAGACTCAGAATAAAGAGATACTCAAGACAAAGAATTACGTCATTTTATTGAAAAGATTAAGGAATGCGCAGAAAGAAATTGTTCTATCTCAGCTATTAATGGAAGACGATGAAATAGTCAGTAAATACTTGTTCGAAATTGAAAGCAAAATAATGAATACTTTATCAGAAATTTACAACAAGTTTAACCTTGAATTTGACCCAGTATAAAAAAGAAAGCAAAAAAATTTGGCCTTTTTTTTTTTTGCCTTCACAAACATTTGTACTGACTAGGAAAATCTGTTTTTAACACTAGCTTACAAAACTTCTCTTTCCTCAGTTTTTGTTTAATCGACTTTTTTTCTTCTTTTGATTCGACAACATCATTTTCATCAAGACATTCTTCAAAGCTGTTTTTGTCTTTAGTAAAAAACAAAACAACCGTCTTTAACTGTTCTCTAAAGTCTTTTAAAACCGAGTTATACTTCTGCGTTAAAATCCATACGCTAATTCCTGCATGCCGACCACTGAATGCTAGTTTTGCTAAACTATTTCTTTTTTTGACTATGTCTCTTTCAGCTGAACAGTCATCAATGATAAACAAAGTTGATGTTCCTTTAAACAGTTTATAAAAATACTCTAAACATTCGCTTAGTTTATTACTTGGATTGACTAAATAGATTTCGTCATCTGTCCAAATAAACTTTCTTTCTTTATAAGACTTGTTGTATTCTAAAGTAGTACAAAAAATTACTATGTGTTCAAAGTGATTACGATAAACCGTTTGTATTAAATCTAAAGCGAACACACTTTTTCCGCAGCCTG
This sequence comes from Phymorhynchus buccinoides, assembly GCA_017654935.2. Classification (NCBI taxonomy): domain Eukaryota; kingdom Metazoa; phylum Mollusca; class Gastropoda; order Neogastropoda; family Raphitomidae; genus Phymorhynchus; species Phymorhynchus buccinoides. The sequence continues at coordinate 35,170,057 of CM065698.1, read as the reverse complement.
TCATTCCACAAAATAAACCACAATGAGGTTCTTTTGTAAGGAAATTTAAACTGTTCAAATCCATTATTTTAATACACAATATCTTTTAATCTGTTGTCTTCAATGTTCAGCTGAGCATCGCATAGTAAATATACATAAATATATATTTGCTTACTCTCTTCTGCTTCTTTGTGGATTTGAATGTTTATTCCTCCTGACCCATCACCAACTGTTCTTCCACTGCCATGTAGTTTGTTGTCTTCTGTTGTTCTAAGATCTAGCCACAACGCATACTTCGAATATAAATAATCTTCAAGTCTGACATCATGAAGATGGAGGTCTTTGCAAATTAAATCAGCCGCCGGGTCTCTTTGCCGACCACCTCCACCCAACAGTTTTCGTATTTCATCAAAATGCTGATAAGGTAAAAGACCGCTTGCAAACAACTGATTCGGTTGTCCTTCAATCGTACATGTTAGTTTAGTTATTTTAGGATTATGAAACTTCTCGCTTAATCTGTTAAAGGGTTTTTTGGACTCCTCAAACAGCAACAAAATCCCTTTCAATGACCTTGCTGATACATTCAAATCGATGTTCCAAATTGTGTCTGATTTGTTTTTAGGTATTTTACTATGATTTAAAATTCTGTTGTAGTATATTGCTAATCTTGTCTGGTATTGTTGGGAGATCAACCGAGCTAATTCTGGATGACGAACAACATCAAACTCTAATGTGATGTCTGAAATACTATATTTTGCATCAGGATCTGTCGCTGATCTGATAACACGGCTGTAATCATTAAAAGTTAATTCATACATAAGCCTATCTTGTAAAGCACCCTGATAATACGGGGAGTGCGTGTTTAACAGCTCGAAGTCAAGAGGTATATAAAATCGATTACCATAAACTTGTGCAACCAACGCATCTTGATTGCTATCTTTTTTGTCTTCAGCATCAATTCTATGTTTTATACCATTATCTCCCTGTATTCCTTGATAAGTTCGATCTTTTCTTTCATTTTGTGTGAGCCACAGGTCACAATAACACAAAAAGACATCTGCGTTATCTAATGACATTACTTCTCTCCCTTCAAGTTTAATAGTAATCTTACTAACGATCGCTCTACCAAGATTAGCAACTAAAGTTCTGTTCGGATCCGTCGCTGACTCCAGTTCTATTTTAAAAGCGAGACGTGCGGTACCTGGCACAATTACTTCATTACTCCCCAGACTAGGAAATCTTACTGATAATATTTGTCTTTGATCGATAGTTGAAGGATTATTACTTATCACAATACTCTGCCTGGTTCCTTTTACACCGAGTGGTTCTTTTAACCGTCTGTATGGATCAAGAATTGTTCCGTATGATTGTGACATCTCTTTTTTTTTTAGAAATAAAATAAAAACATAATTATAAATAAAAACATGGGAATAGAAGGAATAGAAGCAGACCACGATTATGACGTCTTTGAACCTGGAGATGACATGAGTGAAGCTACTTCGTCTCGTCATCAATCATCTTTAAGACGAGAACTAATGGAAAAAATAGAGTAGGTTCTTTTTATGAAAGTATAGGACAAGAACCACCTGATGTTATAGATCCTAATGACTTTGAATTAAAAGATGATCATTTATTTCTGAAAAATAATAATGGAAAACTAGTCCAACTTACAACTAAACCAAACCCCTCAAAGTTTTTAAAAAAGAGTACTGTTCGTAGCAGGCTCAGTGTTAGTGATCAAAGACGATTTAATATTGAAGAACCAGACCTAAGCACAGAAGCTGTTTCTACACTTCAAAACGCACTACAAAGACTGCCAACTGATTCCCAACTTCAATCGATTCCTCTTAGAGACTTAAGCGCAACTGCGGACCAGATAATAGAAATGGAAACTAGTTTTATAACTTTAGAAGATGAAGAAACCCATTTAAAAACATTACATGATTCACCATTACCTATGAGAGAACTAATGGCGCTCAATTCAACATTACAATCTACCAGGGGCGAGTTAACAAATAATCTAGCAAAGTTAAGCGAACTGGATGCTCACATTGACAGAGAAAAACAGAAATTAGTTGAAGCGGACGACAACAACCTAGGACAAGACGTGAAAGACAGAATCATGCAAAGACTAGATGATCTTCAACAAGAGAGAGCTGCAAGACTAGAAGTACTGTCAACTAACCGTGAACAATTACGCACACAATTCAACAGAATAAAAGAAACCATCCAAATAATGTTATACGAAAACACGACGTTAGCTGAACGAATAAAAACTTTATTTAGAGAGCAAGGAGTCACGATAGCGAGCGTTATGACAGCTTTAGGGTTTGCAATCTCTACTTTAGTGTTTGCTTTAACAGGAACAGGTGGTGGTGGTGGTCAATTACCTTCTCCACCTTCTCCACCTTCACCGTCAAAAGACTCTTGGATTAAAAAACAACTGGAACATTTAACGAATCTATTAAAAAAATTAGGAGAAAAAGCACTAGATGCACTACCCGGTATATTAGGTGGAATTGTTAGTTGGCTTTTTTCTACTGCAAGCAAAGTAGTCGGTTTTATGGCTGAACACTTATGGATGCTAATAGTTTTAGTTGTAGGATTACTCTCTAGTAAAATAAAAATAAACTAGACCAGCTGCAGTTAGAAAAATAACTAGTGCTGTCTTTTCGTTTTCATGACTGTCAGTTAAGTTCGTTGAGTTCGTTGAATTCGTTAAGTTAATATTCTTTTTTTTTTGACTGACAGGGATTGGATGGTGTGTTCTTTGTATGATCGACAATGTAGAATTTATTTTTGAATTTTTACCAACTGCTTGATTATCTCTCGCTATAAGGATTTCGTTGTTATAGTTTACAATTGTTCCTATTTGAAGTCTAAGATCAGAGGGCAGCATGTATAATCCACTACCGACAGCAAAGTCTACTTTCGATCTTGCGAATCTTAAAACGTCTTGATACCTTTTAATGCTAGCTGGGAGGTCAACTGTAGAATTGATTGCATCTTCTAAATTAGCTAAATACTGTTTTTGTGCATCAAACCCAGTTGAAGGATCCATTATCTCAGATTTAACTTGCGCTTGAGATCCCAGCAAACACCACACGTAAGTACGAATAGAATCATTTACTCGTTCTATTCCCGCCTTTGTCAGTCCTTCAGAAGTATCAAGAATAAATGTAGACCAAGCGTTTTTATGTTTTTGTTGAATAGATCCTAGATGAACGGTCGTACCTGAAGAAAAAGACGTGTAAGGAGGATTCCAATCATAGTTATACTTTCTGTGCACACCCCAATAATAAAGTGTACCCAAACCATGATTACGATCTAACTTTTGTCTAAAGTCTGTATTCAAGTTAATGTTAAACTCATTACAAATCCGTTCAAAGGCCTTCATGTCAATTCTGTTGTTGAACGGATTAAAAGTGGAATCATTCGGTAATGGAGCATGCAGTTCAGACAAAATACGCTTGAATGTATAATAGAAATGAAATCTATAAACTGCTTTTACCATGACTCCAGGATGATTTAAGTGATCAGCGAAAGAAACACCACACCCTGTTGTTGCACAGAACACAGCAAAGTTTAACTGGTTTTGATAAAACTGCATTGGATGACTAAACCATGCCTTTGCGATGTTATCATGTTTGACACTAGGATTTAAATAATGGTTTAATGGATTACTGACCTTAACTTCAAAAGAATCAACTCCCACTGCAACAACTATTGAATCGACAACTATAGTTTTAGGGTTATATGATCCAACTGCATATTTAGCGTCTTTGTTATATTTAAAAGCATTCATTTATATATTCGCAATAAAAATGTTTATTTATATAACTGATCAAGACGAGCCAATACTTTTACAACGCCCTATTGAAAATCATGGTTCTCTAAAAGTAGCGCTCCATGAAATTTATTACAAAGTTAAATGGATTAACATAAGCGAATCCTTAAAGAACAATTGGATAAGAAAAATTACCAAAGAAGAAAGGGTTGAACTAACTATACCAGACGGTTATTACGGTTTTTGTTCATTAAAAGAGATGTTAAACGACTTCGACATTACTTTAAAACTTAATGAGGGAAATTTGAAAGTGAAGATGACGTTTAGAGGCCAAAAAGGTGTAGTATTTGAATTTGCTAATGAATTGGCTAAACTATTAGGTTTTAGATTAGACAGGTTCCATGTCACTGATAATGCACTGCAAAGTAATTCATTTACGGCTGTAAAATCACTTAATCTCGGAATACATTCTTTATTATACTTTCATTTAGATATTTTGAGTACGGATAACAACTTATTTGATAACCAGCCGTCTACTGTGTTAAGAGTTCTTCCAACAGCAAAAGCGGCATACTGTGATTACGAAATTATTACGTTCACCAACTTACAGTTTAAAGAATTAGTTTGTGGGGTTCACCATTCACTAAAAATAAGAATAACTGACGAAAAAGGAAAAGAAGTTCAGTGCGACAGCCTTAATGCTTTGTTAGAAATAAAATAATTTAGTATAAAACAATGTCACGCGGACCAGATCAACCGGTTATGCTTGACCCTGTTAGATGCGCAACTTTAGAATTGAAGGACCTAGCGGACACAGAAGACTTTGATTTAAACGGAGAGATAGGAGCACTGTATGGTTTTGAGTACACAAACAACGGCTATTATAAACGTGCAGAAGTAAGTGATAAAAAAGTACCTAAACTAGAGCAACTGCGTAATGTAGTAGCTGACAATGTTGGTCAGTTTGAATATAAAGTTGTTAAGAAAAGGGACAACAAATGGCATTTAATTCCATTCGTTGATTGGGAAATAAAGTTTGAATTTTTAAGCCCGTTTACATTCTTTGATAATGACAAACACTTTCGCAAATCATTTAACTCAGGACCGTTACATGTCAGTCTGATTCCTCAAAACAACAGCAGAAGAGAAATAGCAATCAAACCTTATAAAAAGAGACAGTACATGCTGCATAGAAAAAAGACAGTAACAAAAGATTCATCCACGCTATTAGAGTTCATTCCTAAAATGGTTTTAGCAGACGAATTTACTATGATATTTGAACTTTCTGTTAGAGCAGACAACCCTGATTCCCTACCTGTTGGTGTTAGCGACAACCTAATGAAAGGGATTCTTATTTCTTGGCAAAACTTGGATGTTGAATCAGTGAGATGTACTATCGTTATTCAAAACCGCGGTGAAGAAATTAAGGCAGTGTCGACCAGCGATAAAGTTATATTGAGTGTTGATCCAAACAATCTTAAAGAATTAACGTACATTAATGTTACTAATTTAGATCTCATTGGGTTTTATTACACTGAAAGCATTTTGTCTGATGATCTTCTTAAAATGATAGCAAGTGCAAATTAAATGTTAAATTTTTTTTTTAAATATAAAAAGATGTCCGTTACAGTATATCCAAAAATACCTAAAGAAGATACTGACAAAGAAAAGACTGATGGTGGTGATGATCCTGAAATCAGAAAGTTCAGATTGTCCTCGATTACTGAAATACAAAGAGAATTGGAAAAAGACCTCACTAACTATAACAGAACCAAACGAAGGTACTCTTGTTTGTTTAATTCAATAACATACTTAAATACTGGATTTGGTACTCTAGGTACTTTAACAGCAGGAAGCTCTGTAGGGTTGTTAGCGACAGGGGTCGGATCAGTAGTAGCTTTGCCTCTAGGTTGTGTATCGCTGACGCTGGGGGTGTTTTCAATCAGTACGTCTGCTTTCAACAAAAAAATAAAAATAAAACTTCAAAAGCATACAGCCATGGTTCAATTAATAATGGCAAAACTTAGTTCATTTCGATTGATTATCAGTAAAGCTTTGCAAGACTCTCAAATTTCGGATGAGGAGTTCAATAGATTGCAAGCAGACTACAACGACTACAAAATGCAAAAGTTTGAACTTCAGAAAAAATCAAGAGCAAGTTTTTCACAACCGCAAGACATAGAAGCGATAAAAAAAGAATGTGAAAAAAAAATAAACGACACATTAAAATCTGTTCTAGGGAAATAACAATAAGAACTCCAAAGGGTGTTTATTCAATTCAATATGATTACAAGTTTCGAAAGTCTACTGACTATGACAGTTAGTCCTCCAGTGTCCAACTGCAAAGGAAAACTCAGGTGATTTAAACACACGCTTTGTATTGTTTGAGTCGAGTGATTTTTTATTTACAACTGTTGTGTTTATCTCGTGTAACTTAGATTGTATTTTTATGTTGTCATGATAAAACGTCTTGGAGTCAAACAGTGCTTCTTTATAGTTGTCGTGCGTCATGACCATTTGAACAACAGGTCTAGAAATTCCTTTTGCTTTTTTAATAACACTAGTTTGACTGGCAATTGAATACATCTTTGCTCTCAGGCCGACGTACTCTTTGATTATAGTTCCATTCAGTTCATCCTTCATCTTGCCAATCACCTTTTTATTTACATTCGAGTGTAAAGGAGATTTACTTGGGTAGTCAGAGGTGTCATACCAGGAGTCAACACCTTTTGCTGAATCTGTCTCTAAATCTTTGTAAAAGTCTTCAGTCGGAATGTCTAGAATAAATGAGTCCGTGTCTGTGTAGAGTACTTTAGAGTCTGGGTAGAGTGGTTTAAAGTAGTCGTATATAAATTCTAGCATTAACAGTTTGGACAATTCAAGAACAGCAAACCCAATGAAGACTGGTTTATCTAGCTTCACATTAATTTTCTTCATCATTATACCGTAAAGGTTATCATGGAACTTTTTGAAGTCTTGATAATGGGGTTTTGAAGTTAGTTTGATTGCTTTGTTTTCTTGGGTAACTAATCTAACGTCTTTACGTTTGTGCGGGTTTTCCATAGTCTTTCCAAAACAACTGTTATTCATTAGCTTAAAGAAGTCTTTTTCTGAGGCATCAGTAGCTAGTGTTCTAAGATTAGTGTTCTTCATTATGTACGGTTCCATGAACTTCTCCTGACTAAACGAAATGATTCTATGAACTGCTGTTAGTCTTAATCCATGCCGTAAATAGAATTGTAGGAGTCTATAATGACAGACGTATTTTTTTTTGCCATGTAGATTAGGCACAAGTTTAGGGAGGTCATTTCCCACTTGAAGTCTTTCTGCTGCTAACGGGTAGTCGTTATGCAGGTCATGGAGTTCATCCGGGTAGTCTAAGTCGACTTCTAGAATAAATCCTGTTTCGTAAGAATCTGGTAATTTTAACACCTGTTGTACAAACTCCTTGATGTTGAAGTCAAATGGGGCTGTATACATTTTAAAATTACGTAAAGGTAGTGACTGGATCATCGCCCAACCATAGAGATTGTTGGCGTCCAAGTACATGATATAATTTGATGGTTTAGTTGGATCGTAGTCGTCTAAGTACTTGTTGTTAGCTTTACAGTAACCGTGTGAAGCCATAGAGATTCCTCCACGTAGTCCGTCTTCAATCATTTGGAGAGTCGGTAGGTCGGACAACAAGTCAATCTGTATTCGGGTAAATCTTAAGAACGCATCCCAACTCATTCCAGGAGCTGAAATATAATGAGCAGGGTCTAGACTGTAATGTTTTATGCACGTTTTTCTGTAATTCTCAAATACGTCCGCAAGCAAACAAACGTCAGCCATTAAATAGGCGTCGTGGTAGTCTCCCATGGTCTGGCATTTTAACTTAATCCACGCTGACTGAGCATGGGCGTAGTCAGAGTCGCTTATATCTTTTCCTTTTAAACTAGAGTAGAATGCACCTTTGGGAGGTAATTCAACTTCATCGAACCGCTCCCAGCAAGTCATGTACTCGTAAGGGTAAACTCCTTTTCGAACAAGTGCCGGATCAAAGTATTTTTCTGTTATAGTACATTTGGATAGTGACTGACCTAAAGATTCTAACGAACCCATCATATGTTGTAGTGAATCATAAAAAGATAATTGACCTAATGTAAATGTCATGTACTTTTCTGAAGACTGAGCTATACAACTGACGGTTCTAAATTCATCAGTAACTGCTTGTAGAATTAAATGGGAGTCATATCCACGTAGATTGTGAAAGAATATAGGCAGTTTCCAAGACTTTGGTTCAAACTTTAACTGGAGATTACAGGAGTTGTGTGCTGCTCCTCTGAATTTTCCACTAATGTGATCATGGTCTCGTACTTTATGGTTGTCTGAATAATCGGGGTCCTCCTGCATAAACCCTTTTTTGCAAATCCAACATTCAGTAGCTGATTCAAATTGAATTAAATCTTCAGGTGTCATGATTAAATCTAATAAATTTAGTTGGTTAGATAGTACATTTCGTAGTTTCATCATTCTACTTAAAAAGATTTTTGCAGCATCAGGTCCTCTATAAAGTTCAGGTGTTGAATGTTTCCCATCTGATCTAACAACAATAAATGCGTATGAACAGATTTGATGGTTGTTCAATAAAACAGTTTTAGGAAGATTTTTTGGGGCTGGACCTTGATACGGAACGATGATAGATTCGAAGTCAGCATATACAACATAAGGACTTAATTGCAGTTTCTTCCAGTTTTTAAAGAACACCTTACTTCCTTCTTTCGGAGTAATAAGTTCAGTATTACAGTCAGTAGATGAATTACAATGTTTTCTGTGTTCAACTGCTGCATAAATACTTGGCATTCTCTGTAAACATCTTCGACAGAATTCTTGTTTATGCCCATCTTTTGAAGTAAACTGAATAAGTCTGCTCATTGTACGAATTAATGTATAATGGTAATGTGTTTTTGTTTCATCTTTTAGTAAGAGTAGATCAACATGATTTTTATCGGGATCATTACTAAATGGAGGAGTGTTCTTTGAAACACGGATTGGTTTAAGGTTTTCTTCTGATGACCATGTGTAGACGTTAACTGATATAGGTTTGTTTTGTTCTTCAAACTGATCAATTTTATCTACACTAACAGGGAAGTCAATTCCATTAAAGTTTAATTCATTTATGTAAGCTTGATAATTTGTTACTCTTTCTGCGTTCTTTTTGACATAATGGAGTTTAGCTAGAACGCACCACATAAAACATCGGTCATCTGTATTCTTAATGTTTAATACTGCACGTTTTAAAACAAGTTCTTTAGGTAAAGGAATAAATGAGTTTCCTACGATGGGGGCATATTTACTCTCCTTTAATTTGATTTCTAATACCCCGCCTTCTGACCAACCAGATCCTCTCAGTTTTGCCTCTTCTGATGCGTTAATGAACTGGGTGATTAAATTGTCTGCCCAGGTTTCTATAAAATCATGATATGAAAGAACTACTTGCTGTTTAGTAGAGACCCATACTTGAAGCTGCTCACCTTGGACTGTTTCATAATCTACGTACACTGCTAACATTACTTTAACTGGTGGTTCTATAGCTAGTTTTTCAGGTATTTGCGAAATAGCATGTTTTACACTTTCAAGTACATTTTCTGGTTCAATAACTTCTAAATCCGTTTCTTTAAAAACTTTGTCTAAGTGCTCAATTATTTCATCAAGTGCCATTGTCATGTTGAGTTCCTTTTTCTAACTCAAATTATTTTGTTTAATTAAAAATAATTAATTTTGTTTCACCTAAAAGTAGTGTTTTTTCTTCCGAATTGACAGAATAAAGTGGAGACGAATTTTTACTTTTTTTACCCCCTAAAGTAGCGTTTTTGTATCTAAAAGTAGGAGATTCCCCTCTTGAGCCAGAAACCTCCTTTACCTGTTAAATCACGCTGTTTTCGCGAGTAAAAAACGGCTAACCCGCGCTGTTTTTTGTGAATAAAAAATGCAAGAAAACGGTTTAAATCACACCTTTTGGGGAGGGTTAAAAAGCATAACAAAAAGGAGTGATTTTAGCCGTTTTTTTAATAAATGGAGGAGTGAAACCGAAACCGAAACCGATACTGAGCCAGAATTGGTGTTTAATGCACACGCCTACGTGACACAAACACAAACACACACAGACAGACAGACAGACAGACAGACGCACGCACACGCACGCACGCACACACACACACACACACACACACACACACACACACACACACACACACACACACACACACACACACACACACACACACACACACACACACACACACACACACACACACACACACACACACACACACACACACACACACACACACACACACACACACACACACACACACACACACACACACACACACACACACACACACACACACACACACACACACACACACACACACACACACACACACACACACACACACACACTTAAGCCATCACAAACGTTTAGCTGCATCTACATTATCACATTATCACACAGACACGCAGACACACAGACACACACACGCGCATCCACACACATGCGCTCGCGCACACACAGACAAACACACACACACACACACACACACACACACACACACACACACACGCACACGCGCACACACACACACACACACACACACACACACACACACACACACACACATAATCCCATACACCCACATTCCCATAATTATGCGTGCACACACCCCCCCACCCCCACCCACCACCATCTCCCCCCCTCCCTCTCAACCCATAAGGTTTGATAAAGTCTTCTCATTGATTGGTGCACACTTTTGACGTTTTTCTTATTCTCTTTGGCTTTGTCGTTCAACAGGGACAAACTCAATAACAGGCGAGATAGAAGAAAGGATGTTTTGAGCATGCCCGGAGGCAAAATTCATTTCACTTCCTCAGTCCTCCCTCCTCTACAGAGAACTAGCGGGCACAGCCCGCACGAATCGCTTCGCGTTCACTATACTATTGGCCCATTCAATATGTGTTCCATTGCCTCCCTTGGGCGAATGTTCATAGGACAAATATGTTAATGCTTTGTTGTTGTTGTTGGGTTGGCTTACCCTGGCTAAAAGACTCCAGGGATCACTCCAACAGCGGAAGCACTTGAACACTGTGGTACACCAAGGGGTAGCTTGTGTTTTATTTTACTTTCGAATGTTTGCCTTTAACGATGTAAAGCGCAATGAGCTCATGTGAGAAAGAGCGCTATATAAATTATCATTATTATTTATTATTATTATTATTATTATTATTATTATTATTATTATTATTATTATTATTATTTTTATTAAAAGTACATCAGCTACAGATGAGAATATTAGGCGCGTGACCGTTTTCGATTGCACCGCCACGTGGGCAGCCACACTCCGTCTTCGGAGGGATTTGGAGACTGATGATGTTATGCTAGGAGCTTGAGCTTGTCATGGCTAAAGAAACTCGCCGTATAACTATGCATATCATAACAACGTTTTTGTATGTAGCCTTGGTGTTCTAGCCCATGTCAACTGGCCTGACACAGCCTTAAAGATCCACCAGATCACGTGTCAAAATCACGTGATTATCCTCTTATAGCTGGAAAGAAATCTTGTTTTGACCAGGTCTCGCTCCCATACAAATGCCCCCCAAATTCAAACCGAAACATCATTTTAAAGAGCAGCCTCAATTTGAAGTTGGGGACATGTGTATGTGGGCCACAGCTACCCAGAAAAAAACAAGGGACTTAATCGTGGTGCGTCAGTGTGTCTTTAGGCCAAGGCGAATAGGAAACATATGATCATGGTTATAGGGGTGGACTCCCAATAGTTTTTCAAACTAAGGCCGGTACTTAGGGTAAGACGGGGTAAAAAGCCCATGGGCGGGTAAGAAGCCCATGCCAATTATCTCATGAAATGAAGCACATTTCAGTCACATTTTGCCCATGAGACGAGTGTTAATGTGTCACATTTGCCCATGAGACGAATGCTAAACATTAACACTCGTCTCATGGGCAAAATGTGACTGAAATGTGCTTCATTTCATGAGATAATTGGCATGGGCTTCTTACCCCGTCTTACCCTACTCTCATGTTACTATTAACCCTTACAAAATGTCTCCCACTGCATTCCTTCAGTGATGCTTACAGTGGCCTCACGTAACTATGCAGACTGCGGTTGGACGGAAACACTCGTGAACTTTCTACTCCTGAA
>CM065698.1:35133090-35140590 GCA_017654935.2 Phymorhynchus buccinoides | reverse complement strand
TTTCATTCCTAATATGAGAAACATTAGGAAAGAGCGACCTGCAGCCCACTGCCTCCCACCCCCTGGGCAAAGATTTTTGGAGGCGCCCCTCTTGTTGCTTTTTTCCTGTGTCTGAGAAAGATGTCTTAGATGTTTTGAAAAGATCTGCCCCCAAGACGTGGAATTGACCCTTTACCAACCCTTTGTTGTATGAATGTCTTGATGTTGTTGTGCTGTCATCGACTCAGATCTAAGACTCTTTACGAGTGGTGTTTGCCCTGACCTGTACAAAATGCTCTTGTTTAAAACCCTTGATAAGAAGGCCTACATGGATCATAATGACTTGAAAAGTTATCGGCCTGTGTCCAACTTAGCGTGTGTCTCCAAAATAATTGAAAAATTGTCCCTTGCACAATTTGTCTAAACCATCTGTCAGCAACAATTTGTTCAACCCCTCCAGGTCTGCTATCGACTGCTCACAGCACTGAAAACGGCTCTGACTAAAGTTCTTAACGATCTTAATCGTAGCTCTTGACAATGAAAAGTGTCAGTCTTGACTCTCCTAGATCTGTCGGCAGCATTTGATACAATAGATCACCACCTTTCTTCTCTCTCGGCTGAACGTTGTGCGTGCGTTAATGTGTGTGTGTGTTTGTGCATTTGTATGTGTGTGTGTGCCTGCATGCATAAAGGCGGGCGTACGTGCGTGTGTATGTAATGTGTGCGCACACGTACGCGTGTGTGGTGTATGTGCGTGTGTTGTGTGTGTGTGTGTGTGTGTGTGTGGTGTGTGTGTGTGTGTGCGTGTGCGTGTGAGTGCGGGTTGCGTGTGCGTGCTGGGTGTGCGTGTGTGTGTGTGTGTGTGTTGTGTGTGTGGTGTGTGTGTGTGTGTGTGCGGCGTGTGCCGCTTGTGCGTGTGTGTGTGTGTGTGAGGAAGTAAGAAGAACGTTGAGTGCAATCATCATGTGTATTTTACTTTATAAGGATTCATTATTTGTTTGCATTTAATGTTCTTGTTATCAGTAAAGCGCCATGATGACTCATGTGAGAAAGAGCGCTTATATAAATTACCATTATGATGATTATAACAATAGCTGCCAGGGTGCAGCAAGGGACATAACTGTGTTTGCCTCGATAAAACTGTTCCCACATCGATTACCTTTCATTCATCAGACAGGAGGAAGGAAACCAATCCAGATACAGTATTCAGTAAGCGCTAACGCATAATATATGTTCGCGCAAACGTAGATTATGTATTAGGACACGCATTACCACACATACACAACGCGCGTGTACACACGCACTCACAAAGATACACTTAAAGCACAATACACGTGCGCGCACGCAAACGCGCGGACACACAAAAATAAACACAGGTCACGTACAAGCACGCTGGCAATCACCGCCCCCAAGCCCGCTTCATACACACACATACACACAAACACACACACACCACAACACACACACACGCGCGCGCCGCGCGCGCGAGCGCGCGGCACACGTGCACACGGCACGCACGCACGCACGCACGCCACGCACGCACGCACGCACGCACGCACGGCACGCACGACGCACGCACGCAAGCACGCACACACGCACGCACGCACGCACCCCCCACGACGCACGCAGCACAACGCGGCACACGCAGACACACGCGCGCACGCACGCGGCGCACGCACACGCACACACACGCGCGCACGCACGCGCGCGCCGCACATGCACACGCACACGCACCACGCACACGCCACACGCACACACGAACACGCCACACGGCACGCACACGCACACGCACACGCCACACACAACACACCCACCACACACACACACCACACACACACACACCACACACACGTGAGGCAGGATGAAAAAAAAGCTTTGTTTCAGCTATTCTGAACCCTCAATAAAGATGATTTGGACTTGACTTGACTCACGTACGCACGCCTGCACACACACACACAACACACACAACACACACACACACACACACACACACACACACCACACACACACACACCCCCACACACACACACACTTGCACACGCACCGCACACGCACACCGCACGAACACGCACGCACACGCACCACGCGCACGCACGCCACACGCACGCACCGCACACGCGCCCGCACGCACACGGCACGCACACGCACGCACCACGCACAACCACACACACACAAACACACAAACACACACAACACCCACACACCAAACACACACACAGTGAGGGCAGGATGAAAACAAGCTTTTGTCAGTTATCGTTACCCTCAATAAAGATGACTGGAACTTGACTTGACTGACACTCCCGTACGCGCACGCACACGCGCACGCACGCACACGCACAGCACACGCACACGCCACGCACACACACACACACACACACACACACATCAACACAAACACCACGTATAATGATTTAACTTCTTGCCTTACGTGTGTGCAGTGGCATCAAACTGTGGTCGCGTCCAAGGCCTGTCCTGCTCTTTAATTTACTAGGGGAGACGGGTAAAAGCGCATGGGGTGTAAGGAAGCCCACCCCAATTATCTCATGAAATAAAGAAATTCCCCGTCAAATTTGGCCAATGAGACGAATGCTAGACATTAACGCTCGTCTCAGGGCAAAATGAGACTGAAATTGCTCATTTCATGAGATTAATTGGGGTTGGGCTCTTTACCCGCCATGCGCGTTTACCCCGTCTTCACCCTACCTTGTTTAATTAATCAATTTCTATTTCGTATTGTCCTGCTGTCTTTTCCCACATCTACCCTCTAAAGAGCTACACGTACCCGGTTCGTGTCAATGAGATGCGATTTTGGACAATGCCATCATGATTTCACTTGAAGATACTTCAGTCTCAAAAAAATAATTTACTAGGGGAAGACGGGGTAAAAAGCGCATGGTCGGGTAAGAAGCCCACCCCAATTATACATGAAATGAAGGCAAATTTCAGTCTCATTTTTGCCATGAGGGGACGAGCGTTAATGTCTAGGCATTCGTCTCATGGGCAAATTTGACTGAAATTTTTTTATTTCATGAGATAATTGGGGTGGGCTTCTTACCGCCCATGCGCTTTTTACCCGTTTTTCTTGTCACCTAGTTAGTAACTCGGTTTAACGTCCTCGGTCTGGAACAGACACATTGGGACATTAGTAGAGGTAAGATGGTTGGCGGAACGATCCTAGAGGCAATGCCGGCGGGCAGTGCAAACACCAGTAAAGTCCGAATGTTTTACGCAATAAAGATAGTTTTGTGACGCTCTTATATATTTAATTTACTCAAGTAGCCCCAACGCATAAATAGGGCATTGGCCACGTCGAGAGCGACCTTGAATTTCACTGGTTGAATTTAGAGAGTGAATATTAGAAAGGATCAGCGTAACTCGGGCCAAGAAACGAGTGCGGGCCAAATTAGTAGTATAGCATAGAGAACGAACACTCGTTGGCAAATGCCCTATTTCGCGTGGGTCATGCACCCACATCTCACAATCGCATGCAGGACAGCGAAATCGTATGTAGCCTCTGTAGCATGGCCCGGCTTTAAAGAAACACCAGCCACGTGTCAAAATCACGGCTTTCACTGTTTTAACTCTATAACAGGGCTTTTGTATAAATAGTTCCCCAACTTCTGGACGTTCTGTGCTTGTAACTTCCTGTCATCTGTCAATCTCTGTGGACTCTTGCCTTTTCCTTTGAGGCTTACTGTCATCTACTATCTTCTGCCTCACCGGTCCATTCTCCTGCCTTTTTTTCTTCCAAAGATACGCTTTCAAAAAGATTATCCTCCAGCGAAGTCCGGCTTGCGGTGGGCCAAACTATTTCTTAGTTAGGCGCATAAACGCAGAATGACGCCATCTGCGCTCATAATGATGACGGAAACTGTTCTGAGCGACGAGAAGAAGAAGAGAAGAACGGGAGGGAGAGGAGGAGGAGGAGGAGGGAGGGGGAGGGGAGCGAGGAGGAGGAGGAGGAGGAGGAGGAGGAGGAGGAGGAAAAGAAGAAGAAGAAGAAGAAGAAGAAGAAGAAGAAGAAGAAGAAGAGAAGAAGAAGAAGAAAGAAGAAGACGAAGAGAGGGAAGAGGAAGAAGAAGAAGAAGAAGAAGAAGAGAAGAAGAAGAAGAAGAAGAAGAAGATTCAGCAATTCAAATACGGAGTTTGGTTTAGCGCATCTAAAACACATCTAAGTCATGGCAAGCGATATGAAGAATAGAGAGAAAAATCAGAAGACAAATATTAAGAGGCCGCGAGGCCTAGTTGTCTTAAGTTATCTGACCTGACATGGCTGGTTTAGAAAAATAGATATATTTCATCAGATTCGTGCATGGGTGGGGGGTGGGGGAAGGGGGGGGGGGAAGGGGGGGTCTACAAATGTACAGATGAAAAAGCGTAGATTGATTCAATCAAATCATGTAGACAGCAGTTATTTCTCAAGCTTCATGTAGACAGTAGTATTTCATCAGATTCATGTAGACAGTAGGATTTCATCAGATTCATGTCGACAGCAGTATTTCATCAGATCATGTAGACAGTAGTATTCATCAGATCATGTAGACAGCAGTATTTATCAGATCATGTAGACAGCAGATTTAGCAGATTATTTGTAGACAGCCAAAAAAAGTATTGCATCAGAATTCATGTAGACAGCAGTATAGTCTTCACAGATTCATGTAGGACAGCAGGAATTATCAGCTTTCATGTCGACAGCAGTCTTTCATTCAGATTCATGTAGACAGCAGTATTCATCAGATCGTGCATACAGCAGTATTTCATCAGATTCATGTAGACAGCAGATTTCATCAATTCCTGTAGACAGCAGTATTTCATCAGATTCTGTAGACGCAGTATTTCATCAGATTCAGTAGACAGCAATCTTTCATCAGATTCATGTAGACAGCAGTATTTGATCAGATTCATGTAGACAGCAGTATTTCATCAATTCAGTAGCAGGCAGGATTTCATCAGATTCATGTAAACGTAGGGATTTCATCAGATTCATGTAGCAGCAGTATTCATCAGATCATTCAGACAGAAGTATTTCATAAGATTAATGTAGTAGACAGTAGGATTTCATCAGATTCATGTAGGACCAGTAGGATTCATCAGATCAGTAGACAGCAGTATTCATCAGATCATGTAGACCAGCATTATTCATCAGGATTCATGTAGACAGCAGATTTCATCAGATATGTAGACAGTAGTATTTTCACAGATTCATGGAGACAGCAGTATTTCATCCGATTCATGTAGGACAGCCGTATTTGATAGATTTCATTGTAGACAGCAGTATTTCATCAGATTCATGTAGCAGCAGTATTCATCAGATTCATCGTAAAACAGTAGGATTTCATAGATTCATGTAGAACAGTGTATTTCATCAGATGATGTAGACAGCAGTATTTCATCAGATTCATGTAGACAGCAGTATTTCATAGATCATGTAGACAGTAGGATTTCATCAGATTCATGTAGACAGCAGGATATTCATCAGATCCTGTAGCAGCAGTATTTCATCAGATTCATGTAAACAGTAGTATTTCATCAGATTCAGTAGACAAGCATATTTCATTCAGATTATGTAGCAGCAGTATTCTCAGATTCATGTAACAGAGGATTTCATCTGATTCATGTAGACAGTAGGATTTCATCAGATTCATGTAGACAGTAGGATTTTCATAGATTCATTGTAGACAGCGGATTTCTCAGTTCATTGTAGACAGCAGTATTTCATCAGATTAAGTTAGAACAGCAGTATTTCATCAGATTCATGTAGACAGTAGATTTCATCAGATTCAGTAGACAGTAGGGATTTCAGCAGAGTCATGTAGCCAGCAGTATTTCATTCAGATTCATTAGACAGCAGTATTTCATCAGATCATGTAGACAGCAGTATTTGCATCAGAGTCATATGTAGACAGTAGATTTTCATCAGTTCATGTAGACCGTAGTTATTTCATCAGATTCATTGTAGACAGCAGTATTTCACAGATTCACGTAGACAGAGTATTTCATCAGATTCTGTATGACAGCAGTATTCATAGATTCATGTAGACAGCAGTATTTTCATCAGATTCATGTAGACAGTAGTATCATTCAGATCTTTTTTATGTAGACAGCATATTCATCAGATGATGATAGGACAGCAGTATTTCATCCGATTCATGTTTGTAGGCAGTAGTATTCATCAGATTCATAGAATAGACAGCAGATTTCATTAGATCATGTAGAAGCAGTATTTTCATCAGATTCTGTAACAGCAGTATTCATCAGAATCATGTAGACAGCCGTATTCACAGATTCATGTAGACAGCAGTATTTCATCAAGATTCATGTAGACAGTAGTATTCATCAATTCATGTAGACAGCATTATTCATAGATTCATGTATGACAGCAGATATGTCTCAGATTTCATGTAGCAACAGTAGATTCATCAGATTCATGTGACAGCAGTATTTCATCAGGATTCATTAGACAGTAGTATTCATCAAATTCATGTAGACAGTAGGATTTCAGCGATTCATGTAGACTAGTATTCATCAGATCATGTAGACAGCAGTATTTCATCAGATTCATTGTAGACAGTAGTATTTCATCAGATTCATGTAGACAGCAGTATTTCATAGAATCATGTAGACAACAGTATTTCATCAGATTTCATGCTCAAATGTCACGGTGGTGTAGTCGTACGGACCATAGTTGAAATGGGGTTTTCGGCTTCTTTTTTTTTAAAGACACACTGACGCACCACGATTAAGGTCCTGGGGTTTTTTAGGTAGCTGTCACCCAAATACAAATGTCCCCAACTTAATTGAGGCTGGCTCTTTAAAATGATGTTCATTTTGAAATTTGGGGTCATTTGTATGGGAGTTGTACCCGCGTCATAACAAGATTCTTACCCAGCTATAAGAGGAAAACACGTGAAACCGTGATTTGACACGTGATCTGGTGGGTCTGGAAGGGGGAGGAAATAGAGAGAGAAAAGAAGGTTGGGGTCTAAAAAGGGCCATGCCACACGTCCACCTCAAATCGTCGGATGTACATACGATCCGATCCCGCGGTCTCCGAGAAACCAAACGTGATTCGCGCTTCGGGATCACGTGATCGAACGAGTCGTGCGATTTTTCGCCTGACGGTGGCTGACACTTTCAGGCAGCAACATAAGGAGAAAAACAGATTGATAGTTAAGGGTTGGGATGAGCCAGTAACCATTAATGCCCTGAGGGATGCCAGAGATTCTGGAAGCAGAGTAGCTAGCGATATCGATTTGCTGTCTAATCACCAAAGGCAGAATGGACCGAATGATGTATGGGACTGGGTAGTGGGTAAGGCCTGCTTGGATGGCGAGTTGATATGTATCGCCGTTTGTCTTGTTGTGGTCACGGTTCTCTGCTCTGGTCGTTCGTGATGAGCTTAAGAATGTTGTCATCTTCTTTCGTTTTTGGTTTAAAAATTTAAATTATATCGACACCAAAAAACAAAACAAAAAAACAAAAAAATATGTCAAAGACCACGTTCGCGCGCGTGCGGCCCAA
>CM065698.1:35123047-35132590 GCA_017654935.2 Phymorhynchus buccinoides | reverse complement strand
AAACATCCATCCTTAAGTAAGCGTTATGATAGTCCCCCATGTTTTTACATTTTAACTCAAGCAGATTGAGCGTCTTCGTATTCAGAGTCGCTTATACCTGACCCGCTTAATTTAGAAAAGAATGCGTCTTTGGGTGGAAGCCAGAGTTCGTCAAATCGGTCCCATGAATCCATGTACTCGTACGGGTAAACTCCTTTTTTCGCAAGTTCGGGTTTAAAGTATTTGCGTGTAATAGGAAAAGAAGTTAAAGATTCTCCTAATTTTTTAAGCGAAATTCCTATAATTTGTCCATCTCTGCTTGTAGAATTAAATGAGAATCGTACCCGCGCAGATTATGGAAAAATATAGGGAGTTTCCAATTCTTCGGATTGAACTTTAACTTAAGATTACAAGAGTTGTGTGCAGCTCCTCTAAATTTTCCTGTAATATGATCATGATCTCTTACTTTAAAGTAGTCGGGTTGATCGGGGTCTTCTTCTTGCACGAATTCTTTTTTACAGATCCAACATTCGGTCGCTGATTCAAAAGTAACTTGATCTTCAGCCAGCATAATTAACTCTGATAGATTTAATTCGTTTGAGCATTTGTTTCTTAAATCTGTCATTTCTTTTAAGAAGAGGCTAGCTGCATCTGGTCCTCTATAAATTTTTGGTGAGGAATGTTTGCCGTCTGATCGAACAATAATATATGCGTATGAACAAATTTGGTGGTTGTTCAATAAAACAGTTTTAGGAAGTTTTTCGGGTCTAGAACCTTGATAAGGTACAATTAAAGATTCGAAGTCTGCATAAACAACGTATGGTCTAGTTTGCAGTTTTGTATAGTTTTTAAAGAATGTTTTGCTGCCTTCTTTAGGAGTAACTCGTTCGATTAAACAGTCAACAGGACTTTCACAATTTTTTTGATGCTTCTCAGCTGCTTGAACACTCGGAATTCTAATCAAACATCTCCTGCAAAGGTCTTGTTTTCCATTATAGTCAATCGTGTGCGTTAGTAGCCTGCTCATTGTGCGAATTAAAGTGTAATGATGATTTTCTCCGTTCGTTATTAAAAGAAGATCGATGTGATTATCAAGAGAATCATTTATTCTTGGAGCATTTTTTGATACGCGAATCGGTTTAAGTTTATTTTCAGTCGTCCAAGTATAAACATTAACAGTTAAAGGTTTGTTTTGTTCTTCAAATTGATTAATTTGATCATAAGTAACAGGAAACTCAATATTAGTAAAATTTAATTCGTTAGTGTAGGATTTATAGTTTGTTACTCTATCAGCGTTCCTTTTAACATTATGCAGTTTTGCAAGTACACACCACATAAAACATTTATCATCCTTGTTTTTTATGTTTATAAGGGCTCGTTTACTTGCAAGTTCTGCTGGTAGTGGAATGTACGAGCTTACTACGATTGGGTAGTATTTGCTTTGTACTAACAACATTTCTAATACTTCTCCTTCTGTCCAACCAGATCCTTTTAATTTTGCTTCTTCAGATGCTTTAACAAACTGAGTATAAACAAAATCTTCCCATTCTTTTGTAAAATCATTTGTAGTTAGAATGGCGTGTTGTTTAGTAGATATCCAGAGTGGTTTTTGTTCGCCGTTTGATAGTATAAAATCTATTTTTATGGTTAAAAAAACTTTAACTGGAGGATCTATGCCTATTTTTTTTTTAATTTGGGTAATAGCAAACTTAACACTTTTTAGCACATTCAATGGTTCAATAATTTTTATTTCAGTTTCTTTAAAATTAGAATGATATTCGCTTAACCATTCATCAGCAGGTTCTTCAAGTTCATCATCATCATCAAATAAAACACTAATTTTACGTGGGTATTTTTTAGTATTGGGTTCCATTTTTTAAGCACAAAATAAATACATTATTTAAAAAATTCATTATTTTTGTTTTTAAAAAGTAGTGGTTTTATGGTTAAAAGGTGTTAGTTTTTAATGAAAAAACAATTAAAATCACGCTGTTTTCGCGAGTAAAAACGATTGAATCGCACTGTTTTTGTGGATAAAAAATGCAAGAAAATGGCTTAAATCACACCTTTTTGGGGGATTAAAAAGCATAAGAAAAAGGTGTGATTTTTAGCCGTTTTTTAATAAATGGAGGAGTGAAACCGAAACCGAAACTGTGCTGGCTTTCTGGTTTAGTCATTCTCTACAGCTAAACTTTCTACTGAATCATGTAGGATTTTAAAAACTGAAACACGAGAATGACGGCACCAGGCTAGCTCAACAGAAAGCAACCATCCTGAAAAACAAACTCCCCCCGTGGGGATACCGGGGGGTCTTTCGTACAAATAGTTACCCCACTTTATGGAAGTTCTGTGCTTGTAACTTCCTCTAGTCTGTCACTCTTTGACTCTGCCTTTTCCCTTTGCTTACTGTCTTCACCTATCTTTCTATTTCACGGGTCCATTCTACATGCCTTTCTTCTATAAATTCTTACCAAGATTTCTTCAGCCTAAGTCGGACATGCTGGGCCTAACTATTTCTTAGCTAGGCGCATAATGGCAGCATGGCGCAGTAGGCTCATGTGACAGGAAACTGAGTGAACGAAAAAGAAGAAAAGAAGAAGAAAAAACAAAACAAAAGTTACCTTATGTCCATCAAAGAGGAGCTCGTGGGTTCCATGATGATGACTGGGGAACCTGGGTGTCCACGGATGGCCGGAGGGAAGAACTGCAGTGGGGTCATTGTCCGTGTAGTGCGGTACCCTGCCATGTGTTGTGCTCATCCTGCAGGGACAGTCCTCTGCAGCAGCGGGCAGGGGTGTGGACACAGCGTTAAGGATGGACATTAGTGTGGGTGGACACAGCGCTAAGGATGGACATCAGTGTGGGTGGACATCTGCACAGAGCATAAAACAATTATTGGTCAACACGAATCGTACCAATGATTAAACCGAAGTTGTGTCATAATTTATTAAAGGTGGACCCTGATGGATGAGTTTTGCAAGAAACACGTCGAGCTCACCAGAAAGACAGAATTTTCAAGGATCGGAACACTCACTTTGCTCTAGTTTCCTATAAATAATAAACCATCTAAACGGCGATTCCTCCTTGGCGGAGATGCCGGAAAGAGTAGCCATTTTGGATGGTGTGGGTGGAGGACACTCATTGTGGTTGAAGCGTTGTCTTTTTTTGTAGTGTAATAACAGAAACAAATTGTTCCTATTTCCTTTGTTGTGAGCAAGACTCCTTTACATAAATTGTATCAAATTAAAATTTAAAAAATAATAAAAAGGCTTGTATTGCGAAAATGTCGTGCAAACAAATTGGCGGCCATCAGAAAAGAGACGGTACACGCCTTCCCTTTGAGTGAAATAATTTGACTTTCAGCACCTCCGCAAAGGAGGAATCACCGATTTGACGGTTTTATTTTTAGCAAACCAGAGCAAAGTGAGTGTTGCGAGCTCTGTAAATTGTGTTTGCCTGGTGATCTGGACGTGTGTCATACAAAAACCCATCCGTCAGGGTGACCCTTTAACATAACCTTCTATCTTACTGGTCCATTCTCCTGCCTTTTTTTCTATGCATTCTTACAAAGATTTCTTCAGCCGAAGTCGGACATGCTGGGCCTAACTATTTCTTAGTTAGGCGCATAACGGCAGCATGGCGCATGTACGCTCATGTGACGGGAAACTGAGCGAACGAAGAATTAAAAAAAAAATAATAAAAAAATTACCTTATGTGCATCAAAACGGAGCTCGTGGGTTCCATGATGATGACTGGGGAACCTGGGTGTCCACGGATGGCCGGAGGGAAGAACTGCAGTGGGGTCATTGTCCGTGAAATGCGGTACCCTGCCATGTGTTGTGCTCATCCTGCAGGGACAGTCCTCCGAAGCAGCGGGCAGGAGTGTGCACACAGCGCTGAGGATGGACATCAGTGTGGGTGGACATCTGCACACAGTACAAATCAATTATTGGTCGAATCGTTTACCAACTATAAAAGGTGGACCCTGACGGATGAGATTTTCGCAAGAAACACGTCGAGATCACCAGAAAGACAGCCTTTTCAAAGATCGGAACACTCACTTGGCTCTGTTTTCCTAAACATTAAACCGTCAAAACGGCGATTCCTCCTTGGCGGAGATGCCGGAAAGAGTAGCCATTTGGGATGGGGTGGGTGGAGGACAATCATTGTGGTTGAAGCGTTTTCTTTTTTTGTAATTTAATAACAGAAACAAATTGTTCCTATTTCCTTTATTGTGAGAGAAACTCCTTTAGATATATTGTATAAAAGTAAATAATAAACCGTCAAAACGGCGATTCCTCCTTGGCGGAGATTCCGGAAAGAGTAGCCATTTTGCTAGACGAGTGTCTTACAAAAACTCATCCGTCAGGGTGGCCCTTTGACATAGGGTTGTCTCGCTCTTTTCTGTGGTAGAATTAAGTCCCCTTACGGTCCTACATGCGTCTGTAGCTAAATTACCTCCGTTACAGCCGCAACGTGCAAGTAAAACATTGTCCGCAATGAACTTAATCGACGACTACCGTGCCGGAGGAACTTTATCCCTAAAGGTCTATGTACACGTGAACATGTTTTACTCCTTTCCCATGGCAACACAGTGACATGCAGGTCATAATCTATGTACACGTGAACATGTTTCACTCCTTCACCATGGCAACACAGTGACATGCAGGTCATAATCTATGTACACGTGAACATGTTTCACTCCTTCACCATGGCAACACAGTGACATGCAGGTCATAATCTATGTACACGTGAACATGTTTCACTCCTTCTCCATGGCATCACAGTGACATGCAGGTTATAATCTCTGTAAAAGTGAACATTTTTTCACTCCTTCCCCATGGCATCACAGTGACATGCATATGTGAACATGTTTTACTCCTTTCCCATGGCAACACAGTGACATGCATGTTATAATCTATTTACACGTGGACATGTTTCACTCCTTCCCCATGACAACACAGTGACATGCAGGTTATAATCTCTGCAAATGTCAACATTTTTCAATCCTTCCCCATGGCAACACTGTGACATGCAGGTCATAGTCTCTGTACACGTGAACATGTTTCACTCCGTCCCCATGGCAACACAGTGACATGCAGGTCATAATCTCTGCAAATGTGAACATTTTTCAATCCTTCCCCATGGCAACACAGTGACATGCAGGTCATAGTCTCTGTACACGTGAACATGTTTCACTCCGTCCCCATGGCAACACAGTGACATGCAGGTTATAATCTCAGCACACGTGGACATGTTTCACTTCTTCCCCATGGCAACAACGCTAGGCCAAACATGATGGGACTTGCATATCACTGTGTTCCCATTGTGAAAGAGTGAAAAATGTCCACGTGTACAGAGACTTTAAAGAGACACCCTGACGGATGAGTTTTTGTACGAAACACGTCGAGATCACCAGGAAAACACCCTTTGCTTTGGTTTCCCAGAAATCAAGCCGTCAAATCGGCGATTCCTCCTTGGCGGAAGTCAAATTTTCACCCAAAAGAGAATGCGTGTGGCGTCTCTTTTCTAATGGCCGCCTTGTTCGCAATACAAGCCTTTTTGGCTCACGTCGTTTTTTAAAACAAAGTGAGTCTATAGTATCGTACATGTTCGGTTGTGTGTTGTGTGTGTGTGTGTGTGTATATATATATATATATATATATATATATATATATATATATATATATATATATATATATATATATGTATATGTGTGTGTGTGTGTGTGTGTGTGTGTGTGTGTGTGTGTGTGTGTGTGTGTGTGTGTGTGTTGCGTCCATGGCCCCGACCTTTAACCTTGACTCAAACCTTAACGTTGTCATTTTCTCTAAACATATTAAGGCGTTAGAGGGTTAAAGTTAGCAGGATACTTGATTTTGACGTGAGCCTTCAAGTCACGACGATCAAAGCAGTCAGATACATTGATAAAGAACAAAATAAAGATAATCATTTGTTGCAGAGATTACTGTTGTGCAACCTTTAACCTTGACTCAGTCACACTCTTCAAACTAAAGAAGACTCTCACTCTCCACTGAAACTTTAACGTTGTCGTTTTCTCAAAAAAACATAAGATGTTAGAGGGTTAAAGTTAGCAGGATACTTGATTTTGACGTGAGCCTTCAAGTCATGACGATCAAAGCAGTCAGATACATCGATAAGGAACAAAAGAAAGAAAATCATTTGTTGCAGAGATTACTGTTGTGTTGTACCGAGTAGGAGATACTGGAAAGAAGACTCTCCATTAGATATACAAAAACGCTCTTTAAAAAGAAACACAAGACTTCAGGTGTGTACAAATAGGTACATTTTAACGTCGTTAACTTATATTTTCTGTAACAAATGGATGTACCGAGTGTGTGCGTTGACGGCCCGGTTGTTTCGTTTTGTTTGAGTTTGACAACGGTTGTTCGTGTTCATTCGCACATCATCTCTGCGCATGCAATACTTAGCCTGTCGTACTTCCGGCAACAAGGCCTAGGCCTAGAGAATAAGAGATCACGCCTTACCTCATAATCAAGACGACGTACCTAACATTTAGCCCACATTCATTTCAGTCTTGAAAAAAAATATACTGAAAATCCAGGGTTCGTCGATTTCACTGCCTTCGACGTACGAATCCTTTGTTAGGCCTAGACGATTGATCACCATGTGCAAAGACTGTACAGGGGAAGATAAACATGGATGAGCTTGCTGGCTGTGACCTTGACCTTTGCTTTGTGGCAGAGGGGGGGGGGGGGGATTAACGAAACGAAAATAAAATATTAGGACTAATATAAAATATCTTACAGAAATGTAGATGATGTGGAACAAGTTTTCATCGCAAGAACAATCAGTTTAAAACAGTAACAGATCAGGAGTATGGCCTTACGAATTACGCAACTTCAATTATTAATTTTCTAAGAGTAAGAGGCTTAGACCTACAGGCAAAGACTGTAGGCCTACTACAGGTGTCCGTAGACCCCCCTTACCCCGGACGGGGGGGGGGGGGGAGGGGGGGATTGGTCACTATGTTTTTCTGAAAGCTTGGTCAATATGCTTTTCAATTTTACTTGTTTGCCAAAAATAAAGATAAGGCTCCACTATGTTACATTCGCATATATAAACATACATATAATTAAATTTTAAAGAAAGGGGTAGGGGTAATTTAATGCATAGAAATCATTTAATTTACACAGTAAAATAAAAATTAATTCTGTTTTCAGATGCACAAGTGTCTACATAACAGTATTCTCTCTATACAGGCATGGGAATTGTCATGGGAATTCCCATGCCTGCTATAGTAATAAAAATCAGACGTGAGCCTTGAAGGCTTTGCCTCTTGTTTTAATTTATTTTATACAGTTTATCTAAAGGAGTTTCGCTCACAACAAAGCATATAGCTCCTTTTTGATTTTACTGCACTACAAAGAAAAACCTTCAACTACAATGAGTGTTCTCCACCCATCCCATCCAAAAAAGCTTCTGTCTGCGGCATCTCCACCAAGGAGGAATCGCCGTTTTGACTGTTTAATTTCTAAGAAACCAGAGCAAAGTGAGTGTTCTGATCCTTGAAAAGGCTGTCTTTCTGGTGATCTCGACGTGTTTCTTTTAAAAACTCATCCGTCAGTTTAAGATTTTGAAAACTAAGCCACGAGCGTGACTGCACCAGGCTAGCTCAACAGAAAGCAACCATCATGGAAAACAAAAGTTACCGTATGCGTATCAAAGCGGAGCTCGTGGGTTCTATGATGATGACTGGGGAACCTGGCTGTCCACGGATGGCTGGAGGTAAGAACTGCAGTGGGGTCATTGTCCGTGTAGTGCGGTACCCTGCCATGTGTTGTGTTCATCCTGCAGGGACAGTCCTCCGCAGCAGCGGGCAGGAGTGTGGACACAGCGCTAAGGATGGACATCAGTGTGGGTGGGCATCTGCACACAGCACAAAACAATTATTGTTTACTTTTACATAATTTTACTCTGCGAGTATTTGATCAGTTTCAGTACTCATAAATCTAAAGATGTCGTGATCATTTGAAAATGAGCACGGTGACACCTACGTTCGTGTATTTGTACATTGTCAGGCTGTCTGCTTGGCTATATTAACATATAGGCCCGTGGAACTCTTCAGTGTTGGAGACCCAAAACGGTATGCTAAGGGACTGAACCGGAATGGTATACCAATTTGGGAACGAGTACGGAAATTATGTTTGGCGGAGTGTGTACTCGTTCCCAAATTGGTATGCCATTCCGGTTCGGTCCCTTAACAGTTTTCGGTCTCCAACACCGAAGAGATCTTACAAGTTCGCTTTTGCATCTAACGGGAAAACGATGTTACGGTAAATGTAGGCATAGTGCAGCCATGTGTGTATAAGAGAAAGTGTTATATAGTGTCCACATTTACCCCCGTTTGTCTGTTTTTTAGTACATAATAAAGAAGGGTGACGGGCGTATATGAGGACCCTATGGCTGGTACCCACGTGTCGTCATATCCGGCCACAAGGAGCGCCATATTCTTAGTCACTAACTTTGTTTGAAAAATGCCAGATCGATGCTGCGTATTTGGCTGTTCCAATTCGAAACTTACCTAAATTGTATTTATAAAATCTGGATGTTTTCTTTACACGTTTAGATAACATTTTCACTTTGCTTACACACAAATAAGGACTAAGATGGCGACACTTCCGTTGGAAGGGTCGAGATGCGCACGCAGGTGGGTTGGAGCCATATATATGAGAAACTATTATATATATAGTGTCAACATTTACCCCCGTTTGTCTGTTTTTTAATACATGATAAAGAAGGGTGACGGGCGTATATGAGGACCCTATATATAAGAAAAACTATTATCTAAGAAAAATCTTTATTTTTTTTATTTTCCGGTGTTTTTTCCCCTAGGACAACTAGGATAGTTAACATTCCACAAAAGGGATGTTTTGGGGAACTGATCCACGTAGCAAAGGGGAAAAGAAGAAATGGGGGGGGGGGGGGGGGGGGGGGGGGGGCAAAGAAAAGTAAAAATCGAGGGGGGTAAACGTGCCAGCACATTTAATCCGTTCATGGTTTGACGAAATGTGTCAGGCATTTCTTCCCGTACGATCGTCGTACATTTATCCCCGTCATACACACAAGAGGGTTGAGAACAGTTTGCTTTTCACAGATAGGTCTTACTCTACCGCTAAGTCAAGATTTAAAACAGGCATCACATTCTTATGAAAAATGGAATAAAAGTCCCCCGTAATAAGTGCTCGTGCTAACTTCAAACAACTACGAATGCTTACCTCAGAATCGTGGGCATTTGGAAATAACTCTCTGTTGTTTTGTTTCTTCTCAGGCCTTGAGCCTTTCTTCCGGCAAAAGTGGTTTCGAACCTCCCCGGTTCCGTGGCATAATAATCAAAGTGTTGATTGTGGCCACGTACAGTCAAGAAGAAGAAGAAGAAGACACAGATGCACACTGTACACACAAGCATAAACTCCGTTTATCCAAAGTGGTGGATTACAGACGTCCACTAGGCCTAGGCTAACACACAACATACTCCACATATGTTCTCTTCGAAATAATATCCGTGAAGGCCATACACCC
>CM065698.1:35095547-35108047 GCA_017654935.2 Phymorhynchus buccinoides | reverse complement strand
TTACGCATATAGGGGAAATTCGGACACGTGCGCAAATTTCTTCTCTTCTTTGTTTCACTTATTTACGGATTGCGCACGGGTTTCCGCATGGAATATCCACAACTAATAGAAAATAAAAACTACTACATGTACGCATAAGGGAAGACGGGGTAAAAAGCGCATGGGCGGGTAAGAAGCCCACCCCAATTATCTTATGAAATAAAGAAAATTTCAGTCAAATTTGCCCATGAGACGAATGCTAGACATTAACGCTCGTCTCATGGGCAAAATGAGACTGAAATTTGCTTCATTTCATGAGATAATTGGGGTGGGCTTCTTACCCGCCCATGCGCTTTTTACCCCGTCTTCCCCTAGGGTTTTTTCCTGTATCACATCCATCTGCCAGCAATGTATCTTTTGCAGCGAGTTTCAAAGCCTTTAAAGACCCACCACGTCACGTGTCAAAATCACGGTTTTTCACGAGTTTTCCCTCTTATAGCTGGTAAGAAATCTGAACCAAATCTTCTTAGCATAAGAGGGAATGTGACACGTGACGTGGGGGGTCTTTAAGGGCGATCAATGCCTACGGGAGGAAGTTTTCAAAGCAATAATCCGTAAATATTATGCTTCCTATAGTAGGTCAATAGTTCTATTTCTTCACTTGTTTTGTTCACACTCACATGGAACAAGTTTATATTGATAATTTCATATTGCCGTCTTTTGTGAGTCTATATAATACGTGTGCGCGTGCGTGTGTGTGTGTGCGTGCGTGCGTGCGTGCGTGCGTGCGTGCGTGCGTGCGTGTGTGTGTGTGTGTGTGTGTGTGTGTTTGCAAACGCGTACATATGTGCGTGCGGTGTGTGTGTGTGTTTGTGCTAGCGAGCGCGAATATATGTGCGTGCGTGTTTGTGTGTGTGTGTATGTGTGCGCGCGTGCGTCTTTGGATGCATATATACTGTACGTGTCCCCCGCGCGCACTTGTGTCTGTCTGTATGTATGCAAAATGCATGTGGAACATTATGATCCATTTTCTCTTCGTCTTCCCAGGCCGTGGTGCTATGCTAGTGCGGATGGCAGAAAGCCGCCATCCCCTGCGGGTCCGAGGCAGCCATGAGTCGAGGGTTCTCCCCGAAGACGACGTGCTCCCACTCCTTCAGGCGACACAAGCCGTTCGTCGTACGGCCCCGGCAGAACTGCACCACGGACGTCACGTCCACCCCGTCACGAACCACGCGAACGTAATGCTCTCCCCCTTCCTCTACCCCCAGTCCTTCTCCTCCCCCTCCTTCGTTACTATACAGCTCCAGAATCAGCCTCGCGGCGTGTCGGAGTCGCCACCCTTCCGCCACGCCCAGCGCGCGCAAGAGCGAGGTCAAGGTCAGCTCGTGGCCCGAGTACAGCGCGAAGCGAAGGTCGGAGCGACGAAGGGCGACCTTTCGCATGCTGGTGACCAGGTCCAGGAGGAGAGGGTGGGTCAGCAGACGGCTGGGGCCGTCCACCCCTACTACCACCCCCGCCTCCTCACTCTCCCGCTCCGCCTCATCATCCGCCAGCCGGAGGAGCTCGTGCAGCATGGCTGCCGTGACGCACGCGCCGCTCCCGCCTCCTCCGCAAGGCAACGGAGAGCCGTGACAGGCGTAGCTCAACAGAACGTCCGCCAAGTCATCGGGCTTGGGCAGCTGAGACGACGAACGCAGACCCAACACTTCGGACAAGACTCGCAGAATGGAAGGCTCCGTCCTGAAAGTTTTCCTTCTTTTCGTCTTGCTGCTGCGCTCTCGGTCCAGTCGGTGTTGCAGGCGGTGCAGACTCTTGCAGCAGTCCGGGGGAACTAAGGCCGGGGAGTCGCAGAAGAGGGCGCTGGCGGCCACGCGCACGTGCAGCTCGGAGACGTTGAAGCGCGGAAGCAGGAAGGCGTAGAGCAGAGCCACGGCGCTCTGGTAGGTCCTGGACGCCAGCGTGGAGCGGACAGAGAGGTGCAGAGACGGAGAAAAATCCTCGCCCAGGAGGGCGTGCCTGATGACGTACCGTTCCCGGAGCGCCAGCCCCAGCCGGAGGTGCTGCAGGGTTCCCTGGCCGGTCAGCTGGGAGCTGCCGCACTGGGCGTGGTGCGGGTGCAGGGCCCAGTCGGAGAACTCGCTGCCCGGGGGCTGACGCCCGCTCTGCGCCGCCATGTCGGACAGGAAGTGACGCAGCTCTGGGGGGAAGTGACGTAGGGTCTCCGCTCCCATGGTGCAGTTGTGGGACGAGGGTTGCGGGTCCAGCAGGGAGGCCCTGGGGGCGCTGTCCCCGTGCAGGGTGAGGGCGAACACTGAGCGGAGAATGTAGCCCGCGGGGGCCTCGCCTGCAACACAGTCAGTCACATAGGGTTCAGCCCGGGCAGTGGCTGGATGCCTCGTGCCTCCACACGGGGAGCTGGACGACCCCGCCCCCTCCACTAGTCTCTCCCCGTGGGGATACCGGGGGTATTTCGTAAAAATAATTCCCCCATCTTCTTGAAGTTCTGTGCTTGTAGCCTCCTCTAATCTGCCACTCTCTTTGATTCTGCCTTTTCCCTTTGCTTTCTATCATCTACGATCTTTCTGACTTATTGGACCATTCTCCTGCCTTTTTTCCCTTCAAATAAAAAAAACTCCAAATATTTTTTCTCCTTTGAGCTGCTCCGAAATCGGAATGTGTCAGCTGTACGCAGCGGGGAGACCAGTGAAAACTGAAAACCGGACACAGACGTACCTTACCCATTATGGCCATAAGATCTGGGAACGCAGAAGAAGAAGATAGTGTTCAGCGCTCGCATGGCTTCCAGATGAATAGGACTCTTAAAGGTGGACCCTGACGGATAAGTTTTTACAAGAAACACGTCGAGATCACCAGAAAGACAGCCTTTTCAAGGATCGGAACACTCACTTTGCTCTGGTGTCCTAGAAATTAAACCGTCAAAACGGCGATTCCTCCTTGGCGGAGATGCCGGAGAGATAAGCCATTTTGGATAGGGTGGGTGGAGGCCACTCATTGTGGTTGAAGCGTTTTCTTTTTTTGTAGTGCAGTAAAACAAAATTGGAGCTGTTTCCTTTGTTGTGAGCGAAACTCCTTTAGATAAACTGTATAAAAAATTTAAAAAAGAAAACAAAAAAAGGCTTGTATTGCGACATTTTCGTGCAAACGATTTGGTCTAAACGCAGGCGGCCATTAGAAAAGAGATGGCACACGCCTTCTCTTTGGGTGAAACGATTTGACTTCCAGCACCTCCGTCAAGGAGGAATCGCCGATTTGACGGTTTGATTTCTTGGAAACCAGAGCAAAGTGAGTGTTGCAATCTCTGTAAAGGGTGTTTTCCTGGTGATCTGGACGTGTTTCTTACAAAAACTCATCCGTCAGGGTGGCCCTTTAAGAGTCTGCTACACTACATAGGATCCGATCTCAATGCGATGCGAGTGTAACGATGTGAGTCATGATTCACGGGAAATACTTCTGTCTAAAATAATAATTCTGCTATTTTCACCCACTATACTCGAGTAGACCCAAATGCATTACATTTCTTGTTGGACTTTCCAGGTATTGCAATACCTCCGGGATCGTCCCACTATCTGCATTGCTAAAAATGTCCCGCGATGTACCCGTTTCAGGTCGGAGGACGTTAGACGGACTTTCACACATGAATTTCGCGCGAATCGTGACTCGCATCGTCAAAAATCGCATCGCGTTAAAATCGAATCGTATGTAGTGTAGCAGACTCTTAAGACTCCCTCCCATATAAGACAGACTTCTCTGAGACATTGCCCTTCTTTGTAAGGATTACAATTACCTCCCTTATAAGACCTCATTTTGGATTATTTTTGAAGGTCTTATAAGGGAGGTTCCACTGTATTGAACTTATGTCGAGTCAAAAGCGGACAATACAAGAATGCTGATTTCGACAGTTTGGCGTTTGATTGAAAAACAAACAAACAAACAAACAAACAAGCAAACAAACAAACAAGCAAATAAACCCATTAACCTTCTTGGCCATGGTCGGGCTGTTGAGGGACATTGCAATACTCCGCCAGGCGCGGGATGTGAAGAGGGGAGGGGAGAAAATCCAAGCTCCGCTCCTGAAGGTCCTTCCCAGTTCTGTCCCTTGGTTTGTCGGCCATGTTGCCTGCCAGGGGCGCACCAGGAACGTTGACGCGTTGTTCCGAAATGCGGGTGTCCTTCACTTGGAGCAAGTTCACTGTTCACGAGCATACACAAGCGCACGCACACGCACGCGGGCACACGAGGACAATGATACTGAAGAATGTTGGATAGAAATTAACAATTAGCTTGACAGAAACTTACAAAAACATTATTTAACCCTTTCACCGCCTGCCATATTTCAGCCAAAAATGTCCATTAAATTTACCTGGGTAGAGAACAAAATCCATCTGCAGTACTGGGGATTCTTCTGTGACATGCATAAAATAAGGTCTATCCTTACTTCCCAAAAACTAAGACAATAGGGTCTTTGGATAATAGACCCCAATTTGATGCCTTTTAGTGACATAGGTGTTAACCCTTTCACCGCCAATGTCGCATTTTTGCACCACAATGGTTTAACACCCATGTCACTAAAAAGCATCAAATCAGGGCCTGTTATCCGAATACCCTATTTTCTTAATTTCGGGAGGTAAGGACAGGCCTAATGTTATACATGTCACAGAGGAATTCGCAATATTGCAGATTTTTGTTTTCTTTACCCAGATAAATTTAATGGTATTTTTTTGGCTGAAAAATGGCTGGCGGCGAAAGGGTTAAATCACTGTGGTGCTAAAATGCGACTTTGGCGGTGAAAGGGTTAACAGCTTGCATACAAAAATCGATCAACACAATTAATGCAACAGTGCAATATTTACACATTCTGATGGCACACAACACTTCCTCCTAAACCCCCAAAATCATGTCCTCCTTACTGTAATGAGAAGTAGGCCCTGTCGTCATTTAAACTATCACGCTCCACCAGTGTGGAGTAAGGAGTATGGTTTTTGTGCTTTGTCTGTTATCGTTATGTGTGTCTTTGAGTCTGCCTGTATGCTTGGCTGTCACGTCATATTTTTGTCCTGAAAACCTCTGGATGAATCGAAATAAACATTGGTTTTAGTCAAAAAGTGGCCAGGATGGAAGTTCAGTTTAACGTCGCGTATCGGCTTTCGCCATGTACGACGGGCTGAACAAACCAACCAGGGTATAAACAAAAATTTATATTCCTGAATCACTGTCTTAGCCAAAAGGCCGAGAAGCGATCAGAATATGTCCTTGATTATTGAATTAAAAAAGTGGCCACTAAATAGGCCTATTTTTCTGTTCCATTATCAAGATCATCGGTATGATCATTTCAATAGAAACCCTTCTTGATACAAAGAATTTACTAGAATCGCCAAACTTTCATGAAAAATATAAATAATAATAATAATAATAATAATAATAATAATAATAATAATAATCATCATCATAATAATCATAATAATAATAAACATTTCACTTACATCGTAACTGATAGCTAAGCATAGTAAATTAACTCCCTTTGTCACCATATGACTGTGTCGAGTGAAGAAGTATGGAATACTGTTGGAGGAACACTACAGAGGGCAAACGGGAATCGAAGACATGTCTACCACTCGACGACATATCAGATTACCAATGATGATTGAGAGAGAGAGAGAGAGAGAGGAGAGAGAGAGAGAGAGAGAGAGAGAGAGAGAGAGAGAGAGAGAGAGAGAGAGAGAGAGAGAGAGAGAGAGAGAGAGAGAGAGAGAGAGAGAGAGAGAGAGAGAGAGAGAGATTTAAATGAATTTTATTGACATTAGCAAACAATGCTCCAATGCCAAGGAAGCACAAACCATGAACTAATGAATATAAGCCTAACTGGAGACTAAATCAGTTCATAAGATTTTTTTAAGAAACATAAAATAAATCATCTTACATACATAGATAGTTTACACTAGAGGAGAGAAAAAATACACTAAAGAATAACTGTTAGACTGACCAACCAACAATAATATGTAAGTTACCAATAGGGTAAGTCGGGTAATGCAGCACTAAGTTATATGCAACAATCCAATTTCTTTTCTCTAAGCTTTGTAGCTTAATTAAGCTAAAAACAGAGCATAAGACTTTATGACATTTTCATTCTCTGAGGCAAGTAAATCACAGAAATTAAACATCTGCACAGAGAGAGAGAGAGAGAGAGAGAGAGAGAGAGAGAGAGAGAGAGAGAGAGAGAGAGAGAGAGAGAGAGAGAGAGAGAGAGAGAGAGATTCAAACAATTTTAATGACTAGGCCTTCTGCCCGTATCATAGGGAGGCTGGGGGAGGGGGTTATAAAGACACATAACATTTGTATCGAAAACTAGAAAATAACACAAATTCTTGTGGATTTAAACATTTAAGCAAAAATAAACAAATCAGTAAGTAAATAAATGAACATATATAAATAAATAGGTAAATTAAAGAGAAAAACAACAACTAATAATCCAATATGATAGAGGATAGAGAGAGAGAGAGAGAGAGAGAGAGAGAGAGAGAGAGAGAGAGAGAGAGAGAGAGAGAGAGAGAGAGAGAGAGAGAGAGAGAGAGAGAGAGAGAGAGAGAGAGGAGAGAGAGAGAGAGAGAGAGAGATAGAGAGAGAGAGAGAGAGAGAGAGAGAGAGAGAGAGAGAGAGAGAGAGAGAGAGAGAGAGAGAGAGAGAGAGAGAGAGAGAGAGAGAGAGAGAGAGAGAGAGAGACTTTGTGTGTGTTCTCACGCAAGAAGAAATTTTGATGTAATGTCCTCTTGGCTCCCAAAGGCATATATGTTACTCACGCAAAAGGCAGACAACTGTGGAAGACAGAGCCGCAGCCACGAGCAGAGCTCGTTTTTTCCAGGCCAACACCCTCATGGTCCGCTCCGATCACGTGACCTATTTTCCCCCAAAACAGGGGAGACAATGGTAGACTTATGGCGAGTATTTGCCCACCAGGGGGCAGTCAATCCACTAGGGGCTTATTACGCGATTTTCTTAGTTGGGCGTAGTGAGAGAGAGAGAGAGAGAGAGAGAGAGAGAGAGAGAGAGAGAGAGAGAGAGAGAGAGAGAGAGAGAGAGAGAGATGAGATGGTGGGACTCTCTCTCTCTCTCTCTCTCTCTCTCTCTCTCTCTCTCTCTCTCTCTCTCTCTCTCTCTCTCTCTCTCTCTCTCTCTCTCTCTCTCTCTCTCTCTCTCTCCCCCAACTAAGAATATAGAGAGGATTAGCAACACTCGAGCGTATGCCCCCCTGGTGGGCAAAAAACCCCGCTAAGTCGCTCATTTAAAACAGGATAAGTAAGTAAAGAATGGTCATGGCGATATTGTTGGATATCTGTTATCAGTCGTCGCCATTGTTTTTTTTATCTTACAAGAGGGACCCAGCCGCCATCTTGGAATTTAGAATCCAACTGGTTCACTAGTTCGATTTATCCCAATATGGCGGCTATGACGACAGCTGATAAATTATGCAGCCATTAGTGGTATGGGGAAATAGAAGAGAAAAAGATGAATTAATTTTCAGCCATAATTTAATTTATTTACTATCTTTAAAGTTTAGAGAGCTAAGACAGGAGAGAGAGACAGACTCAGCTCAGTTCAATTAAATTAATAAAATAAATAAACATTACACATTCAGGAGAGAGAGAGAGAGAGAGAGAGAGAGAGAGAGAGAGAGAGAGAGAGAGAGAGAGAGAGAGAGAGAGAGAGAGAGAGAGAGAGAGAGAGAGAGAGAGAGAGAGAGAGAGAGAGAGAGAGAGGGGAGAGGGGGAGGGGGGTGGAGGAGGAAGATGAGGTGATAATGATTGTAAAGCGCCTAGAGACTCAACAAAGATCAAGTGATATCATAAACACCAACACAACCCAAAACGGGGTTTTAACCCACATGTTTGCGTCATTCTCTAGCGTGACACTAACTTTGCCCCACAAGTTCACAACATAGCAGCTGAATTAGAAACCCGTTGTAAATAAAACAGAAATCTTGAATTGTTTCTTTTTAAATAAAAATAATCTTTAGTTCCAAAAAAATGTCACTAGAATTAATTTTCTTGGGGAGATACCCTGTTCTTCTACTAAAGGTTTAGAAAGGAAAAACACTATTCAGATGACCTTTATTAACATAAAAACAGGCCTATCAAGTGACATCAGTTTGGCTCCAACACACCATGAAATTACCCCCCTTCATTATTTCCAAAACAAGTCCTATTGTCTTGTGTTTGATATTGTACATCATGTGGCGGTACCATAGCCGATGAGGTTTAACCGAGGCGTGGTTACCGCTACACCTATCTATATTGTTAAAAACTCGGGACTTTACTGGTGTTGCACTGCCTCTGGGCATTGCAGCCAGTATTGTTCCCACCATCTTTGTATTTACAAATGTCCCATATGTGTCTGTGACCGAGAGGACGTAAAACATCATTTTCACTGTGTTTGTTGATGTGTATTGCACCTGCAAGCAAAATTATCCACGAGAGATAATAAAGTATTCTTGACTTGACTTGACTTGACTTGACTTCCTTGGTATAACTACTGTACAGTAAAATCACAGCATTTTATTTGTCTTTTTTAAATGTTATTAACAACAACAGTAATACCAACGACGACAACATACACACTCACCAAAATTTAAAAGTGAGAAAATTGTTCGTAGGCTTACTACAATTATATCGCTTTCCTTTTCTTGTCTAAGCATGTTCGTTTTGAGTAATAACAACAACAACAACATACGGTATTTATACGGCGCTGAATCTTGATATAAATCAAATCAAAGCGCACACACACGTTAGCATTCATAACGCATTCAAACAAAAATGCAATACAAAGCGAACACACACGTTTGACATAAATGGTATGCAGCAGAAACAGACCTAAAGGCAAGAGAGAGAGAAGAGAAAGAGAGTGGAGCCTCAATCACGGGGGAACAGGTGGGTTTTGAGGTTAGATTTGAAGGCTGAGAGGGTCGGTCGCTGACGGAGGGAAAGAGGAAGTTTGTTCCAGGAGGTCGGTCCTGAGACAGCAAAAGAGTGCCGACTAACAGTTGAAAGCTTATACCTAGGGATCTGGAGAGAAAGCGGGTCAGAAACTGAACGTAAAGTGCGAGCTGGCGTATAGATGGAAATATTGTTGCAGAGGTAAGATGGAGCAGCTTTATGGATAGATTTATAGCAAAGGGTGTTTAAAACGCAAAGCACAAGTCGCACACTGACGACCACGATTAAGTCCCTTAGTTTTTTTTTCTAGGTAGCTGTGACCCACATTCAAATGTCCCCAACTTCAAATTGAGGCTGCTCTTTAAAATTATGTTTCATTTTCAATTTGGGGACATTTTGTATGGGAGTCAAACCTGGTCAAAACAAGATTTCTTACCAGCTGTAAGAGGGAAAACACGTGAAACCCGTGATTTTGACACGTGACCGTGTGACATTTGATAAATACTATGAACTCATTTTTCTAAAACTAAAGTGATTCAATAATCATGTTCAGTACCAATGCTCAGTCATATCGTTGCTGTTCTAAGTAGCACGCAATAACCTATTGTAATTTACTTTGTAAACAAATCAAATCAGTATTAATTTTTTTAATTTTGCTGATACGAAAGCAGTGAGGAAAATGAAAATAAGAACATGTCAAATTTTCTCGGATCAGTCAACTATTGAGTAACAACAACAACAACAACAACAACAACAACAACAACAACAACAACAACGACAACAACATTATCCTTTAAAATGCGTACTTAATCTGAAAAGCAATTATAATAATTAAAACGTTAATTGAATTCAGTATATTATTATTCAATATAATTCATATAATATAATGAACATCATAATGTAGCATAACTCAGTATGTTATTTAATTAAAAAAAAAATAAAGCGACCTTATAATTTTGTATTCGAAGCCAAAGTTTTGAAAAAAATGGATTAGGCCCATGATTGTGTATCATTAAAAAGCACAAAAAAACCCGTTTCAAACATAGTATGTAGAGTAAGGCCGGGTTCACATTAGACGCGTAAGTTCCGTACGGAAAACCCTAAATAAGTGGAAGAAAGAAGGATAAACGTTTATGCATATAGGGGAAATTCGGACACGTGCGCAAATCTTTTCCCTTCTTTGTTTCACTTATTTATGGATTGCGCACGGGTTTCCGCATGGAATATCCGCTTATGTGTGTACACGGCCTACTTCTGCTTAAAACTAAGAACAGCCACCCACCTTGTCAAATCACCGAGACGAGAGAATGAAGAAGACGAAGAGGAGGAGGAGGAGGAAGAGGGGGAGGAGGAGGGCAGACAATACCGGTAGCGCCGACTACAGTCGACAGCCAAGTGAGGAGATCTTACAGCACACAGACGTTTTCAGCTGGTCGACATGTATATACCGTTCGGTGTTGAATTTACATACAGATTGACAGGGGTCAAGATGAAGAATTGCGCACGCGTCAGCGCTGCACGCACGCACGCGCACTTACATGATTGCACACTAACAGGTATGCACACTAATTTCCAAACTATTAGATAGGCTGTATTTTTCATATCGTTCCCCGTCCCCGCCCCCCCCCCCCCCCCCCCCCCCCCCCCCCCCCCCCCCCCCGCCCCCCCCCCCCGCCATCTTTGCTGAAAGTTCTTTCAAATATTTTAATAGATTATTTGGCTCTCTCCCTCTCCCTCCCCCCCCCCCTCTCCCCTCCCTCTCTCTCTCTCTCTGACTGACTGTCTCTGTTTGTCTGTCTCTGTTTCATATGTGAGGCGTCCGTCCGTGTGGCGTCCATGCGTGCGTTCGTCCGTCCGTCCGTGCGCAAAGGGAACTAAAAGGGAACTAGCTAAAGAGAGAGAACTTTGAAGCCGCTCGGGTTCACATCCCTATGTATGAATCCGTGCAGGGCGTCAGCCACTGTGCGGTTCGTCAATTGACAGTGGATTACATTTAGTAAACGGCCAGAATAGGGGCGGGGTTTGAAGCAGGGTTGGAGTAGAGTTAGAACAAGAACAAAAAAAAGCCTAAAATATCTCGCACAGTTTGTTGTGTGCATTTGAGAAGCATCGTCTTTCGCTAAGTCCACCAAAAGTGTAAGCCGCCATCTTGATTGTTTACAACTTACAAAGGCCTAGCTTTCGCTTTTGTTCTTTCAGTTGGAGTGCCTTTTTCTTTGTTTGTTTTCCCTTAGTTTAGGGCTATTGTTTTTACTTACAACCCTAGCTCTAACCCAATCTCCGACCCATCTCCCGGATTTGGCTGTTTATACGTGAATCGCGCCGTGGCTGACGCCCTGCACGGATCCATACGTCACCTTCCTTGTGATTCATGTTTTTTTTATATGTTCTTCGCGTTGAACTGGGAGGGCAGTTTATATGGCTTTGCCGTCTTAAATATGACGTTGTTGTCGGATTTATTATTATTCTTATTATTCTTATTATTCTTATTATTATGTTTTATATATTGTTTTTAACCTCGGGTTATCTTAGAACGTTCTTTCAATCCATTGTTGATGAGCGGATCATCTGAATTAGCGGAAGAAGGAAGGAGAGCGGAAGAATGAACACAGGAACACGCCTGAGTGAGTGAGTGAGGGCGGGCGGAAGGGAGGGGGCACTGTACTTGTGATTGGCATCTACAGCTACTTTGGCTGCTCCTGGCTGCTAAAACATTGATCAGCCAGTCACCAAAATAAGATTACTTCTTCAACAAGCGGAGGGAGAGGCGGAGAGAGAGGGTGGGGGGGGGGGGGGGGGGGGGGGGGGGTAGGTGGAGAGGGGGGGGGGGGGGCAGCCAGGGGGGGGGGGGGGGGCAAAATTGTACTTACACCCCCACCTCATCGCACATAGGCCACGTTCTCGCTACGCCCTTCGTGATCAGCCAAATCGTGGCTGATCGTAGCATGGTCGTCAGGCCATACGGCCATGATGGGTAAGGTACGTATGTGTCCGGTTTTCAGTTTTCGCTGGTCTCCCCGCTATCGTACAGCCGACACATTCCGATTTCGGAGGAGCTCAAAGGAGAAACATTTTGGAGGATTTTGTTTTTAAGAAACAAAAAGCAGGAGAATGGGCCAAAAGTCAGAAAGATAGTAGATGACAGAAAGCAAAGGGACAAGGCAGAGTCAAAGAGAGAGAGACAGATTAGGGGAAGTTTCAAGGACAGAACTTCCAGAAGGTGGGGAAACTATTTTTACGAAAGACCCCCCCCCCCGGTATCCCCATCGGGGAGAACATGTATTCGATAGGTGACCTATATTGCGTGCCCATGAAACTGAAACTGCCTAATAGATGATTGTCTGGAAAAAACTAGGGGAGGGCACTTCGTGAAAATTAGAGTTGTTTACCTCCATTAGGCCTACTCGGTGAAATACCATAGCAACAATGCAACAATGGCGTCGAAGCTTGAAACCGCAGGATGCCAGTCAGCGACTTGCAATTTTTTTAATTTGTTTTAGAAAAATAAGGGGTGGCCAGTTGCTACAAAGTAATAGAACTTGCAAACTGTGACGTAAAAATATAAAGTACATCAAA
>CM065698.1:35073047-35088047 GCA_017654935.2 Phymorhynchus buccinoides | reverse complement strand
ACGTCTAAGCCTTAAAAGGGCCAGCCACACGTCCACTAAAATCGTACAACTGTACGATACGATTCGATCACGTGATCTCGATGCGCCAATCACATTTTGTTCTTTTGATTCCACGTGATCGAATCGTATCGTACAGTCGTTACGATTTTAGTGGACGTGTGGCCGGCCCTTCAGTCTCTGCTTAGTAGGTCCACAAGCTAAAGGCCTAGCAAGGCAAGGCAAGGCAAGGCAAGGCAAGGCAAGAAATTTATTTCATACCCCATTTGGGCACATAAATATAAAAACATACACACATGAATAAATTTCAAAGAATCAACCCAAGAGTGATGTCCAAAATCATTTAAAAGAAAACCCATATAATAACATTACAAATAATGTAATGTATTACTAAATTAAAAACAAAATGAGACAATTGATAACATTTATCTGAAAGAACCGTTAACAACTGTAATGAAGTGCTTTAGTTTGAGTAATATGTTCTTATTGTTTGTAGAGAACAAAGCTTTGAATTTATAAGCATTAGGGCGAGTAAAAAATACTTAGGGAGGTACCTTCTCCTGTCAGTGTCAAAGAAAGGACAAACAAATAAGTAGTGAAACTCATCTGCCACATCATGTACATTACATTTTTCACAAATTATTTCATGTCTGGGTGTACCAGTATAACGCAACGTGTTCACAGGCAAGTTATTATTAGTAGTTCTGAATTTTAACACAGTAATCATATAGCTATATGGCAAGACTAAGTAATATGGGTCAACACAAAAAGAGGTTTTAAACATTCTGTAGTTTAAATATAATTCGTCATTATCTACATGCATATACCAAGACTGTAAAAAAGTGTCTTTTAAGCATCTTTTCACCTTCTCCTTGAACCACAATGGATTTGCATCAAGAAAGGTTTGATTCAACCAAAAACTACTCAAGCCAGTTTCATTTAGTAATGTATGGATATATTTGATGTATCTGTTTTCATAAACATTTGACTCGTACATTTTCAATAGGCATTTATAAACAAGAACTGATAATTTTTGTGTATGGTGGTTTGTTACAAGGTTAAACCAAAATGCTAACATTCTACATTTAACAGTTACACCAACAGGGAATTTACCCGTTTCCCCA
The DNA here is from genome assembly GCA_017654935.2 of Phymorhynchus buccinoides. NCBI lineage: Eukaryota > Metazoa > Mollusca > Gastropoda > Neogastropoda > Raphitomidae > Phymorhynchus > Phymorhynchus buccinoides. Next base: position 35,086,926 of record CM065698.1, on the reverse strand, counting down.
AAAATCATGAGAGAAGGAGTCGACTGTCTTACCTTCAGAACCAACTTGTAAAATCTTAACTGCAGTCTCTGGATAATATCATTCATATCAAAGCCCCAAATTTCACAACCATATGTAAGGATAGGAAGTACAGTTTTATCAAATAGGTCAATTGTTAGATCTGCAGGAAGCATCAATAATTTAGCTTTCCTCAACAAAGCAAACATGGCTCGGGAAGCTCGGTCATAAAGATCACGTTGTGCGACATTCATTTTGTTATTATAATTTAACTTTAACCCTAAGTACATAAAGTTCTGAACAACCTCTAATTTTTCAGTCGCTATAAGAAAGTCGGGAAAGCGTCTAACCTTACCCTTAGAAAAAATAAGAACTTTACATTTCTTGGCATTTAATTTCAAATTCCATTTTTGACAATAGCTTTGAATATTATCTAAGCCTCTTTGCAATCCTACTGGAGTTTCAGAAAACATGACAGTGTCGTCTGCATACAACAACAAAAATAATATTAACAAAATGTTAATTTCATGTTCGTTCATACCTAATATATCTGCTTCTCTAGCAACTGTGCTAAGACCAGTCATATCTCTAGACATAAAAACTTTCATGTCATTCAGGAACATGGCAAACAATACAGGCGACAGGTTTTCTCCTTGCCTCACTCCAACTTCCGAGCAGAAAAAGTCAGAAAATTCACTATTAACCGCAACACATGATTTAGCTTGGGAATACATATTTTGTATTACTTTTAATAACCGACCGCTGATACCATTGTCTATAAGTTTTTGCCACAAAAATGCCCTATTGACTTTATCGAAAGCTTTTTCATAATCCAGAAATGCACAATACAAGCGCTTTTTCTTAAACAACAAATTATCAATCAGCCCGTACAAAGTAAACAAGTGATCCAGTGTTGAAAAGTTGTTTCTAAACCCAGCTTGTTCCATGCCAATTAAGTGAAATGTTTCAATGTATACCTTTAGGCGTTCGTTCAGGATACTTGTAAACAGTTTCCCAAAACAGGACAGTATGGTTATACCACGATAGTTGTTGGGATCTGCAGGGGAACCTTTGTTTTTGAATATTGGCTGTATAACCCCAATTACCCAATCAGTTGGTACTTTACCGGTAATTAATATCAGATTAAATAGTTTCACAAAAACGCCTAACATTTTCTCTGCTGAGTTTTTAAGGAATTCATTTACTATATTATCTAACCCGCATGCTTTATTGCTCTTTAACTTCTTTATGCAATTTAGAACCTCATTTTCAGTAATTAAATTATCTAACAGAGCATTAACATTATCAGAATCAACTCCATTGCCAGGGGCATCATCAGCCTCCTCTTCAACTGTATTCATATTTTTAAACAGCTCAAAAAAGGCCTGACAGCTAGGTTGGCTAGGGTTAGATTTGTTCTTTTCCCCATTAATTATGGCCCAATAATCCTTGGGGTCTTTAGACTTTGTTTCACGTAATCGTCTAGCCACACTACATACGATTTGACCCCAGTACGATACTGTTTTGACGATGATGTTTGTGAGTCATAAACCACGTGAAATACTTCCGTCTAAAATAACTCGTACTATTTTTCGCTCACTATGCTCATGTAGACCTCAATACGCTAATCAATGTCCGATGCAAAAATAAAATATTTTATTAGATCCGTGTATGTACGGGAGACTACACATATTATAGCGAACGTAACCAGTAGGGTTTCATCAGATTTATTTAGAAAGCAGAATTTCGCGTCAATCATGCCTCACAACTTGTCAAAATCGGATCGTAGTAATATTGTATCAGACTCATGTACGGGAGACTACAACTATTATAGTGAACATAACCAGTATAGGATTTCATCAGATATACTTAGACAGTAGAATTTCGCGTCAATCATGCTTCACAAACTGTCAAAATCGGATCGTAGCGAATCGAATCGTACACGGTGTAGCAGGCCCTTTAAAGCCAGGTCATGACGATCAATGGTCGGTGGAGATGACAAGACATTGATCCCATGTCTTCCCTGGACACACACACACACACACATACACACCATACGCGCGCGCGCATGCACGCACACACACACACACACACACACACTGGCAGACACGCACACACACACACACACACACACACACACGCACACACACACACACACACACGCACGCACGCACACACACACACACACACACACACACACACACACACACACACACACACACACACACACACACACACACACACACGCGCGCGCGCGCGCGCGCACATGGAGACACACCCACATCCACACACACCCAAATCACACACACACACACACACACACACACACACACACACATACAGAGGCGAGCCGCTATCTCCAGCGTGCCTCCTGCTGCATGAATTATGGAGCCGCCATGACTCACTTTGTCCGACAGTACCAGGATAGCTGGACTAGCAACTGCTGCCACCATACCCTACATAAGAGATTCTTGTTGTTGTTATCGATATCTTATTTGTCTGTCTGTCTGTCTGTATGTCTGTTCGAGTGTCCATTCGTCTGTATCTAACTAAGGGATGGTGGCCGGCATGTTTCGTAAACATGCCGTCCACCAAATGAACATCTGTTTAACCCTTTCACCGCCAATGTCGCATGCATGCGCCACAATGGTTTAACACCCATGTCACTAAATCATGGCCTGTTATCTGAAGACCTTATTTTCTTTATTTCGGGAGGTAAGGATAGGCCTGATGTTATGCATGTCACAGAAGAATTCCCAATATTGCAGATCATTTTTTTCTTTTCCTAGTTAAGTTTAATGGTATTTTTTTGGCCCCCAAAATGGCTGGCGACGAAAGGGTTAACCTCCTCCGGTCTGGAACAGACACGCATGAGACATTAGTAGATATTATAAAGATGGTGGGAACGATACTGGAGGCAATGCCCGGAGGCAGTGCAACACCAGTACAGTCCTGACTTTTTTTTAGCAATACAGATGAAATGTTTTCGTTAATTTAATCGTTAAAATTACTTCATGGACAATGGTCGACTTATGGCGATATTTGTCCCGCCAGAGGGCAGTCAATGCACTAGGGGCTTATCACACGATTTTCTTAGTTGGGCGTAGTAAGAGAGAGAGAGATGGTAGGACCACTCACTCTCTCTCTCATTTTCTTTATCCCCAACTAAGAATATAGAGAGGATTAGCCCCACACGAGCGTCATGCCCTCTGGCGTGAACAAAATCCCACTAAGTCTCTCATTAGGCTTTATACTACTTTTAGGCGACGCGAAATGAAAGGGCGATAATCTTAAAGGGAAAACAACCGATCCCAGGGATCGGGTCTTGCTCGTCAGAAAAGCTCTGCCTCGCGGTGGCTCGCACAACAGGGAACCAAGAAGGGCGAACCGTCTCTCTCGCCAGCCGTGATTCAAATGCGGCGCGCGCTCGGAGAAAAAAATGAAGAAAAATCTGTTTAACGTCCTCCGGTCTGAAACAGACACATATGGGACATTAGTAGATATAGAGATGATGGGAACGATCCTGGAGGCAATGCCCGGAGGCAATGAAACACCAGGAAAGTTCCGAATTTTTAACAATACAGATGTGAACCCGGCACGCGCTGAGCCCCTCCCCTCTTATATATATAGTCCGGTCGCGGGTTTAAGACTGACTTGACCATCTCACCTAGTGCCGAGTCAGGGGCAGATGAGTTTCTGTGGCTATGATTATACTACAACTTCGTGACAGGCAAGGGCGATAATATTAGGCTATTATGTAGGTGGCGCACGCATCTCAGTGCATGACTGAGGCAGGGGAAGATACATTTTCAGTATAAAGCCTCATTATCGTTCAGAGAAACGTTTGGTCCGGGGATGGTCATTGTCCACGCAGTCATCTGGTACCCGGTAACCACGAGTGCGTCTTAGTTAAACAGTTCTTAACACTGGTAGTAAAAATGGCAAAACGATTGGCAGCTTAGTTTAATTCACACGTTACTACCCGTGTTAACTGTTCAAGACGCGCTCATGATTACGGTGCCTGGTGAGACACAAGGAATTAACAAATGATTCCTGGAGGCACAGGCCGATACATACACAAATGCATTCTTAAAGGTGGACCCTGACGGATGAGGTTTTGCAAGAAACACTTCGAGATCACCATGAAAACACCCTTTACAGAGATCGCAAAACTCACTTTGCTCTGGTTTCCTAGAAATCAAACCGTCAAATCGGCGATTCCTGAGGTGCTGGAAGTCAAATTATTTCACTGAAAGAGAAGGCGTGTGCCATCTCTTTTGTAATGGCGGTCTGGGTTTAGACCAAATTGTTTGCACGAAATTTTCGCAATACAAGCCTTTTATTTCCTTTTTTTTTAATTCAGTTTATCTAAATGAGTTTTGCTCACAACAAAGGAAATAGCTGAAATTTTTTTTACTGCACTACAAAAAAGCTTCAACCACAATGGGTTTGGCCTCCACCCTCCCCATCCAAAATGGTTTCTCTCTCCGGCATCTCCGCCAAGGAGGAATCGCCGTTTTGATGGTTTGATTTCTAGGAAACCAGAGCAAAGTGAGTGTTGCGATCTCTGTAAATGGTGTTTTCGTGGAGATCTCGACGTGTTTCTTGCAAAAGCTCACCCGTCAGAGTCCACCTTTAATCTTCTTCTTCTTCTTCTTCTTCTTCTGAGCTCCCAGGCCATATGGCCATAATGGGTGAGACAGATCTACATAACAAGTCAGGTTTTTAGTGTTCACTAGTCTCCCCAGCTGCATTTCGATTTTGGAGAAGCTGAAAAGTATTTGAAAGATTAACAACAACAAAAACTGCAGGCGAATGTGCCAATAAGGCAGAACAAATAGTAGATGATCGTAGTATATAACAAGAGGGAAAGGCAGAGTCAAAGAGAGTGATAGATTAGAGGAAGTAGCTAGCACAAAACTTCCAGAAGGTGGGGGAACTATTTGTACTGAAAGACCCCCGCCCCACTCCCTCGGTATCCCCACTAGGGAACACGCAGATGTATCATAGATGCGCCTCGTATTTTGCAATCTCCTCATAATTATTAGCCCTATTCCTGCTTGGTAACCCACAGACTGTCGTAGTCATATCAAATTATACGTTCGTGTTGGAAGTACACCGGGTTAAGGGGAAGTGACCGAAAGAATCATCTGAAGTTTTGTACAAGTTGTCTCCCGTCATGGGTTTTTTTCAGGAGGTGTGTGTTCACTCTGGGTCTTCCTTTTTCTGCCTACTAGTATCATGTACGAATCCTTCGTTGCTGACAGAATCTCCTTACTTGCAGAGAGGAGAATGTCTGTGACCGTCTGTTGCAGGAAATCTGACTTTGGGCCCAAGCCCGTCTCTTCAAGACTTGAGCATCATTCCTTTAAGGACAAGGTCGTGTTTTTTTTACACGCTGTGAGGAAGTAGACATGTGTGCTTAATCTTATGAAGTTCTACTAAAGCTTAAGTGGGAAACTTAACGTTGTTACTTTCTAAATTAAGTAATTTAGTAGAACTTCATAAAATTAGGAACAGATGAGCATCTTGTCAGCGAGAGAGAGAGCGAGAGAGAGAGAGAGAGAGAGAGAGAGAGAGAGAGAGAGAGAGAGAGAGAGAGAGAGAGAGAGAGAGAGAGAGAGAGAGAGATGGAGAGAGCGAGAGCGAGAGAGAGAGAGAGAGAGAGAGAGAGAGAGAGAGAGAGAGAGAGAGAGAGAGAGAGAGAGAGAGAGAGAGAGAGAGCGAGAGAGAGAGAGAGAGAGAGAGAGAGAGAGAGAGAGAGAGAGAGAGAGAGAGAGAGAGAGAGAGAGAGAGCGAGCGAGAGAGAGAGAGAGAGAGAGAGAGAGAGAGAGCGAAGGGGGTACGAGAAACAAGCAAACGGAAAGAGACAGACGGAGAGTTGCCTTCGTATAATATTTCACACTTTATTTCCAGTAACTTCACCCATATCAGAATGGATTCTTATTTACAACAGCACCAAAAAAATATTCAAGCTTTTTGACAGCACCAGGAAACGCACTGACAGCACGCAGTAAATGATCACACACGTTATGATTGTATCTGACAAGATCACGAATAAGCACATAAATATGAGGCCTCTTCTTTATCTTTAGTACTAGAGCAAGCAAGATATTGGCAGCGACCAAGAAAAGTCTTCTTTTATTTACGAGACAGAATCACAAAGAACTGTCTATTCAAACTGCTTATACTACAAAAACCTAAAGAGAGAGAGAGAGAGAGAGAGAGAGAGAGAGAGAGAGAGAGAGAGAGAGAGAGAGAGAGAGAGAGAGAGAGAGAGAGAGAGAGAGAGAGAGAGAGAGAGAGAGAGAGAGAGAGAGAGAGAGAGAGAGAGAGAGAGAGAGAGAGAGAGAGAGAGAGAGAGAGAGAGAGAGAGAGAGAGAGAGACAGAGAGAAGAAAAATCGATAATCACATAGCCTAAACCAAGACAATGACAGACGACCCTATTACTACTATAAGGCCTAATCTCGTCTTGTCATAAGGCTGTGTCAGATCAATCGACATAAGCTAGAACACCAAGGCTACATCAAAATGGTATGTTCTGCGGGGATTGTCTTTAGCCAATGCAAGCCTCTGGTATAACATCATCAGTCCAAAATCCTCCGAAGTCGGAGTGTGGCTGCTCACGTGGCGGGGTAATCAAAAACGGTCACGTAGGCACGTAATGTTCTCATCCCTAGTTGGTGCATTGGTACCATAGTGTTCAATTGCTTCGGCTGTTGGAATAATCCCTGGAGTCTTTAAGCCAGGGAACGACAACAACACTAGGCCTAATGCAATGTAATGTCCTTGCAATGGTATAAGTCAAACTATTGCACTGTACTCAACTAAAGACATTGTGGAGGAGAGTTGGACTTTCAGGAAAAAGAAACGAAATTCTAGGGAGAATTGGACACAAGAAAACCTGAGAAGATGACAACTTTTAAGGTATCTGTACACATGAATATTTTCCACTCTTTCCCCATGGCAACACTGTGATAGGCCAGACATAATATGACTTGCATCATTGTGTTGCCATGTTCAAATAGTGACAAAATGTTCACGTGTACAAAGACCTTAAGAAGAGCTGATGGTTTGGACGTCTTGTCCTGGTCAATCCCCGTCGAAGTCTATTAAAGACGAACATTTGGAGAACAGCTTCGCTTTTTTGTTTTTTTGTTGGTTTTCCGAGAAGATAGAAACGTGTGGCACAAAGTGAATTGCATACAGTTCTCAAAGAATGAGGAACCTCTTCAGATCTTAAAGTAAGAAACAGTAGGCTACGTGGATAAATGGGAGAAGTGCCCCATTTATTATCGCATAAATACTATGTCCATATACATCGTTTCCTAAATAGGCCTATGCACAAGATCAATGTACAAGCTGAAATCTAGCACGAACCATTTCAAGAAACTAAAGCAAGGGAAAACAGAGGCGAGGTGGGAATGAGGGTAAAGCTTATGGCTACACGTGGAAATAAAAAGCACACATGACCACCACAACCAAAAAGATAAAGTATATCTAAGTATATAATATAGTGTGAAAGAGAAATTATCAAAGCAAATTATACATATATATATAAGGAAGATAGGACGGAATGGGTCACCGCAAAAAAAGGATATTTTGTGTTTGTACAATAACAAAACAAGTCATAAATTATTCAGAAAATACCAAATAAATTTTTTTGTTCACAGAAAAACATTCATTTTTGGCTCATAATAATGATTGCAAAAAGGCACTGGAAATTGTTTGCAAATGTAATGTAATGTACTGGACACTTATTGAGAGAATAGCATTTTGGTCTACAACTAAGTCCGAAGCACTTTTCCTTATCAAGGCACAAATAGGGTGATCTACTCGGTACCTCTGCTTCCACTCTACAAACTTAGCAGTCCTTTTCCCTTAACCCCTTGACTGCCACTAACGTATTACGTACTGACCTGAATGTCATCCGATGAAGAGGAACAACCCTGATATGCTGGCTTCTGCTCTAACACACAGTCAAGAGAGTTATATCCCAGACCATTTTGCCAGATTGGCTCTATCAGTTGTCTTTTTATGGCATGATTTGTCCAATGGTCATTATGTTTCTTTCATTTTCTCTGGCAGTCAAGGGGTTAAAACATGTGATCCAGCACCACGAAAGGGACATTAAGTCGCTTGGGCTAGTTTCTCACAACAGGCTTGCAAAGTCAAAAATCTGTTGTTTTTTAAAAATCAACTTTGAGTTATGGGTACTGTCGTGGTCTCTAACATCTCATCTTTCATATTTGTAAAGGACAATCCTTGTTAAATCCTCCAAAACGTGCTTTGAAATGAGTAGGTTGATGCATTTTCTTCAGCTAGGCCAAACTTCAGACTGTGATTTCTCAAAATGGCCGACAGTCACCCTACCAACTTTAAATGCTTATACCTCTAACACGGAAAGCGTTACAAGAATTGTTCTCATATCATGTGAAAGAGAATTGTCTGAAGTTTTTTAACTGTACCATTATCTCATGATGGTCATTTTGACACTTAATGTCCCTTTCGTGGTGCTAGGTCACATATTACCATGAAATGCACAGCATTATGTGATCATGACGTGGCATCATCATTTTGCAGTCTGTTGGGAGTGACACCACCCACTGTCATGACGGTCATGTTAGTTCTTTGGCTAACGTCTTTTAGTTCATTAACCACGTTAAAATTAATTACAATTCAGGGCTCCCGGGGACCCTATTTGGGGGTCTATGAAGTACTAGAATTCTAAGGGACCCTCTAAAAGAATGTGCAGGGGGTCTCAGGGATGCACTATAAAAATTCTTTTTAGCATTCACAATGTCATTGGGACCCTCTATCCCTCCTCTAGGACCCTCTATACTGTAAGTGAAGGAGTCCCTGGGACCCCTTGTTTTGTGGGACGAGTGGGAGCCCTACAATTACTGTAATTAACTACAAAATCAGAAAATGAACAGAACTATATGCAACTATTGTGAAAAGTGAGGTGTCTGCATGGCAGTATAGGGAATGCGAGACACCATATTATTTTCTTGTCTAAATTTTCTATCACGACATTATAGGCCTAACTAGGGAAATCCCCAAACTGTCCCTTCTCATTAAAATCTAGCCCGAAACCAACATTAGTTTAATAGGGCATTTGCCGCGTGCCGGCGACCTCGAATTTCACTGAGATGAATTAGAGAGGTCAACGCAGCTCAGGCAGAACGAGCTCGGGCAATCTAGTAGTCTAGCATAGAGAACGAACACTCGTGGCAAATGCCCTATTTGTGCCAAGAATGGAGAGAGCGGGTGGGCGGAGTTGGGGGAGGGTAGGTGAAGTGGGGTGGAAGGGAGAAGAGGAGAACAGGGTGGGATGGGTGGGGTAGATAACTATGAGGTGTCTTGCTGGCCTTGTAGTCATGAGTGTGTCTTAAAATTGATCTTAGACATTCAAAACGGGGATTGGTATGTAAATTACGCTAAACAGCCAATCGTTTTGGGGAGCTTAGTCTAATTTATATAGCGGAAGACGGGGTAAAAAGCCCATGGGCGGGTAAGAAGCCCATGCCAATTATCTCATGAAATAAAGGAAATTTCAGTCACATTTTGCCCATGAGACTATTTCATGAGATAATTGGCATGAGCTTCTTACCCGCCCATGGGCCTTTTGCCCCGTCTTACCCTGCTAGGCCTATTCCCCGTGTTGACTGTCTAATTCGTACTCATGACTACGGGGCCTGCAATGCAGACAAACAAAATGGAAGCTTAATAATAATAATGATTCACTTAGAGCTATTCTCTTCGTAGCGCAAGCACTGAAGACGCGAGAGAAGAAACAATGAGCTTAGCTTCTATGGCATCAAGATGTCAACGTTTCGCATTACTGCACACCGATGTTTGAATATAATTTTGTTGTGTCAGTAGCACGTAGTAGGCCCTGGTACCATTTGAAATGCAAATGTTAGGGGAGACATATAGGGGAAGACGGGGTAAAAAGCGCATGGGCGGGTAAGAAGCCCACCCCAGTTATCTCATGAAATGAAGCAAATTTCAGTCTCATTTTGCCCATGAGACGAGCGTTAATGTCTAGCATTCGTCTCATGGGCAAATTTGACTGAAATTTTCTTTATTTCATGAGATAATTGGGGTGGGCTTCTTACCCGCCCATGCGCTTTTTACCCCGTCTTCCCCTACATAAGCTTACTTTTCAGCTTTATAGCTGAGCCGAATGTCATTACTATGTTCTAGAATGAGACCGCAGCGCAATTTCTTAAGATAACATTATTATTATTATTATTATTATTATTATTGTTATAAAAAATAGTTGACTTCTGGTTTGATTTCATAGTCATTGTCACTGACACCAACACACTGTGACGCAATGTGTAGTGTCAGAAAGAACAAAAGAAGGGAGACAACTATAGGGAGCTGTCAGTATTTCTGCCCGTACGCCTTCTGAATGGTCTGCCCTTGCGCGTGAAGGTAGTCCGAGCGGTCTTGCTTCTTCCGGTCAAAGATGGAGCCTGGGTTAGCATCTGCAGCAGAGAACGAAACCCACAGTACATCAAAATAATAATATTGAGAATATTAAACTATAACGACAAAATATAAACCTGGGCCTCTGTATTCACATTGAGATAGTATGAGAGTTATCGTCATAATAAGTTAAGCCCCGTTAAACTGAATCCCAATACTAACTTTAGAAGGAATTTGAAGATATCATGATGATAACTTGATAAGTCTCATACAATATCAATGTGTCCCCGTGGGGATACCGGGGGGGGGGGAGGGTCTTTCGTAAAATTAGTTCCCCCACCTTCTGGAAGTTCTGTGTTTGTAACTTCCTGTAATCTGCCACTCTCTTTGACTCTGCCTTTTTCCTTTGCTTTGTGTCATCTACTATCTTTCTGGCTTTTTTCAACAAAATCTTCCAAATAATTTTTCTCCATTGAGCTCCTCCGAAATCGGAATGTGTCGGCTGTAGGCAGCGGGGAGACCAGTGAAAACTGAAAACCAGACACATATGTACCTTACCCATTATGGCCATATGGCCTGGGAACGCAGAAGAAGAAGAAGAAGAAGAAGAAGAAGAATCAATGTGAGTACAGACAGGCCCGGGTTTGGCCGCAGTGTAAGTATGGTGTAGGCAAAAATGTACTCTAGTGTAGGCATAAAGGTACTCTAGTGTAGGTATAAAGGTACTCTTGTGTAGGCATAAAGGTACTCTAGCCTATGCCACTCTATCGTTTCCGACAATGACTGCCAGTTAGCAGCTAGAGGGGCAGTTGCTGTTTTGAACGGCTGGGTTAGAGTTTGTTCATAGTGGAGATGCATTGCCTTTGGTGCATCTCCTCACTCTCGGCCAAAAAGCATTTGAGGACAGCTGGCGTTAGGGAAGGTCCCCAAAGGCCAACCAATCCCTTTGGCCGGAGCACTAAAAGCCAGTGCCAAGGCCCCCCTGGCTTGAGAGCCATGGTCTTCAACAACAGACTAAGCTGTACTAGGATTTTTTTTCATGACTCTTTCATTACTGTATAAAATCATTTATTGTGCAACTCTTGTTTACTGTTGGCTCCTACTTCATTTCAGTGAGTCGACCACTGATAAAAAGCTATTTGATTAAAGCGCCACAATAAAAGGATTACTTAAATTTGTGATATTATTGTCATTTATGACTGCTTAACTGTATGACATGTATTTGGTTTTGTACTTACTCCCCTTTTATGATAAATTGACTTGTGGTGATCAAGGCATCTAAAGTATTGTCCTTTATGTATTTATGCAAGTTAATCCTACTGTTTGCCTTTAATTTAGGAATAGTGCATTTAACTAAGGGATATCTTTATTAGTTTTAACTTAGTGTGTGTGTGTGTGTGTGTGTGTGTGTGTGGGTGCTCCTGTTAAGTTTAATTGTTTCCATGGTATCTACTTGTGCCCTTGTTGTGTAAAATTGTCTTCTTCAATGTTGTGTAACTGACCAGTTAATGAAATGTTTTTATTATTCATTCTGTATTTTATGCGCAAGCTGGGCAACAAATTTCTTCTTATGGACAATAAATTGATTAGATTGATTGATTGATTGAACAATAAGACAATTTAAAGATTTGGTTAGCACAAGATCAAGAACTGAGCAGAATTATTGTTTGACATGCAATACTGTCAGTGACATCTTGATATCTTGACATGTATTTTAGCGTTCCAGGTCTGCTTTTTTCAGCCTTTTTCCGGCATGAGAATAGTCTGAAATCCAATCCTCAATAACTTCATTACAAAGCGAACCAGCCGAAGTCGGACATGATGGGCCTAATTATTTCTTACTTAGGCGCATAACGGCATCATAACATATCTGCGCTCATCATCGACAGGAAACGGTCTGAGCGATCGAAGAAGAAGAAGAAGAAGAAGAAGATCACAAAGCGAACACACACAGAAAGCAACCATGACAACAATTGAACAAATGGAAACCCCCAACAAATCATCAGCGCCAAAAGCTACACTATAAAATAAACATGCTCTATGCATTTTTTTTATATTTTTTTTTTAAAATACTGATCGCTTCTCGGCCTTTTGGCTAAGACAGTGATTCAGGAACATAAAGTTTTGTTTATACCGTGGTTGGTTTGTTCAGCCCGTCGTACATGGCGAAAGCCGATACGCGACGTTAAACTGAACTTCCATCCATCGCATTGTTTTGTCAACTGTTAGAAGATAAAGCTTCGTTAACGAAGGACGGGGGGGGGGGGGGATAGATAGATAGATAGATAGATAGATAGACGGAGAGAGAGAGAGAGAGAGAGAGAGAGAGAGAGAGAGAGAGAGAGAGAGAGAGAGAGAGAGAGAGAGAGAGAGAGAGAGAGAGAGAGAGAGAGAGAGAGAGACAGAGACACACACAGACAGACAGACACAGACAGACAGAGAAATAATCCTACAAGGTCACAAACGTCCCACTGACCGGAAGAGTCAGCCGCGGGCTGAGCGGGAGGAGGAGCGGAGGCAGCAGCGCCCTCTTTCTTCCGGCCCAGCACGGAAGGGGGACCACTCCCGCTGAGCTGCTCTTCCAGCATGCGGTAGGACTTGGGCATGACGTTGCGGAACTTGGAGCCCTCGTTCATGTGCGGGTCGATGGACTGCTCGTCCGGCTCGCTGCCCTGGTCTCCCCCTGCCGCTGCCTGGGAGGCTGCCGCACTTTCCACGTTCACCACGCCCCTGAACGGACAACGAGACAACAGGGTTAATTAAAACCCTTTCAACGCCAGCCATTTTTCAGCCAAAACGTTCCATTAAGCTTACCTGGATAGAGAAAAGATTTGATCTGCAATATTTGGGATTCCTCTGTGACGTGCATAAAATGGGGCCTATTCTTACCTCCCAAAATTAAGAACACAAGGTCATTAGACAACATACCCTCATTTGATGCTTTTTAGTGACATGGGTGTTCAATCATTGTGGTGCCAAGAGGCGACAGTGGCGATGAAAGGGTTTTAATGGGGCTTTATGCTACTTCCCAGTGACACGAAAGGGCGATAATGTTAGGACTGAGCTGACCATGCCACCTAGTGACGAGTCAGGGGCAGAGAATTGTCTGTGCCGGCTCAATGCTACTACTTCATAAATGACAGGCAAGGGGTGATAATCTTATTAGATGTAGATGGCGCACGCATCTCAGTGCACGTGACAGGGGCAGAGGATGTTCAGTACAAAGCCTCGTTATTAATCATGATTTATAGACTTGTGCCAAAGTATTATGTGCACGTAAGTGTGTTGAATGCGCGTGCTAATGTGTGTGTGTGTGTGTGTGTGTGTGTGTGTGTGTGTGTGTGTGTGTGTGTGTGTGTGTGCGTGTGTGTGCGTGCGTGCGTGCGTGCGTGCGTGCGTGCGTGCGTGCGTGCGTGCGTGCGTGCGTGCGTGCGTGCGTGCTTC
>CM065698.1:35013047-35068047 GCA_017654935.2 Phymorhynchus buccinoides | reverse complement strand
ATCTTGGATGTCAGTTTATGTGAAGAGTTAATACGAAGATTACTGTTCTGTTATGTGAAGAGTTAATACGAAGATTACTGTTCTGTTGCGTGAAGAGTTAATACGAAGATTACTGTTCTGTTATGTGAAGAGTTCTAATACGAAGATTACTGTTCTGTTATGTAAAGAGTTAATACGAAGATTACTGTTCTGTTATGTGAAGAGTTAACACGAAGATTACTGTTCTGTTATGTGAAGAGTTAATACGAAGATTACTGTTCTGTTATGTGAAGAGTTAACACGAAGATTTACTGTTCTGTTATGTGAAGAGTTAATACGAAGATTACTGTTCTGTTATGTGAAGAGTTCTAATACGAAGATTACTGTTCTGTTATGTGAAGAGTTAATACGAAGATTTACTGTTCTGTTATGTGAAGAGTTAATACGAAGATTACTGTTCTGTTATGTGAAGAGTTCTAATACGAAGATTACTGTTCTGTTATGTGAAGAGTTAATACGAAGATTTACTGTTCTGTTATGTGAAGTTAATACGAAGATTACTGTTCTGTTATGTGAAGAGTTCTAATACGAAGATTACTGTTCTGTTATGTGAAGAGTTAATACGAAGATTTACTGTTCTGTTATGTGAGGAGTTAATACGAAGATTACTGTTCTGTTATGTGAAGAGTTCTAATACGAAGATTACTGTTCTGTTATGTGAGGAGTTAATACGAAGATTACTGTTCTGTTATGTGAAGAGTTCTAATACGAAGATTACTGTTCTGTTATGTGAAGAGTTAATACGAAGATTTACTGTTCTGTTATGTGAAGAGTTAATACGAAGATTTACTGTTCTGATAGTAGTAGCAGCAAAGACATTGTCATGGGAATTTCCATTACTGTGTCCTTGGTAGTAGCAGTAGTAAAAGATACACTGTGTCCACTTCAATCCACAGTTTGTTGACGATTTCTCAGATTTTATGTCTCTTGCTCTAATAGATCTCGTTTTTCACATAAAGCTATCTGCAGTATCGACGCCAATGATCTTGATTCAAGTTATGAACTCACTGCTACTCGTATCCCTTCTCTGGGTCGGGATAGGGTTAGACAGGGATAGGGTTAGCATAGAACGCCCGGGAAAGGGATAGGGTTAGGATTAGGGTTGGGGTTAGGGTTGGGGTTAGGGCTACTTGCCGTTGCCGTTATCCAATGAATTATAGCTGGATGTAGCTGGAGTCGATAATGCAAATAGCTTACTGTCGTTTTTCTTCTTATGTACCAACAGTTTCTTTCTTCACCTTTTACACTGATCGAACTTCGTAAATGAGAGATGTATACAATAGATGATTTTCTACAGCAGGCCTATTGGAATATCATGGTATGGCTCAGTATTTTCTGCAGGACTAACTTAAGCCTCTCAAACTAAGGGGCATTTTGCTCTGGCTCTACTGCTGCAGCCAAAGGGATTGGTTGGCCTTTGAGGAACCTTCCCCAACTGCCAACTGTCCTCAGGTCACTTTGGCATAAAGAGTGGGGATGTATCCGGGGCAAGGCTTCTCCACTGTAAACAAATTATAGCCCATCCCGCGGGAATAGCAGCTTACCCCTCTGCTATCTGACAGACAGGCAAACATACTGCTTGGATATTCTTTGCGGATATCAATGTTCTGGGACGTACAGACCCAGGCCCAGACTATTCTGCTAGTAGGCTGCCCACCACGGTGTAAAACCAATGCCTATTTAACTCTAGTCAGACCTTTACTAGAATATGGTGCAGTTGTGTGGCCGGGACCCTTATCTACAGAAAGACATTGATAGTATAGAACGTATACAACGAAATGCTGCCCGCTTCATCACTGGCGACTATAAGTCCACAACGCCTGGCAGTGTCACCAAACTTCTTGAAAAAACTGAACTTCCATCTCTTCAGCAAAGGCGCCATCACCTCCGCCTGGCCATGTTCTACAGAGTGGTTGAGGGAGTAGTACCGGCCTTACCCCATGAAGACTTCATCACCTATCACAAATCGAGCAGACTGATAAGATCCGGACTTCCTTACTCGTCGAACCCAATCAGATCTTCAGTTAGAAACAACAAAGCAATACAAGTTCCCTCCTCAAACACCGACCAGTTACAACACTCTTTCTTTGTTAGAACACCAACAGAGTGGAACCATCTGAATAACAGCACCGTCCAAGCGTTGAGGCCTTCAAAAGACAGCTATTAATCAACCAACATCAATAAACCGCCTCTGCGCAATCTCTCCCCGTCGCAGTTATGCCAGACTACTGGATTGTAGCGACGTATTTGAAAGAAGAAGAAGAAGAAGAAGAAGTAATAATATAGACACTACACACTTCCAAGCCACAGATTTGTTCAGTTTGTCCTTTTCTCCGTGTTCTTGCGGCCCGGATGCTGTCAGATTCCCTTGATTAAATGAACGTTTAGCCTTCTCCTCCTGAAGATGTTCTTCTTCTTCCAGTAATGTCCACCTGCCGTTTATCGGCAATTATTGACATACATGTTTCGCTGACGAGACAAAACTAGACCTAGGTCTACTGCTAAGGGCTGTTTTTCATAAACTAGCCTACACACAAGAGTTCACCTTCTCTTTCACGAAACCACTGCTGCAGCTTTACCTCAAGAATGCAGGCTTTTGCATCACGGTACAGCACAGCACAGCACAGCACAACACAGCACAGCACACCTAGGTAAGCACCTTCATGCGCATTGGTGCACACCCTCTCACAAACACACCTGTACGCACTTTATTTATCCTAGCTAAGCATCCTAGTCTACCTGTGTACTGACTCAGAGAAGTAAAGGATGCAGGTATAGGCCTAGTACAGTAGGCCTATGGTAAGTGTAAGCCTATTGTCGGTTTCAAGCCATAAGCAGATCGAGCACCAGCTATGCAGAGAAAGAGAGAGAGAGAGAGAGAGAGAGAGAGAGAGAGAGAGAGAGAGAGAGAGAGAGAGAGAGAGAGAGAGAGAGAGAGAGAGAGAGAGAGAGAGAGAGACTCAGTCAGATAAACAGAAAAGCCAATGGAAGGGATAATTGAACTACTGTACCTCCCCGTGGGGATACCGGGGGGTCTTTCAAAAAAATAGTTCCTCCACCTTCTGGAAGTTCTGTGCTTGTAACTTCCTCTAATCTGAACACTCTCTTTGACTCTGCCATTTCCCTTAGCTTTCTATCATCTACTATATTTCTGACTTGTTGGCCCATTCTCCTGCCTTTTTTCAAAAATCTCTTCCAAATATTTTCTCTCCCTTGAGCTCCTCTGAAATCGGAATGTGTCGGTTGTACGCAGCAGCGGGGAGACCAGTGAACACTGAAAACCGGACCCATACATAGCCTACCTTACCCATTATGGCCATATGGCCTGGGAACGCAGAAGAAGAAGAAGAGGCTATAGTGTAAAGAAAGGAGGAAGCAATCGTCTTCTCCCCCCCCCCCCCCCCCCCCCCCCCCCCCCCCCCCCCCCCCCCCCCCCCCCCCCCCCCCCCCCCCCCCCCCCCCTTAAAAAAACAACAACTTTCTCTGACAAAACTTTTTGCCCCCTTACGCAAAGAAAAGCGTCGAGTAAGAAGCGCTTTCTCTGCTCGTGTAATGAAGGAAGCCTAGTTGTAGCAGCAACAAAACATGTCAAGGCTATCCATTTTTCTGGTTGAAGACTTGTAGGCCTGTAGATCCGTTGCCGCTAAACCTATCCCTAATACTAACCCTGAATACTGTTGAATAGTCTTGCCACTTACCAGGGCCTAACCTCATCTGTCGCAAGTGAGGTCACGTACGAGGCTTGTTATGTCACAAAGTATACGAACATAATTTTAAACAAGTGCAACGCCGGGCGGCTGCAAAGTCCCCTCGCAGCATCGCCGAGCTACTCCGAAATCGGAATGTGTCGGCTGTACACATACATAAAAACGCATACAAACTGCACGTAACTGAATATTTTTTTATATATAGCCTTGGGGTTCGGACCCGTGATTTGAGCGCGCGCGATCATGCGCACACGAGCGCACAGAAAAATTCATGACAACTGTGTTATAGACCATTCATCAAGAAATGTTGTGAACAAAACTGCATTGAAATACATGCAAAACTTCGCGAGATATTAGCGATTATGTGTTTTGGGGTTTGAACCCCGTAACTGGCACGACCTTGACCTTAATGTAAATCTAAATACATCAGTGGATAGCTGGCATATTGGCAAACTAATATACCAAAATTGATGATGATAGACTGAATAGTTGTTGAAAAAAACGGACGAATAGCCGGACGGACGGACGGACGGACGGAGGCACGGACGGATCAGACAGAAACAATAGCTCCCCGAGCCTGGGACTAAAAACACACGCGTAGCGCGCTCACACCTACACGCACGCGCGCGCGCACACACCCCCACCTACACACACACACTCACACACACACACACACACACAGATCATGGACAGACACTCAGACAGAAGCCTCTCCCCACCCCCGCCTCCTACCGGCACACGCATAGACAAAGACAGACAGACAGTCAGACACACACGCGCGCGCGCGCGCGCCCACCCCCCCCCCCCCCCCCCCCACCCCGCCCCCCCCCCCCCCCCCCACCCCCCCCCCCCCCCCCCCCCCCCCCCCCCCCCACCCCACCCCCCTCACACAAAGTTTGTGTGTGGATGCACTGATTCTGCTCACAGATGCCAACAATCTGAGTGCGGTGATGCACGGTGTACTACTTAGAGGCAACTTTCCTAAGTGCAGCGCTCTAAAACGCTCTTATCTACTGAGGCGTCATACCTTCCCACCACTGGATCCTAGCTTCCGCGGTGGGATAGTTATGGCGCGCCGAATGACCAAAACTCTATCTAGCAGTTCACAGAGCTTAAAAACCCTATCGAACTGTTAGATACAGTTTCTAAACTATAGCTAGCAGTTAGAGTTTCAAAACTCTGTTGATCAGCTAGATAGAGTTTATCGTCGTAAAACTCTATGGAACACGCCATTTTGATACTTTTTTTAAACGAAGCATTTTATTGGTAGATAGGACTAGTATCTTTGACTGTGACCTACACCTAGCCTAATAGGTGGAATTCTACGAACTCGTTTAGCGGCTTCAATTACAGATGAAACGCCGGGAAGATTTGCTCGTTGAAATCGTTCAGCTGCCATGTTTGTTTGACTACATGTAGGGGCCTAGGCCTATCGTCTTATTCAAATTCACGGGTCACTGCCCTGCCAAGGCCACAAACTTGTCGCTGAAGCCATTTACCAATCAGAAATCGCGATAGAAAAACTATATCTCGATAGGGTTATTTTGTGGAAACCCTATCTAGCTGTTCGACAGTTTTAAAACTCTATCGAACAGCTAGATAGGGTTTTCAAACTCTATCGAACTGATAGATACAGTTTCAAAACTCTATCGAACAGCTAGATAGAGTTTTGTATCTTCGGCGCGCCATAGGGTTGTGAGTCTTTAGTCAGGCGTTTGTTGGAGAGTAGGGAGGATAGTTTTTTGCTCTTGATCTGTTGGAGTTTAGAGCAAAGGCCTTGGTTGGCTTGGGGGTGGTGGAAACAATGAAATATCTGGTCTGAGAGTTGCAGAGAGAGGACAGTTGTTATCTGCTATCTCTGTTTTTGTTTGGGTAAACACATTAGGTATGGAATTCGTTGCCTTCAGCCTGCATCCTCATAATTATTACTCAGCGCTTTATGCTACAGTTAAGCGCTAAAAAGGCTTTGTCAGAACGCTGTGGTAGGGCAATGGAACACTGCACCCCGCATCTACAAAAGGAGAGGGAGGAGTTTGCTGCTCTGTGAAGTTCAGGTAAAAAGGCAAAGGTACACGAGTAGGCTATTATCTGATCTGCAAAGTCCTAAAACGGAATATATTATGGGATAAGAAACGATCTCCAGAGTTATTGTTCTTTTTGTTCCCCTACATTTTTTCCAGTGTTATTTGCAAAGCCCTAAAATGGAATATATTATGGGAGAAGACGCGATCTCCAGAGTTATTGTTCTTGTTGTTCCCCTACAGTGTTTTCCAGTGTTATTTGCAAAGCCCTAAAAGGGAATGTATTATGGGATAAGAGGCGGTCTCCAGAGTTATTGTTCTTTTTGTTCCCCTACAGTTTTCCCCAGTGTTATTTGCAAAGCCCTAAAAGGGAATATATTATGGGATAAGACACGATCTCCAGAATTATTGCTCTTTTTGCTCCCCTACATTTTTTTCAGTGTTATTGTTCTTTGCGTTCCATAGACTTTGGGGATATCACGGGATCCGTTTCACAAGAGCGGACGCTCGTAGCTGTTCGGCTCGCGCAATTCGGCAAAACCGGTCCTAAAAAAACACCTTCGTTTGCCGATAGATAGTTGGGCTAACGTACATTTTGCTATTCCTCCAAACCGACTACGTGGCGAACTATCACGTGACTTGCACGGGGTTAATACATTTCTTGTTGATTGGCCCATTAAAGTCTGGTTACAAATTTGTTTTGGGACCAATCAGACAAGAGTTTGTAATATTTAAATTGTTTTGGGACCAATCAGACAAGAGTTTGTAATATTTTTCCACAAACGTTTTGTGAAGTCGTTTCTTATACACTTTTTCGCGCAAACGTAATTCGCGCGCATAGCGACCTCTAGTGAAATTATACTTGGGAGACGCAAAGGGGATGTAATAAATAATAGGCGTGTCGTGATGGCATGTCGACTGATCCCATATAGGCACCGATTCTGCTTTCACTTTCAACTTTTTTCTCTGGCTCTATATGCGGCCTCTACAAGTCTTCTCCCATTTTACTCTGTCTGTCTGTATGTCTCTCTGTCCGTCCGTTATGTTTGTCCCTCTTGCCGCAATAATCTGGGAGCATTGTTTTTTTGTCACAGTTTTGTTATTACTTTAAACTAACAACTCAAAAACGGATAACTCAAAAACACTGGATAACTCACAATAATTTTTGGTTCCCAGTATAATAATCTCTATGTTGAAAAGTCTTTTTAACTCAAAATATTGGCTATCTCAAAATAAAATTTTCAGTCTCTTCAATTTTGACTTTACTGTATGATTATTGTGGTTGTGTTAGTTTATAATGAAATGTACTAGTTAGTTTTGCATCTTATTATAATAATTCATTACTACCTGTGGCGGTGCCATAGCCGAAGAGGTTTAACCGAGGCGTGATCACCGCTACAGCTATCTGTATTAATTTAAAAAATCGGGACTTTACTGGTTTCGTACTGCCTCCGGGCATTGCTTCCAGTATTGTTCCCACCATCTTTGTATTTACAAATGTCCCATATGTGTCTATGACCGAGAGGACGTAAAACACCATTTTTCGTTCGTTCGTAGTTTTGCATCTTATCTTCTTCTTCTCAGCTTCCTCTCGTATGAGCGCAGATGCGTCATGCTGCCGTTATGCGCCTAACTAAAAACTAGTTAGGTCCAGCATGTTTCGTCTTCGGCTGGAGGAAATCTTTGTAACAATTTCTGGAACAAAGGCAGGAGAATGTGTGTCAGTAAGGGAGAAAGATAGTAGATGACAGTAAGCAAAAGGGGAAAGACAGTCACCGAGAGTGACAGATTAGAAGTACATGTAGTTAGGCTACAAGCACAGAACTCAGTTCCAGAAGGTGAGGGAACTATTTGTATTAAAGACCTCCCGGTGGGTGGGGGGTGGTCACCATAGTATTAAATGAGTGTGATTGATTCATACACTTTAATTCCTGTTTTGTTTGTGATTTCTTGACATAAACGGTTTTGTTGTTGTTTAATTTTTGCCAAATACTGTTTAGGTCTACCTTTTACGAATTGTCTTTTAGATAAGACTCCAAGAGAGAGAGAGAGAGAGGGGGAGAGGGGGAGAGAGAGAGAGAGAGAGAGAGAGAGAGAGAGAGAGAGAGAGAGAGAGAGAGAGAGAGAGAGAGAGAGAGAGAGAGAGAGAGAGATGAATGGAATTGAATGAATTTTAATTATACAGAGTAATAGAATAAGCAATAAAATGCGAGAGAGAGAGAGAGAGAGAGAGAGAGAGAGAGAGAGAGAGAGAGAGAGAGAGTGTGTGTGTGTGTGTGTGTGTGAGAGAGAGATATAGAAGTGTGTGTGTGTGTGTGTGCGTGCGTGCGTGAGCGCGCATGTGTGTGTGCGCGTGCGTGTGCCTTGACTTTGGACTGAGAGCTAGCACTGTCAGAATAGAAGGAATCTGGGCTACTTGGCACAGTTTCTGCTTCATAGTACCACACTCTCTGATAGTACAGACCTAGCACACACTGTATGCCATGCTGTGAGAGAGAGAGAGAGAGAGAGAGAGAGAGAGAGAGAGAGAGAGAGAGAGAGAGAGAGAGAGAGAGAGAGAGAGAGAGAGAGAGAGAGAGAGAGAGAGAGAGAGAGAGAGAGAGAGAGAGAGAGAGAGAGAGAGAGAGAGAGAGAGAGAGAGAGAGAGAGAGAGAGAGAGAGAGAGAGAGAGAGAGAGAGAGAGAGAGAGAGAGAGAGAGAGAGAGAGAGAGAGAGAGAGAGAGAGAGAGAGAGAGAGAGAGAGAGAGAGAGAGAGAGAGAGAGAGAGAGAGAGAGAGAGAGAGAGAGAGAGAGAGAGAGAGAGAGAGAGAGAGAGAGAGAGAGAGAGAGAGAGAGAGAGAGAGAGAGAGAGAGAGAGAGAGAGAGAGAGAGAGAGAGAGAGAGAGAGAGAGAGAGAGAGAGAGAGAGAGAGAGAGAGAGAGAGAGAGAGAGAGAGAGAGAGAGGTATTTATTCTATTCAACCCACTTCTGCTTTCGGCTATGCGTTCACCTGCCGCTTCGAATTCTTCAGCATTTGATTTTTTTTCTTTTTATCAGAAAGATTATCCTATACAGTGGAACCTCCCTTATAAGACCTCCCATTATAAGACTCCCTCCCATATAAGACCTACTTCTGAGACATTGCCCTTTTTTGTAAGTATTAAACTTGCCTCCCTTATAAGATCCCTCCCTTTTAAGACCTAATTTTGGGTGCTTTTTGAAGGTCTTATAAGGGAGGTTCCACTGTACTAAGCTTTCTGTTTTTATTCATTCTCCAATTTCGTGAATGTTTGTTTCTATACCATCGAATAGGGCTTCTAAAAAGTGGAAGAAAACAAATCCACACCTCAATGCTTATAGGTACACTATTCTAAAATTGACAGAGAGAGAGAGTGAATGAGATAATTTACATCGTACATGCATGCACACACAAATAAATATGCGCGCGTACACACACACACACACACATACGCACGTGCGATCACGCACACACACACACATTCATACACAATGAAATGAGCATGCACACATCCCACGCATGCGCATGCACACACACACACACACACAAAGTAATCACAAACTATACATACAAAATCTTGATGTCTATTCAACAAAATTTTAAATTGCCTAAGAACATGACTATCATACACAAACATACATGATAAAAAACCCAGTAACATATCATGTACTCGTATTTGTACACTTCTATCAACAACATTTCCATAATACATGAATCATCATGACCCTAAAAATAAAATAAAGTAAACATGTTTTCCTTGCCAAGAAGATACATTCCGTGGGTGAAATTTAAAAACCTTGTGTCTCGATTTTTTGGTGTTTTGAGTTAGATACATAGTCAGCTCTCTAATTTTCCCACCTACCACCAAAAGCTTGTATCTCTAACGACTTTCTATCTGGGGTAAATGAGGTTGTGTAAATATAAGAAAAACACGTAAGTCCCAAATTCAGATCTAATTAAGGACATAAACCTCGTATCTTTGTTCTTTTCAAGTGTATAATAAAAAAGAAGAAGTAATTTTAACAAAATGCAGGACTCAACTCGCAATGTCTTGAACAACATATTCATCATAGTTAATTAATTGTGGTAAACGCGGTTAATTTTTAAAAGTTTTTTTCATTTTCCTCAAAACTACCAAAATTGAGATAAGACGTTTTTCAATTTCACAGACGATTTGCAACTTATAAAAGATTATCATAATTATTTGATCAGTAACCATGAATACTGTTTCTATTACACGATTGTATAAACAAATATATTTCATCATTGCCCTGAAAATGGCATACATAAGTGTTTTTTATGTTTCACTTTGACTATAACAAACAATTAATAAATGATCACCTTGTTATCAACAACCAGTTTTATATGATTTAAATTCTAAGCACACTTTTCGGCAATCTTGTACTTTATTCACTACCCCACACATTTTCCCACTGAAAAATTGCAGTGAGAAGCAACATTCTGCCATTATTTTATTGGAAAGGGATAGGGTTAGGATCAGCCTAGGATTATTTTCATAAAATTGAAAGAAGCAGACTTTGAGATTGCGGGTCGTAAACATGGGGGGGGGGGGGGGGGGGTTGTGACTAAAGTACAAGATTGCTCACTAAATTCTAACTATGATCGCGGTTCTGTAAATCAAAAAAAACCCACAACAACCCTAAAGTACTACTCCCCTTACCTGAACAGAAAATTGAACTGCATTCCTTGTGATAAACAAAACTTATGGAATTACAGCATAACTAAACCAAAGAATCTCTCTGTGTGAACATGTTCCTATAAACAAGCTTAATAAATATAAACAACAAAAACTAACACAAATACATGTGTGTGTGCGCGCGCGCGTACACACACTCACCTTTATTGTTTGTTTCCTTTAAATGCTTCAATATCATTCTAAGTTTAAGTATACGTTACTGACGTTTCACTAACATATAGGGCCTACATCATTCATGTACTCAGACCCACATACCCCTCACCCCATTTATTCATGTAAATGATATGCATGCATAGACTAACATACCTCCTACACGCACACCCACAAACCCCCTTACATGGACATTTGCACACAATCATACACATGCATGCATACGTACAATTTTTCATTTTTTTTAGTCTAAGATCACTGTAAGGTGGATAGACGTTAAATTAAAGAACGAACGAACACCCCTTTTGGCAACATACTTGTTGTTCATAGGATAATTTTATACGTTAAAGGTCAAGATGTGCCACCCCCCCTGCATTTCTCGGTTAATTCCATGTTCCCGTTTTTGCCTTTCTTACCAAACATAAAGCTGTATTTTATGAACCTCTTTAGCTAATAACCTTTTTGGAATACTAACCCTATCCCTAACTAACCCTAGGCCATTATCTAATAGGACCCCCCCTATGTATTGCAGTACACGGCGCCATTTGTCACAGTCGTGGTTCATTGCGTTTTCCCGTCTTATAGGGGGGGTAGGGGTAGGGCTCGGGTTAGGGATAGGGTTAGTATTCCAAAAAGGTTATTAGCTAAAAAGGTTAATAAAATACAGCTTTATGTTTGGTAAGAAAGGCAAAAACGGAAAATTGCAATTAACCGAGAAATGCAGGGGGTGGGGTGGGGGTGGCACATCTTTACCTTTACCATTTTATACTTGTTTAGACAACTAGGAAAAATAGAATGAACAGCTATTTTGTACTTTAGATACCCCCCCCCCCCCCCCCCCCCCCCCCCCCCCCCCCCCCCCCCCCCCCCCCCCCCCCCCCCCCCCCCCCCCCCCCCCCCCCCCCCCCCCCCCCCCCCCCCCCCCCCCCCCCTCCCCCCCCCCCCCCCCCCCCCCCCCCCCCCCCCCCCCCCCCCCCCCCCCCCCCCCCCCTCATATTTTTGAATTGACAATGTTCACTGAGAAGCAACATTCTGCCATTAGTTTTAGAAAGGGATAGGGTTAGGATCAGCCTATAGGATTATTTTAATAAAACTGAAAGAAGCAGAGTTTAAGATAGAGGGTCCTAGCCATGAGGGGGGTGTCTAAAGTACCAGGTTGCCGCAGGAACAACAACAGATGTTTTGTTTCAACACGCAGCATTAAGAATCATGGAATACGATTTAGCATAATTATTACCAGGAATAAACCATAGTATTTAAAAAAATATTTTTAACACAACTTTACTTTATTGATAATTACATCTCTACAAAGTACCAAAAAGGAATGATTTTATCATAAATGATCGCCACGCAACAATGACAAAACATCTCGCAACATAATTATTGTTTGTAAACAATAACAAATCATACTGAAAAATCTCCCCGTGGGGATACCGGGGGGTCTTTCTTAAAAATAGTTCCCCCACCTTCTGGAAGTTCTGTGCTTGTAACTTCCTCTAATCTGCCACTCTCTTTCACTCTTCCTTTTCCCTTTGCTTTACCATCTTTCTGACATATTGACCCAGTCTCCTGCCTTTAAAAAAAAAAATTCCAAATAACTTTTCTCCCTTGAGCTCCTCTGAAATCAGAATGTGTCGGCTGAATGCAGCGGGGAGACCAGTGAAAACTAAAAACCGGACACATACGTACCTTACCCATTATGGCCATGTGGCCTGGGAACGCAGAAGAAGAAGAAGAAACTAAAAATAATAATGACTAGAAAGAAACTAAGAAACTATGCGCAAAATATCTATTGCCATAAATTACATGGATCTATACAACACAAATAATCAACATGGAATTTACCAGGTAGTTCGAATCATACAGCCCTAAACAAAAAACACACAACAAAAATAAACCAACTCCTCCCTCCATAAAACCATGTGTAGAATGCATGTTACCAAAGAGAACGTGAAATGACTTGAAAATACAACTATCACCAAAATTATCACCCAAAAGTCATCAAAACCAACAAACATGACTCTGTTTATAACAATTATACAATATCAACTACATTATGGAATGGTTTGCATCACATTACCTTGACATTATATATCACCAAAATAAAATCATTTGTAGCATATTTATTGATTACAACAAAACCATCACTATAGAAAATGGCAGCATTATTTTTGCCTGTATTATATTGATCAGCATGAACAAAACAACAACAAAATGCAACAACAACAACAACAAACAATACATTGAAATATAATGTTTTCTTATCAAATCCAACAATTAATGTGTGCAAAATAAGCATTGTCCTAAAAAAACAAAAAAAAACAAATAAAATAAACTATCACCCAAAAAACAATCACAATTCTACTGCCTGTAGCAAAATACCAACATAAACTACATAGAATGGTTCATCACAAAATCTTTGCTTTTAGAGTAGTTATCGTTTGCAACATGATAATCACCTTCAACTTACTACCATAAACATCTAAACATCTGCCTTAAAGAACAATGTTTTATATTTTGTAAATCAATATTCACCACAACCATTGACATGCAATTGTAAGTAGCATGATTTCAGTGTAAATTAACAAAGTATCGTAGCGACCACATGCAGTTCAAATACCAGTACTACTATTTACAAATCTTACACATCACAAACGGTGCCCATACAACCATGTAAATATGCCTAAAGTAACTATGACGACTGTCAACAACACCTCTGTAAATATGCCTAAAATAACTATGACAACTGTCAACAACATCTCTGTAAAATGTTCTATATCTATAAAGTCCTTTGTAACGTGGTGTATATCTAACTCCTCTGTAAAGTGGTCTATATCTAACACCTCTGTAAAGTGGTCTATATCTAACACCTCTGTAAAGTGGTCTATATCTAACACCTCTGTAAAGTGGTCTATATCTAACACCTCTGTAAAGTGGTCTATATCTAACTCCTCTGTAAAGTGGTCTATATCTAACTCCCCTGTAATGTTGTCTATATCTAACACCTCTGTAAAGTGGTCTATATCTAACACCTCTGTAAAGTGGTCTATATCTAACTCCTCTGTAAAGTGGTCTATATCTAACTCCTATGTAAAGTGGTCTATATCTAACTCCTCTGTAAAGTGGTCTATATCTAACTCCTTTGTAAAGTGGTCTATATCTAACTCCTCTGTAAAGTGGTCTATATCTAACACCTATGTAAAGTGGTCTATATCTAACACCTGTAAAGTGGTCTATATCTAACACCTCTGTAAAGTGGTCTATATCTAACACCTCTGTAAAGTGGTCTATATCTAACTCCTTTGTAAAGTGGTCTATATCTAACTCCTTTGTAAAGTGGTCTATATCTAACTCCTGTGTAAAGTGGTCTATATCTAACTCCTCTGTAAAGTGGTCTATATCTAACTCCTCTGTAAAGTGGTCTATATCTAACACCTCTGTAAAGTGGTCTATATCTAACTCCTGTGTAAAGTGGTCTATATCTAACTCCTCTGTAAAGTGGTCTATATCTAACTCCTCTGTAAAGTGGTCTATATCTAACACCTCCTATATCTAACACCTCTGTAAAGTGGTCTATATCTAACTCCTTTGTAAAGTGGTCTATATCTAACACCTCTGTAAAGTGGTCTATATCTAACTCCTCTGTAAAGTGGTCTATATCTAACTCCTCTGTAAAGTGGTCTATATCTAACACCTATGTAAAGTGGTCTATATCTAACACCTCTGTAAAGTGGTCTATATCTAACTCCTCTGTAAAGTGGTCTATATCTAACACCTCTGTAAAGTGGTCTATATCTAACTCCTCTGTAAAGTGGTCTATATCTAACACCTGTAAAGTGGTCTATATCTAACACCTCTGTAAAGTGGTCTATATCTAACTCCTCTGTAAAGTGGTCTATATCTAACTCCTCTGTAAAGTGGTCTATATCTAACTCCTTTGTAAAGTGGTCTATATCTAACACCTCTGTAAAGTGGTCTATATCTAACACCTCTGTAAAGTGGTCTATATCTAACTCCTATGTAAAGTGGTCTATATCTAACACCTCTGTAAAGTGGTCTATATCTAACACCTCTGTAAAGTGGTCTATATCTAACTCCTCTGTAAAGTGGTCTATATCTAACTCCTCTGTAAAGTGGTCTATATCTAACTCCTTTGTAAAGTGGTCTATATCTAACTCCTTTGTAAAGTGGTCTATATCTAACTCCTTTGTAAAGTGGTCTATATCTAACACCTCTGTAAAGTGGTCTATATCTAACTCCTCTGTAAAGTGGTCTATATCTAACACCTATGTAAAGTGGTCTATATCTAACACCTATGTAAAGTGGTCTATATCTAACACCTATGTAAAGTGGTCTATATCTAACACCTCTGTAAAGTGGTCTATATCTAACACCTCTGTAAAGTGGTCTATATCTAACTCCTCTGTAAAGTGGTCTATATCTAACTCCTCTGTAAAGTGGTCTATATCTAACTCCTCTGTAAAGTGGTCTATATCTAACTCCTGTGTAAAGTGGTCTATATCTAACACCTCTGTAAAGTGGTCTACAATTTATCACAGTAATTACAAACTTGTATGAATACTAATGGTCCAATAAATCATTGCATAGTGCAAACCAAGAACAAAAACAGATCAATATATATCATGTATGAATGTGTACAGCAAAAGCAACACATTTCTTTAACACAATAAATCGCTGTACGCAAAACATAGAGACGTAAGCCGAAAGACATCACATTACTCAATATTTCGGTCATTTTAGGTCAAATTACATCATTTTTTGTTCATTTAGCCTCACCATCTGTGTTTCATCTTTACCAATTGTCCCCCCTCTCTCTCTCTCTCTGCATTCCAGTTACCTTTGTGAATTTAAGCTCACCACATTTCCGCTTCCTGATTCATGACCCCATTCAATTCTTTAAGCCTCTTTCTCTGCCTCTTCTTGATTTGTGCTCCACCTTCTCCATCCACCCCCTAACCCCTGACCTCCCTCCCCACCCCCTGGCCTTACCTGTCCCTGGCTTCCACTTCCAGTCTGTCACTCACCTATCAACAAGGCTGAAGAAGAACATACGTTCGCAAGCTTCCTCCAATGTCTCCTACAACAGGTCAGAACTTCTTTCTCATCTTGCGTTTCATCATTTTTTACAAATTGTTGTTTTACAGCTTTGTTAGATGATGCATCTTGTGTTGATCTACTGGTATGTCCAACACATCGACATTGACCAATTTAGACTTACGTCTCTGTGTTTAGCGCACTGCGGTATGACAATCTTATAACAATGTTTATCAAGTTTACATTTGGTTTCTGCATCACAGGCCTTTAACTCAAATGGCTTTTTGTCAGTGGTTGAGATTAGCCCAAAGTTGGGACCCATACTACAGTAAAAGTGAGAGCTGTATGACTGTTGATTTTCTGAGTAATGGAAAGCATATTATGAACGTTCATGTGTGTGCATGCGTGCATGTTTGCATGCATGCATGTGTGTGTGCATGTGTGTGTGTGCACGCGCATGTGTGTGTGTGCGCGTGCATTTGTGTGTGAATGTACTCTGTAATGGGCAGAAGTTAATTCTCTTCACATTACTACATAGCCTTTTTCAAGTGATATAACCAACGATTGCAATGTGCCGCTTAATAACGTACACTATTTTAGACTTTTGCATTGATTAAGCTACTACTACTGGCATACTAGCACATCGACGCAGTCATAGGCTAAAAAAAACTGCCACACTATAAAAAGTATCATCTGATTTCTCCACTAAGTAAAGTATGCTAGTCAATACTAAGCCCTGCTATACACATGATACACATTAAATCATTAGTGCATATATTATGTTCTCTCTCGCTATCCATCTCTCTCACTTCTACGCTCTCTCTAATTCCAGCTCTCTCTCTCTCTCTCAGTGATGTCCCGAGGCCCCGGTCACAGGCCATTGACCTATTGAAATTGAAAATGTCCTATTGTGTTCTCCCCTGTCAGGACAAATGTCTGATTAATGAATATGTAACACTGGCATGCTTTGTCTTATTGATTTATGCAAGAGCCAGGACATTGTCCTATTGATTTATCATGTCTCAGGACAGTTTGTCCTATCACTTTTCGATCCTCAGTACATCACTGCTTTCTGTCTCTGTCTCTCCTTCAATGTACACACACACATTCTTTCTCCATCTCTCTCTCCCCACAAATCATAAACTACCATACAAACTATGGACAGTAATGACTATGACCTTTGACAATGGACTATGAACACCGATCATTGCACGTTGAGGCAGATAAGAAGTCCTGTAGTCAGTCTGACAGCCTTTCATTGCTTGCATTGTAAACGCTGGGCCACTTTCTCCCCCTGTCTATTAAAACTGAATCCAACTGCTGCCACCACCCCCACCACCACCTCCGCTGTTGGGAGCCAGGGGAACAGAACTGTAATGATATGCAACAAGAAAAATGAGAAGAATATGAAAATGAAAATTCGTTTAACGTCCTCCGATCTGAAACAGACACATATGGGACATTAGTAAATATAAAGATGGTGGGAACGATCCTGGAGGCAATGCCCGGAGGCAGTACAACTCCAGGAAAGTCCCGAATTTTTAATGATACAGATGCATAATTGTGATTAGAATAATTGCCTTAACTCTTTTAGTACCATGGGCGAATGTATTCCAGGCATCAGAATAGTCTGAAGTCCAATCCTCTGAAAACCGCGGTACAAGGGCCATCAAGACCCCAGACTATAGTGGGACAACACTGAAATCAATTCCCAACAAAAGGCTTTATGCAGTGAGAAATCATTATAAAATGCTATTTCCGAGAAGAAAAAAAATCTCTAAATAAAAAGGCAAAACCTCTGACAGAATCTTCTGTCAGAAATTCTCAATCCTCTGAAATTAGCTGATCCTCTGACAATTCTGATGCCTGCATGTATTCGCCCAGTACATCACACTTCACTCCCACCAAATGCAAAGACATTCAATGCCAAGTGGCCTGCTGTGTGTCTGTCTATTTTCAGAGCTCATGTCAGTGATTTGTTTCTGTTAAAGCAACGCATGCGCACTTGAAAAAAAAGAAGTTACCCCCCTCTTGTCGGTTGAGATGCAACGGACAACCAAGAACGTCAAAAAATACATGGCGCTAGAAGAGTTCAGTTCACATAATAATGCTAATTGCTTGAGAAGAATTGATATTACCTGGTACATCAAATCTACAAGTGTTTATTTAAAATCTAAATGTCCTTATAATAAAGTGAAAAGAGATTATATGTCTTTCATTTAACATCTAATTCACTACATGTGATATTAGATCAAAGAGAGTTGATGCACTTGTAAGTGTCCAAGTAATATATCAATGTTCCTGTAAAGTAAATGTGTCTTTCATTTGACATCTAATTCACTACATGTGATATCAGATCAAAGAGAGTTGATGCATCAGTAAAGTCAAAGTCCAAGTAATATATCAATGTTCCTGTAAAGTAAATGTGTCTTTCATTTGACATCTAATTCACTACATGTGATATCAGATCAAAGAGAGTTGATGATGCACTTGTAAGTGTCCAAGTAATATATCAATGTTCCTGTAAAGTAAATGTGTCTTTCATTTGACATCTAATTCACATGTGATATCAGATCAAAGAGAGTTGATGATGCACTTGTAAGTGTCCAAGTAACATTTCAATGTCCCTGTAAAGTAAATGTGTCTTTCATTTGACATCTAATTCACTACATGTGATATCAGATCAAAGAGAGTTGATGATGCACTTGTAAGTGTCCAAGTAACATTTCAATGTCCCTGTAAAGTAAAAAGAGCTAAAACGTTATGGCAACGGTAAAGCGGCAATATGACGCATCATTACTGTACATCAACCTATGTATGTCTTATTTACCAAGTAAATGCCCCCAGATTATTATATTTTAGACGGTACTTTTCCACCCAGACTGCTTACGCCTGTGCCTTAAACAATATGACTAACAATAATATCGTAAGAAAGTGCAATAACAAAATCTGAATTTTGAGTCCAATTTGGGGACTGCACCTTATAGTCTGAAAAATATGCTACAAATAATCGCACGATATAATTATGCACCCATTATTTGCATCAATGAAATGCCTCAGCATATTATTATTATTATTATTATTAGAACACTTAGGACGCCTAATCAATTTAATGCCCTAGGCGTTTACAATATAAAAATATAATATACACATATAACACCACATATAATAATATTTAACATATAGCATAAAGAATGGAAAATACAAATTACACAAACACCCAAAGACGGTCAGACAAACAAACAGACATAGAATTACACACGCGTACGTGCAAGCGCACGCACACCACACACCCACACACCCAAATAATTATATGCGCTCACCAAGCACAGACGTTCACTCTCAGACATTCACACACCAAGTCATGAAGGAATGGATTAGTAGTTATTTAGGAAACAGATGAGTTTTGAGATGGCGTTTGAATGTGGGCAGAGAGGATGAGTATCTGAGAGAGCGAGGCAACTGATTCTAAGTAACAGGAGCTTGATAGGAGAAAGAGCGTTGACCATAGGTTTTAGTGCGGACAGTGGGGATACAATAGAGACGGGTGTCCCGCACCTTACAAATTCATTCAACCAATCCACATCCACCACACAAAAAAACCACTCACCTGTCACTTCCACCAATCAAATCCCCAAACAGGTCTTCTCCAGTCGTCCGATTGGTGGTGGTGGTGGGTGCCAGAGGGTCGGAGGTCACACCAGGGTCAGAAGTCATAAGGTCGGAGGTCAAAGAGGCAGGGGGCGAGGGCTGAGAAGGACTGGGAGCTAAATCCAGCAGCAAATCCACATTGGGGGAAAGCCCCGCACCCTGCACACCCAAAGGGGACGAGGAAGGAGGAGGAAGAGGATGAGTAGAGGAAAAGGAGGAGGAGGAGGAGGAGGAGGAGGAGGAAGAGGAGGAGGAAGTTCGCCCCGGTGACCCGGGAGGGGGAGCAATCTTGATCCCGCCGGAGGAGGGAGGGGGAGGTAATAAAACGCCCCCCGTGGAGCGAGCTTTGGGTTTGGGCCTGGACGTGGCATCGCTTTTCTTGGTCTGAAAGTGAGATTGAGACGTGAAGGTATAAATAATGCTCGCACACTGACTGAAAAATATATCATGAGTAGGATCTATATCAGAAAGGTAGTAAACAGGAAAACGCTTCTGTGCAACATACTATGAGAACGTATACATACAAATGAAATACAAATTATGTATATGAACAGAAACACTCCAAATATCAACTCACTCGAGCGAGTGAGTTGTCTCACCTTACAACCGCATGGGATCGCAAAATGGATGGAAATATGTTTAATGTCCTGCGGTCTGGAACAGACACATATGGGACACTAGTAGATAATATAGATATATATTAGGCATTAGGTTTCTCAAAGCAAATCAGCTTTTAAAAAAATACAAGAAAAAGAAAGAAAGAAATTCTGCATTCTTAATGACAATTTAAACTAGACAACAGTGAAATGTTAACCATTAACACATGGTCAAACAGCCAAAGCAGATAACATTCAAAATGTAAATGTTTTTGCCAGAGGAAATGAAACATATCAAGTCCAGATCCGTCTAGAGACTACCCATTTGCCTGAGAATTTCAGCAGCTAGAGGGAGGCAATTTCTAATTAAACACTAGTGCAAATGCCTGAACTACTATTGAAGAGGTTTGCATTCTAACAGAGTAGAGAGAGATGAACTTAATACTATTGCTTTTGTAACGGAACCTGGGACGTCCAAACGAATACCATCTCAGCGAAGGCCAGTAAGACTTGGCTTTTTGCAAAGAAACCTCAAAATAGCCTCCACTGAGTCGAGAGAGAAGGCCTACATGGCTTTTGTCAGACCTCTCCTCGAATACGCATGCTCGGTCTGGGACCCCTTCACTTAAAAGAGTATTGTTGACAAGGCGGAATCGATCCAACGCAGGGCTGCCAGATTCGTTGTGAATCGATACCATAGAACAGACAGCGTCACCGACATGCTCCAGAGACTGGGATGGAACTCGCTGCAGCAACGCCGACAGACCACCAGACTCACCATGCTCTTCAAAATACTCAATGGCATGGTGAGTGTGAATAGGAGCAAAGTCATACCTCAGCCAGAGCGGCAACGAAGAGGTCACTCGCAACAGCTCCTCATCCCCCAGTGTCGGAAGCAGTATCGCCAGAGTTCTTTCTTTCCCCGGACAATCAGGGAGTGGAACGACCTGCCTGTATTGGCGGTGGAGGCCAGAACTCCGGAGAGTTTTGCAGTTGGAGTCTAGAAGTACCTGAATGGACACCCGTCTGCTGCACCCGTCATGTCTGAAGACCCCACTCAGGGGTCATTGGGCTAGCACCCAAACTCTCTTCTTTCTTTTTTTCCCCCTTCTCTTCTGCTTATGCTTGTTGCTGGAAGTGGGGCCTGTTCTTTTCCGGCAGAACTTGGGGGGTTAATGGTCTTAACCCAGTGCAAGCACTTAATCCTTTATCTTTTTATCTGTCCTCTCTTCTGTCTAAGGCCTAACTTTTCAGTTTCTTCTCAGGCTTTGAGCCTTTTCTTCCGGCATAAGAGTTAGAACCTCCCGGTTCCGTGGCAACTAATCAAAGAGCTGATTGTGGCCACGCACAGCGAAGAAGAAGAAGAAGAAGCTGGTTGCCGATTAATGATAATGATGATGATTCTAGCTGTGGGTGTTGGTGTTAATGCTGCATTATTCTTCTACAAAAAATCCTGCCACACCATCATCATCATCATCATTACCCCTAGATTCGGTGTGATGGTCAGTTCTGCCTTCAGCTCTAGGTATCATTATCATCATCATCAACATCATCATCATTACCCCTAGATTCAGTGTGATGGTCTGTCTCACCTTCAGCCCCAGGTATCATCATCATCATCATCATCACAATCATCATCATCAACATCATTATCATGCGTCAGTGTGATGATATGTCCAGCCTTCAGCCCCAGGCATGATCATCATCGTCATCATCATTACCCCTAGGTTGAGGGTGATGGTCTGTCCCGCTTCATCATCATCATCATCATCATCATCATCACCACCACCACCATCATCACCATTATCATTACCCCTAGATTTAGTGTGATGGTATGTCCAGCCTTCAACTCCAGGTATCATCATCATCATCATCATCATCATCATCATCATCATCATCATCATCATCACCACCACCACCACCATCATCAACATATCATCATCATTATCATTACCCCTAGATTTAGTGTGATGGTCTGCCTAGCCTTCAGCCCCAGGTATCATCATCATCATCATCATAATCATCAACATTCATCGTCATCATCATCATCATCACCATTACCCAAAAGTTCAGTGTGATGGTCTGTCCAGCCTTCAGCCCCAGGTATCATCATCATCATCATCATCATCACCATCATCATTACCATTACCCCAAGGTTCAGGGTGATGGTCTGTCCAGCCTTCAGCCCCAGGTATCATCATCATCATCATCATCATCATCACCATTACCCCAAGGTTCAGGGTGATGGTCTGTCCAGCGTTCAGCCCCAGGTATCATCATCATCATCATCACCATCATCATCACCATTACCCCAAGGTTCAGGGTGATGGTCTGTCCAGCCTTCAGCCCCAGGTATCATCATCATCATCATCATCATCATCACCATTACCCCAAGGTTCAGGGTGATGGTCTGTCCAGCGTTCAGCCCCAGGTATCATCATCATCATCATCACCATCATCATCACCATTACCCCAAGGTTCAGGGTGATGGTTTGTCCAGCCTTCAGCCCCAGGTATCATCACCATCATCATCACCATCACCATCACCATTACCATTACCCCAAGGTTCAGGGTGATGGTTTGTCCAGCCTTCAGCCCCAGGTATCATCATCATCATCATTATAATCATCAAGATTCATTGTCATCCTCCTCCTCCTCCTCATAATCACATGGGTGCAACTCCCCCAAAGAAAAAAACTGAAAGGCAGGGATCCATGGCCCTGGCAGGGTATAGTGGCAGAGCCCTGTCGGACGATTCAGGGGAGGCAACTTAAGAGAAAGAGACAGACAGACAGTTAAAATGATAGACAGAGACAGTTTGATTCTGATATGCCTTGTAAAATTATTACATTGCCTTTGTAAACTTCCAAGATAGAACAACCAAGTTCAAAACGCCCCAAATTGCTTGTGGTCATTTTTTTTTTTTTTTTTTTTTTTTTTGATGACTAAAAACTGAAGTTCAGTTTCTGGTAAAATTAAAAATACTGAAATCAGTGTAAAACTGAAAGAGTAGCACCCATGTAATCATTGATCAACATTCATCGTCCTCCTCCTCATCATCATCACCATTACCCCAAGGTTCAGGGTGATGGTCTGTCCAGCCTTCAGCCCCAGGTCCAGTTTCGGCCCCTTGTCCAGTTCTGCACTGCACTGCTGGGCTTCTTCCTCTTGTTTGACCCATCTGTACATAACATCACATCATATGATCAATAAGTGAATATATATAACCACGCTGAACAAAAGACAACAATAAAAATAACAACAAAAACAACAAAGCTTTAGTCAAAAGAAATGTAAATAGTTTATAAAGCGATTGATCTTGAATAACAAATAAATTTGAGGCACAATCTTAAAGCCACCCTTAGCTGGCCGAATGGTTGCTCGGCGAACAGCCCGAACCGATGTTCGGTCGAACCGGGTTTTCCCCTAATAGCCCAAGAACATGCTCGCAGAACAGCCGTTGGTTTGCTCGCCAAACAGCAGTTCGGCCCGAATCTTGTTCACATCTCGTGTTCTGAGAACAAGCTGTTCGCCGAGCGAAATGAGAACTCTTCATACGTGAAGGAAGAAAGTTGTCGAGCTAAAATGAACTATTCATACTTGAAGGGAAAAAAATTGTCGCTGATCTTTATTTTTAGATCAGTGATCCAAAACACACCCTTGTTTTTTCTTCCGATTTCTTTTTCTTTCTTGCCGTCAGATGTTAGCCTAGAGCGTAATGCAAAGATCAGGCATCAGAATAGTCTGAAGTCCAATCCTCTGAAAATCGCGGCAAAAAGGCCATCAAGGCCCAAGACTAAACAAGGACAAGACTGAAATGAGTTCCCAATACGACCAAAATGGCTTAATATAGTGAGAAATCACCATAGAATGCTATTTAACAGAAAAGATAACACTGAATAAAAAGGCAAAACCCCTGACAAGAGAAGCCAATCCTCTGTCAGAAATTCTTAATCCTCTGAAATTAGCAGATCCTCTGACAATTCTGATGCCTGAAAGATGTAGTTTTGTCACCCTCGTGTGATGAAAGGCATCACATTGATAAAATATAATGTTCACTGGAACATAATTTGTATAGCTTTACTTTGTGTTAAAGGCTCCGAACTGAAAGCGCTGCATCATTGTGTACGGATTTCGTGTATTTAGTTTTTCTCGTGCAGCACATGCATATTTTCAGCTGGAGTTGAATACACATTTTTTCCTTCGCCGGTCTGTCCTCTTTTCTAATTCACTTTGCTTTCTACCTTCGTACTGGCTGTCGAAGCTTGGTCAATCTGATTTGCTCTGCTGCCCTAGTGCAGAGAGCACCCAGTCTGTGCGCCCGAGAGAAGGCTGCCAGGGTGACTGGAGGCGCCCACGAGCTGGTGTTGGAGCGGCCTGAGAAGAGGCGCTGGTGTTGGAGCGGCCTGAGAAGAGGAGGCATTCTGCCGAGTCAAATGCCCGGAACGAACGAGCGAGACTACGAGGTCGTCGGCTCAAATCAAGAACCTAGCGTGCAAATTGCTCCGCGAAAGAACTGAGTATTTTTTGTGTGTTTGTGCAGTGTTGTGCGTGTTGCCCTTAGGTTTTTGCTGCTGTTAATATTCTTTGATATATGTATGATTGTGTGAGTGATTGAGTGTAAATAAATTGTTGTTAATATTTCAAATTGGCTTTGTTTATGATGTTTGTGGAGAGACTGAATAACGCGAGAGCATGTACTTCTGAATGAGTTGGATGTTTTGATTTCTGTCTTAACTTTCCGTTTGTGTGTGAATTTCGTTCGTGACACCTCGTCATGTTTACGAACCTCAATCTCAAAGTCTGCTTCTTTCAGTTTTGTGAACAAGAGAGTTGGATCACTCGATCAGCATGAACAGACCAAAGGCCTATGGGATGGCCTGATCATCGATCTGTCATCATATCACATCATTTATTATATGAAAATAATTCAATGCTATTACTACCCCTTTTGAAAAAACAAAAAACAAAATGTTACTTCTCGATTATTTTCTTTCTATAGACGAGATGCAGAAATTTAAAGGGGGGGGGGGGATTTTCTAGGCTTAGGCCTACATATTTACCGAAATAGGCCTTTTGAGCCTCGCTATGACGTTGGGGTCAAAGGTACACTTCCGCACAGTTCGTTTCGGGTCAGATTAAGGAACAAACCCACTGTTCGGCGATCGATTGATTCGTTGTTTGTTCGGGGAAAAGGAAAAGAGCACTAATTGACTTCGCTCGTTTCGGCCGAGCACCCGTTCGCTCGAAATGGATTCGGCCAGCTAAGGTTGGGCTTTAGTCATTCATCATCTTTATTATGTGATCAACTTAAGGTCACACACACAGGCATTTAGTGATTCACATGCAATTTATAAAACAGAAAAAAAGTCTACCAAATGTGTGCTTAGTTTAAAAGAATGTGGTTATGCAAAATTAATTAAGGCACAGAACATTTAGAAATCCAAGAAACTTATGAAACGAACAGATTTGTAAACACAGACATTTAAATATAACACTCCCCGTGGGGATACCGGGGGGTCTTTCATAAAAATAGTTCACCCACCTTCTGGAAGTTCTGCGCTTGTAACTTCCTCTAATCTGCCACTCTTTGACTCTGCCTTTTTCCTTTGCTTTCTGTCATCTACTATCTTTCTGACTTATTGGTCCATTCTCCTGCCTTTTTTCAAAGAAATCTTCCAGATAATTTTTCTCTTGAGCTCCTCCGAAATCGGAATGTGTTGGCTGTACGCAGCGGGGAGACCAGTGAAAACTGAGAACCGGACACATATGTACCTTACCCATTATATGACCTGGGAACGCAGAAGACGAAGAAGAAACATAACAAATATAAAACAGAAACAGAAAACCGCCACAGAAAATGTGCCAACGTGACAGCATCTATTATTATTTATCCTTCATAAAAAAAGAAACAAAAACAATTTTCAAAAATGAATGAAGTACCGGTAATACTAAAAGCATGGGTGCAATACACAAAATGAAAAAACCCTGAAAGGTCGGGGTTCAGGGGTAATGTCCCCCTGCAGCTGAAGAAAAACAATGATTTATGAAGGTATTTTAGTTTGCTTTTTCCACAATTTATACAAATGCTTATTTTAAAGTGTTTGATGAAAAATACAGTAGACACACAATGATCTTGTTTGACAAGCTTAAAAAAAAGGAAATTCAAATTCTGGTAAAATTCAAAAACAGGAAATCCTGGTATAACAGGAAAAGTTGCTCCCACAGACCTGTTTACCCCCTACACAAGTCTTGAGTAGTCTGGATAGCTGAAATGAGTAGTTTTGGTGTGAAATGAGTAGTCCTCTTCATTTAACCATCAAACAATGTTCACTGAAAATGAGTAATTATAGCATTATTTTCAATTTTGAAGAGTAGTAGAGGTCCAAACTGAGTAGAATACTACTCGAAAAGAGTAGAGTAAACAGGTCTGCACCCATAATAGTGGTGAGAAGAGGGGGTAGGGGTAGAGAGAAGGTGTGGGGTGCATAGGCGCATATACTGACTTGAAGTGATCCTGCAGAGACACATTCAAGTCGAAGGAGTCTGAGCGGTCGGCAAACCCAATGCCAATGAAAGCACCGCGCCCTGAACACATGGCCATAATTTCAAACTATACAAAAAAGATACTAACATCAGACTAGCACAAAACGTTTTTGCTAACAGAGTAATAAATGCATGGAATA
Source organism: Phymorhynchus buccinoides (assembly GCA_017654935.2). NCBI lineage: Eukaryota > Metazoa > Mollusca > Gastropoda > Neogastropoda > Raphitomidae > Phymorhynchus > Phymorhynchus buccinoides. The sequence goes on along the minus strand of CM065698.1, from coordinate 35,041,427 downwards.
ACCTTCCTGATGAAGCAGTTAGGTAATGCAAAGTCATGCAATTCGTTACAAAATATCATACACAAGTTTTTCCAAAACAAAATGTATTCAGTTAATATACATATTTAAACGAATAAAACACAGATGCCTTAGTACTGTAGTCATCAGTGAATGAAGCCAAACCTAACAAAAACTGAAAAACATATTTAGAGGGCAAAAGGCTAAAACAAAATAGCCATAATTTCAAACTATACAAAAAAGATACTAACACCAGACTAGCACAAAACATTTTTTGTTAACAGAGTAATAAATGCATGGAATAACCTTCCTGATGAAGCAGTTAATGCAAAGTCATTAAATTTGTTCAAAAATATCATAGACAAGTTTTTCCAAAACAAAATCATAGCTGCCAACCTTGGAGAAATTAAATTCCTGACAAAAATGACGGGGATTCGGGGGCCTTTAGCGGCCCCCGGTAGGATCCAGGGGCAACGCCCATGGTGGGGGTGTGAGGGCAACGTCCTTGAAGCTCAAAGTATTCTATCAAATGAAGCTGCAAAAATTGACTCTTCGTTTTTGTTTTTTTAAACTACACTTTGATAAATAAAGGTATCAAATTTGAATAAATAATTATCTTGTACATAAAAAAGTCTATAAAGAGAGTTCTGAAAAACCCTACTTTTAAAGTTCAACTGGCTGCATATTCAACTTAAAACTAAGAAAATGCATTACAAAAAACTTCAGTACCCCTATCCTTCCTTGGAAATGTTAAATTCAGGAAAATAAGATAGTTTTCTGGATTTTCCTGACAGAGTTTAGGAAATTCCTGTTTAGGACATTCCTGAAAAATTCCTGATAGTTGGCAGCTAAGCAAAATGTAGTCAGTTAATACACAGATTTAAATGAATAAAACACAGATGCCATAGAAGTCATCAGTGAATGAAGCCAAACCTAACAAAAATCAAAAAACATATTTAGAGGGCAAAAGGCTAAAACCAAATAGCCTATATTATATGCTATGCTATGCTATGTATTTTTCCTATGCAATAGGAAACACAGATTCACATACTCACACACACACAAAAAAAACCACACACGTGCACACACACACACACACACATATGCACACATGCATGTACGCATACACACACACACACACACACACGCACACACACACACACAGAGGGCAGGATGAAAAAAGCCTTGTTAGCTTATTCTTTAACCCTCAATAAAGATCATTTTGAATTGACTTGACTTGACACACACACACACACACACACACACACACACACACACACACACTCATACTAAAAACCAGAAAGTCTAAGCAGTGTTTTTTTCTTTTTTTTAGTTTTGTGCAATACATGTGGCTTGAGAGTATTCTCATTTCCAAGGGTCGGTATAAAACTTACCATTATAAATATAAAAAACATGTAAACATAGGTCAATGAAACGCATATTTAATTTGCAACGGCCCACTGTATAAGTAGAATATTTAATCTAAAATCCAAAACATTCATTCTACATTTGTCCATGCTCACCACAGAACAATTCACTGACAGCCAAGTTTTAACTTTCAGTCATAATGTTTTTAGATATAAAAAAAAAGAAAAACACTCATTACCGTGCAAAATAAGATAGTGATTTACAGCATAGACCTACATATATATGCATAAATACAGATATCCATTTACCAGTGGGGTCTTTAACTTGGATTACGAAATAGCGGCTGGAATCCATGACGCTTTCCACAGCTATACTGGGGTAGGCTTCTACCGGGCACTGCGCAAACAGCTCTCCTGAAACCACCCCATAACGTCAACTAAGTCTTTAAAACAAAAATCAAAAGAACCTGGGGGTTTTCCTTCTTTCTGAAACCACGCAATAATTTCTACAAAAATTAATTAAAAAAAATATTATGTTGAATTTGAAGAAACGTAGATGAGCTTGAAGAAAAATAGGATTAGTTAAGTACTAGAAAATGGGTTGAGTCCGAAACGTTAATTTTGTGACTGTTTTTTTGTAGTAAATCTTTGTTTTAGGGTTTCAAATTTGACTTGGATTCTTTTTTTTAATAGGTCACTTAAATACAGCAGTCATTTTTGTATTAATAGCAAACAATGTCTATATAAACAGGTTTTTATTTTTTATTGCATACATGTGCTCGCCAGTGTGGTGTTTTTTTCTGTGACAAAAACCCCCCAAAGCAACATAATTATGATATTACTAAAGGGCCAGCCACACGTCCACTAAAATCGCACGACTGTATGATACGATTCGATCACGTGGTGTCGATGCGCCAATCACATTTGTTCGTGTGGCTGACCCTCAACACGATCAATGCAATACGATGCAACAAATGGTTGTATAATGTAAACACCATGTTGTTGCCCAGTCCTGCTTTTGCCCAGTCCCGTTGTTGATTGATTGATTCATTCATATATTTCTTGATTGATTGATCGATCAACCATAATCCTAACCTGAACCATAACCGGTGTAGAGTGGCACAGTGGTAATGCGTTCGCCTCGTGTCAAGTAAAACCGAGTTTGAACCTGGGTACAGGGGATTTTTCTGTTCACTTTGCACTAGGCCTTACGGTCTGAATGTGGAGTTTTTTGGATGAGACGATAAACTGAGGTCCCTTGTGCCCATGCACTTAGCACATGTTAAACCCAGTGGCAACGAAAAAGTTGTCATTTGGTCAACATTTAGTGATTTACCCCCCCCCCCCCCCCCCCCTTCCTCCCTCATCAGTCACACAAAAAATCGCGTGCAAAAATGTTTTGGCTGCGACGCGCTCTCCAGGTGGGAGCAGCCCAAATTTCACAAAGATGCCTCTGTGACTATAAAATATCTAATACCTAATAATAATAACCCATGGGATTGGGCAACAACAGCAGGACAGGGCAAAACTGGGCTGACCCCCAACGAAGAACAATACAAGGTGATGAGACGGAGCACAAAATACACATGTACAACATCACGTCACATCATGACATGAAACTACACACTAGTACAGCACAATGCAATATTACAAAACAAAGGTGTCACCGAACATGACAACATACTTTCTGCAATAATAGTTACCTAACACTGCAATCATCCATAGGCAATAATTATACCACCATACAAAATTTGAGACCGTAATTCTGTGCATTGGTTGACAAGATAGATGTTCGGTCAGACATTAATCGACGGACTAAGCAAAAATGGCTGTATCCACATTTACGACCGTAAGGGAGATAATTTAGTGACAGAAAACAGCAAGACAGACTGCTTTTTCCGTCAACAAATTATCTTCTCATTGGTCTATGGAAAATAAGTAGCTTGCAAAAAAACAACAACACAAAAACAACATGAAACAAGCGCGAATTCGCAATAGTTTGTGGCTCGCGGTCTATTTTTACCACTCCAATCATGAGTCACCTCCCCTGGCTTTTCAATAATTTTAATCTGTAAACCAGAATGTTATCTCTGCACCATTTCGTAACTTTTTATATCTTTTGGAAAACATTTAAAACTATTTATCCTACTTATACTCATCGAAAGAAGCACTGCATACTCGTCGTGTCTGTATTACGTATGTTTATTATTTTGTACGCTTTAAAATACATCATTTTAAAGAGCAGCCTCGATTTGAAGTGCGACAATTGTGTCAATATGTGCGACAATTTTGGACCGACCGACAGACCGACCGACCAAGTGAGTTATAGGTTTGTGGCTTGAGCCACAAACAAAAAACCAAGACAGAAACTGTCATAACACTAACAGCCTTCCATCCCAGAAGGAGGTGAAGGGCTAACTATACGCACCAGAAGGGCTAACTATACACACCAGAAGGGCTAACTATATGCACCAGAAGGGCTAACTATACGCACCAGAAGGGCTAACTATACGCACCAGAAGGGCTAACTATACGCACCAGAAGGGCTAACTATACGCACCAGAAGCCTTATCCTCCAGTTTGATGAACAGTTGTTTCCTGACACTGACCACCCGCAGTCGCCCTGTCCAGTCGGGATTGTCCAGCTTCCACTCAGAAGCCCTGCCGGACAACCAACATGAAAAAGGCTTGTGAGCGTGTGCATAATTGCACATACAGTGGAACCTCCCTTATATAAGACCTCCCATTATAAGATTCCCTCCCATGTAAGACCTACTTCTCTGAGACATTGCCCTTCTTTGTAAGCATTAAAATCACCTCCCTTATAAGACCTTATTTTGGATGTTTTTTGAAGGTCTTATAAGGGAGGTTCCACTGTACTATGTGTGTGCATGCATTTGTGTGTGTGTGTGTGTGTGTGTGTGTGTGTGTGTGTGTGTGTGTATGTGTGTGTTCATGCATTTGTGTGTGTGTGTGTGCGTGTAAATGTGTGTATGTGTGTGTGTGTGTGTGACTGTGTGTGTGTGAAAAAGGTTTGTGAGCATGTGCATAATTGCACATACACATACTATGTGTGTGCATGCATTTGTGTGTGTGTATGTGTGTGTGTGTGAATGTGTGTGTGTGCGTGCGTGTGAATGCGTGTTAATATGTGTGTGTGTGTATGTGTATGTGCGTGTGCGTGTGCGCACGCGCGCGTGTGTGTATGTGTATGTGTATGTGCGTGTGTATGTGCGTGCGTGCGTGCATGCGTGCGTGCGTGTGTGTGTGTGTTTGTGTGTGTGTGTGTGTGTGTGTGTGCATAGCTGTGTAAGAATTTTCAGTCTTTTTTTTCCAAAAGCAGCCAGAATGGTCAGCTCAATGACTGTGGTCACTCAAGAGAAGAAGAAGAAGAAGAGACTGAGAGTCTTTGACCACCATCCATTGTCTCTATGACAAATTGTCAATTTAATTGACAGTTGGTCCTTTTACTGACTATATGCATAGCAGTCTAATCACTTCAGCGCATGCTGTGTGCATTCCTTACTCCCCGCCCCCCTGAAGCCTTGATAGTCTCCAAATTTGTATGATTAAATGACAAAATGAAAGAAGGCACACAAAAAAAGAAGATTGAAGAAAAGATGACAAACTTTTCCGTTTGAATTTCACCCAAACACCGGTGCCACCCACTCTAAAACACTTCATCGATTGGTCTATGGGAATATATCGGAATACCCATAAAAAAAGCTTATCAAATAAACATCTCTTTGATTTGTAGCATGTACCCCCTATGCATCTCACCTGTATCCTCTGTTGGAGGGACGCGGGGGTATTTTGTAGACAAACACCTCATTTTTCACACACAACACAGATTCGTAGTCGCTGTCGGCCATCATGATTCTGGCTGTGTAGGTAGTTTGGATTGGAAATAGGTTATTCTCATTTGGTTGAACGATTATAATAATTTATCCAAAGCTTTAAATTTTGTTAAAAAGACCTACGCTCATGATAAAGTAATGGCATTTGTTTGATTGTGTTGTAAAATGCAATTTTTTAAAAATCTTATCTCTGACTGTTCTTTTTTTCTTTTGATTTTATTTTCAACAAATCCTTTCGGATGCTGAGTAACATAATCTTAGAACATCATGATGACATGCTAATGAAAGTGAAAGTAGACTTTCAATTTTCAGCAACGTCAACAAAACGATTGTCCGATTTCTTAAGTGAATAATTTATAGGAGCAGCAGATTTTTCATTGGAGATTTTGTTTCTGATAATAACTGCAACCTCGTTTGTTTTCTGTGTTGTATCGTTGTTGATGATAAAGTGGGCGTGTAAGAAAAGGGAAGTTAGGCATATGTCAAGCAAACAAGGGCAACAATCATGACAAAATTGTCTGCTACCAAAGTATACAAACAGCAGAATGTACTTTTTTGTTTTGCTCCTAAATCAGGGTAATCAATCATTGTTTATCACCTTTTTAAATGTACACAGCATAGCTCGATTACAATGTGATGGGATACAACATCATAAACAAAATTCGATAAAATCTTTGTCGGTTTAGTGCCTTAATTCAGAACATTTTTTTTATTTCCTGTTTTCAAACAGAAACAAATGTTTCAAGGTTCATTTATACATAATCACTTTATGAAAGCTTCCTAGACAGTCTTCCTCTTACAAGTAAACGTAATCTTATAGTTACAGTTCTACTTGTAGTGAATGTAAACTGGAAATACCCGCAATAATGAGTCTTGATCACATGATCATTTGACAGTGCAGTAAGCATTAACGTGATTGATGGTGACTGATTATTGTATATGTGTTAGCTAGTAATAAAACTTTGGTACACAGTGACACAGTCTGGACTCCAGCTACTTATAACGGCAACGTCAAGCGGCCATTTTGTCTTGACTTTTTGTTTTCATTTCTAACCCTAACCCTTTCCCTATATCCTAACCCTATCCCTGTCTAACCCTATCCCGACCTGCAGAAAGGGATAGGAGTAGCAGTGAGTTCAAAACTTGAAAAAAACCACATTGGCGTCCAGACTGCAGATAGCTTTCTGTTACAGCTACTGAACTAGGCAGCTGTTTAAGACAGATCATGATCTAGTTATGAAATTGCAGTGACAATGGCAATCACTGAATCGGACACACAAACATGATACACACACACGCACACAGATATAATCCGTCATGTGTTGACACATGCACACACACACATGTACACACACATGTATATGTAAACACACACACACACACTGTCATACATACATGTACATACTACACAGTCCGGACATGTACCATCAGACTGGAGGGATGCTCACATCACACCAATTTTCAAGAAAGGTGAGCACCACGATCCAGCCAACTACAGGCCTGTCTCCCTGACCTGTGTCTCAGCAAACTGCTGGAGCACATCATTGTGAGCTCTGTAATGGACCACCTAGAAAGGAACAGTATCCTCTGCAACCAGCAGCACGGCTTTAGGAGGCACAGATCATGTGAGACAGCTCCTAGAACTCGTCAGCGAGTTAGTGGACAGCTTGGAGGAGGGCAGCTCTGTACAGAACCATCGTATCCCAGCAAGATCAAAGTCAACTACAGCAAGATCTCCAACACCTTGCTGAATGGGAAAAGAGCTGGGATATAAATACCATTCCATCCAGGAAAATGTACCGCCCTGCCTGTGTCCAGAAGCAGAACACCTCTTCACCATAGCTACCAACTGCATGGTCACACTCTGGACACCGTAACATCAGTGACATGCCTTGGAATCACCATCCAGAAGGACATCAACTGGGATGGTCACAATGACATAGAGAACATCACTGCCAAGGCGAACAGAATGCTGGGGTTCCTACGGCGAAATCTCAAGATCTGCTTGACAGAACTGAGAGGAAGAGCATACCTGACTCTTTGTCAGACCCCTGCTAGAGTATGCCAGTTCTGTCTGGGACCCGTACACTCGGAGGAATGTGAATAAAATTGAGAAGGGCGGCTCGCTTCGTACTCAACCGCTACCACAACACCTCCAGTGTCACTGACATGATATCTCAGTTAGGGTGGCCCACACTTGAGCAGAGCATGAAAACCAGCAGGCTGATAATGCTTTATGAAATAAAATCCAGCAAGGCATTGTCCAGGTTGACAACACCAGGCTCATCCCAGCACCAAGCTGCCAGCTGCCAGAGAAGAGGACATGACCAACAACTGTCACCCATCCACTGTCGCACTGAATACAGACACATCATCCCCCCCCCCCCTTGAACCATGCGTGACTGGAACGGGCTACCTGAGGTGGTTCTGTCTGCCACCTGTCCCAGCACCTTCCAGGCATCCATCCATCAAACAATAGATTTTTTTATATAAATATTTAAATAAAATATATATATATTTAAATATAGTGTTCCTGTTTTGACGTGGCATCATGTTGGGGATCCAAAGGGAGAACCAGCTGGCTGGGTCATTGTAGATTAGGGTGTTTTCTTTCTCCTTTGCTCTCTTTCTTTTTCTTTTCTTTTTATGATACTGTTTTATTTTATTCTTTTGTTTCTCCGACTTAGACCTTGACCGAAATAGTGTCATAAAAATAAAATTGTTGATTGTGGGCACTTAACCGGAAAAAGAAGAAGACACAGTGAGTGAATGACCTGAATAAGTGATTTGACAACAATACAAACATAAGTGAATTATTTATTTAAATTAATAGGTTAACTAGTTATTCTTCCTTCACTCCACAACCACATTCATCATTTTGATGGTTTTGTTGTTCCTGCGTATCACATTGTAATGTTTGTATTGTTGTCGAATCACTTACTCAGGTCGTTCACTCACTGTGGACACGTATGTGACAGTGTATGTAAGTACTAAGTGTCACTATGTGTGTGTTTACTTTACATGTATGTGCGTGTGTGCGTGTGCGTGCGTGTGTGTGTGCATGTTTGTGTGTCTGACTCAGTGACTGCACCTTTGTCACTGTGTATTTCATAACTGTTTTGAAACACTTGAGAGGCCGCGAGGCCTAGTCGTCCTACCTGACCTGACCTGTTTTAAACAGCTACCTAAAACACTGCGCGTTGCTGTTTTGCAGAAAGGTCCTTTGAAAGCAGAGCTAACCAGACCTGTATTCATAATTTGAGGCAAACAGTTTCCTGTGCATTCAGTATTCACAATCAAACATGGCTACGGGTGGGAGGAGTTTTGGCAGCACACACTTTAAGAAAGGTAAGTGTACAACCTGATAATGATTTATTGTTTACCCCCACCACCTTCTTTCTGAGCCCACTTTTTCCCCCTTCCAAAATGGCAAATGGTGGGGTATTTGTAATCATTCATCATGTCATGTTTCTTTCTTTTGTCAAGTGTAAATAAATAATACAAGCGACGTGTGCATGTGAACTTATAAATTTGCATTTTAAAGTCCACCACATTTGTTTTTGGTGCCAATATGGCAAATGGTGGGGTATTGTAATAATTCATCATTTTAGGTTTCATTCTTTTGTTTTTCCTTGCAATTGCATGCTCAATATCTTATTAACCATTGCAATTGCACAGAATCACTTCAAATTTGTGTATGGCCATGGCTTCAGACTTTTCAAATTTTGTGGGTCACATGACCCCTGACTACAGAAAATGATGGGTCTGTTTCCAAAATTATAAGGCCAGTAATATATCACTATCTAGAGTACTGAGTAGTAAGCTAACATTTTCTTGGAGTCTTCATGGATCACTTAACCCTTGGCTGCACAAAATGAGGGGTTATTAATGACCCGTATTGACCCAGGCCCCCCTGACAGTCTGAATCTCTGTATGGGGTTGCACTAGTCATTATTAAGTTATTAACTCAAGGTGGAGTGTTCCGTTGAGTAACTGTTTTAGTGTTTACTTGTTGCAGTGCTCAGTGACTTCATTAGAATCAGAATGAATATATGTATTGAATGAAAATCGGAGCCCACTTTCAATAATTGCAAATGTTTGCTTATGAGTGATATTATGACTGTTAAATTTCAGCCAATATTGTTTCTAATCTAAGGTGTTTCATTGTTTTTCGCAATTTTTTCCCCTTTTTTTGAAGTTGTATTATTCTTACCTACTAAGTAAAGAGTGGCTGTGTGTGTGTGTGTGTGTTTGGGCGGTGAGTTCGATGCTGGGTCGATGGACTGTCTGGGGATGGCCCGTGTTGACTCTAGGGCACCGATATCATTGTCGATATTTACGCCCGATGCGTGCTTGTCCACAAGTGTTCTGTTAATATTTGTGTCTGTTTTTTGTTTGTTTGTTTTTGGTATTGTTATTTTGATTGTTAAAAAATTGAAACCCTTCTCTCGTGTGAAAGACATAATTGATAATTGAAATGATCCACTTCAATAGAGGTGAATACTTTGATATGTTAGCATTAATTTTATTCCTTTGTATATCTATATATAAACAAAAACATTGATGGATGAAAGTGTGTGTGTGAATGAAGGAACCGTGGAGAGGAAGAATGAAAGAGGAAGGAATAAAAATATGTTTTTAAAAAAAAAAAAAAGAGTGGCTTTCGCAGTTTCAGAATAGAACTTCTATTCTGAAATTGCGAAAGCCACTCTATTAGAAGAGAAACATATATTCAAAATCTGCATGTCCACTCTACATTTATGTGATAGAATGTAAAGATGGTGATCCATGTCTTGTTGAAATTGTACCAAAGCTACAATCAGTTGTCAGTGTATGATGAATATTTAAAGAAAATATTTTGATATCTTGAAACTTGAAGGAATACGAACAGCAACACTGTTGTAAAAGATGAGCAATATTTTGGTTTATTTTTAAAACCTTTTACAAGCTAAAACGTTGGCCAACTGACAAAATCTTTCACGCCCTAAAAACATCCCATGTCATTAAAAAAAAAATTGATATTTCAATATCTGAGTACCGCTCATCTCTTTATGTCTGTCTGTATGTCTGTCTGTCTGCCAGGGTCACATCGCACACGCCATTCCAACAACTTGCTGTATGTGAACTCCCTGCATGCCAACGACATAACCATAGCCGGAAAAAACGTGGTCATCCTCAATGTCAACCCCTTCAGTCCCAGGTCTCAGCCTTTCTTAATTTGTCCCATCAGTTTCATGGATGCTCCTACTTTCCGGATGTCCTGAAGTTCAGGATTTTTTTGTCCAGGATGTCCTGAAGTTCAGGATTTTTTTGTCCAGGATGTCCTGAAGTTCAGGATTTTTTTGTCAGGATGTCCTGAAGTTCAGGATTTTTTTGTCCAGGATGTCCTGAAGTTCAGGATTTTTTTGTCCAGGATGTCCTGAAGTTCAGGATTTTTTTGTCCAGGATGTCCTGAAGTTCAGGATTTTTTTGTCTAGGATGTCCTGAAGTTCAGGATCTTTTTGTCCAGGATGTCCTGAAGTTCAGGATCTTTTTGTCCAGGATGTCCTGAAGTTCAGGATCTTTTTGTCCAGGATGTCCTGAAGTTCAGGATCTTTTTGTCCAGGATGTCCTGAAGTTCAGGATCTTTTTGTCTAGGATGTCCTGAAGTTCAGGATTATTTTAATTGCCTGGAGCCGGTGTCCCCGGATTATGAGAATTTGAGAAGATGCATTTTGCTGGTTAAACTTAAAGACATCTTAAAGTTTAACCAGAAGTGAAAGTGCAACGAGAGCCTGTCAATTACATTGGAAACTGTTGTTTCCCTTCAGCTTCCAGGGGACATTGCCCCCCCGGAACCCCCAGGAGGGGCGCTGTCCCAAGTGCACTCCGCTGGGGCTTGCAGGATTTTTGAAATTTCCTAGGAGCACCCATGCAGTTTTACTTAGTGTATGTATGCCTGTCAAGGTTGTTTCCGACATTGACTGCCAGATAGCAGGGGGGGGGGTGGGGGGGGGGGGGGGGGGGGGGGGGGGGGGGGGGGCAGCTCAGAGCTGCTGTTCAAGCGGGCTGGGCACTGTTTTGTTTATAGCGGAGAAGCCTTGCCTGAGGCCTATCCCCACTCTCTCGGCAAAAGGGCTTTTAGGACAAATAGTGTTGGGGAAAGTCCCCAAAGGCCAACTAATCCCTTTGGCTGAGTTTCGTCTAGTATGTTTTAATGATATAACACTAGAACTGGTAGAAGTTCCTATAAGTTAATATATTATTTATATACAAGTATAAGCCCTTAGTCCTTTCACCGCCAGACATATTTCAGCCCAAATTTTCCATTAAATTTACCTGGGTAGAGAACAAAATCCATCTGCAGTATTGGTCATTCTTCTGTGGAATACATAAAATAAGGTCTATCCTTACTTCCCAAAACTAAGACAATAGGGTCTTTGGATAATAGACCCCAATTTGATTCATTTTAGTGACATAGGTATTATAATCACTGTGGTGCTAAAATGCGACATTGGCGGTGAAAGGGTTAAAGACAAACGTGTTGGAAAGGACTGATTATAAATGCATAGCTTTTCTGTAACTTCGTAGTTATTAGTACAAATCAAGTACCATCATCTGATTTATAGAGAATAGAAAATCAAACCTTGGGCAACTAATAGTACAGTTGAAGTCTACTAAGTAAGAAAAACTAGAGATAAGAATTGTTGTTTGTAATTTATAATTATGCTCTTTTTCAATGTAGTTTCAGAATGTTTTTTGTTTTTGATTATTAGTTTATTTTTTTGACTGAAAAACTTATTTTGAATTTTTTTTTTTGGGTGCCAGGTTTAAACCTCCAGATGGTATTTACGACGAGGCGCTCAGACCACCCCCACCCAAGGAGGACCTGAAGCCTCAGTTCAGACCAGAAGGTATAACACATGGAGTGAATATTTAGATCACAATGTGTATGGAGTAATGTTCTGTTCTGTGTTCACATTTGGGACTCAAAATGAAGAACGGGACTGAATGCGTACTGGTGTGCTGTAACTTTGAAAGAAAATGTTGTCTTTCTCTTGCTTCTAAGATAGAAAGTGTGCGTTGCACTCTTCCAGAAATGAGATCATTGCTGCGTAACTCTGAAGCTGGTTTAAAAAAAAAAAAAAATTATAATTTGCACATATCATATTTTTCTTGCCATACGTATTACTCTACCTAATTAAAGTAATATAATTTATATTTGCTGCATTAGCTCTGCAGCTTTTTATTTTATTTTAATTTATTTACTGTATTCTGCCATCTTTAGCCCATATTTTGTTTAACCATTGTGTGTTTCTCAGTCAAATATTATGTGTATTTAAAAATTCACAACTACTGGTAAGTTAATTAGCAAAGACAGAGGCAGGAAGGAAAGAATCTCAAAGACTTTCACATCACAGGTTCCTGTCTCTGTCGAGTCTCTTCGCGGTACAGGGACAGGGAGGGGGAGGGGTGGGATGTGCTGAGGGGGGAAGGGGTGGGGTGGGGTTGTAGGATTCCCCCCCCCCCCCCCCCCCCCCCCCCCACAGACCACCACTTGAGGACTAGAGAAGAGAGTAAAATTCCTGACCTGACTTCAAGGGCATTCGCTTCCCAAGCCAATATATCTTGGTCACATCTTATAGGAGAAAATAGGAGCTGCCGTGGCTCAGTTGGTTAGAATCGCCGGCTTGTAATCCGATGGGTTTGCGAGTGCGGAGGTTCGAACCCGTTCGCTGTGTTGTGTCCTTGGGAAAGATGCTTTACTCCTATTTCCTGGTCCTTTGAATGAGACTTAAAACCTAGGCCCCGTGGGCGAACGCATGCTCAAGATTTTGTGCACGCGTTAAAGCCCATTCCACTATTCGGGAGGAGTAGGCCGTGTTGTGCCGGTGGAATGTATGACACGAACTCACATAGCATACATCCTGTGGGTGGCACTGCATTCGTGGCGACACGCTCTCCAGGAGCGAGCAACCCGACTAAAATATACCAAGATGCCATAATGATAGACAATCTTGCGTTGTATGTTGATTATTTATATTCGCATAATGTTTTAATTGATATTTAAATAAAGTAAAATAAATTATTTTCTAATACAGGATGAAACTTTGCAGTTCATTATTTGCAATATGTTTGTCTAAATTTGGGATTAAATATTTGTGATGATGAATAGGAAAAACTTACATGTATGAGTCGCTCAGAATGTTTTTAGCAAAAGCCAAAAATAGTCAACAACCCCCAAAATATCAATTTTCTATTTAGGACATATTTATGTCTATTGTTATGTATTCTACCAGTATCCACAACATAAAAGACAATTTTGAATGATTTCTTTGTTTATTTGATTGTTTTCTAAATCAAGTCAATAGAAACAAAGAGGCAAAGTTGTATCTTCTATGCCCAATTTCTGCAAATGATCTATTTCGAATGCCAAACTTCAAATAATTATAAAATAAAAACTAGACAATATAACTCAATTCTGTTTTCTGTGTAATAAAGAATCTTTGCTCCACCATGAAAAATTAAGATTTCAATTTATGCGAAAATTCAATTATGTCTGTTTTTCCCATGCACTGTCACATTTCCTGTCTGTTGTGTGTTTTCGGGACGAATGTTGTTTGTCTAACGTTTTGATAAAATGTTGGCTTTACTTATACAGAGAAATGAAAAAAAGTCTGGCATGTTTGTGTGTGTGTGTGTGTGTGTGTGTGTGTGTGTGCGTGCGCGCGCGCGCGTGTGTGTGTGTGTGTGTGTGTGTGTGTGTGTGTGTGTGTGTGTGTTTCTCTCTCTGTACAGACTTGGAGAGAGATTGCGACGAAAAGATGTTTACTCTCGTGTCCAGGGCCTTTGAGACAACCAACCAATGCTCATGGTTGGGTACGTCATTAATAACATTTGTTTTCTTGGTGTTTCATCTTTTGGGTCATACAGTGGTCCAGTTGTGCGTTTCTGGATCATAGAGAAAACTAGCCTCTACGTAGCGAAGCTAGGAAAGCGCTTCATTTTGCACCACTAGCACTGCTTCCTAGTAAAGCTAGCCACTAGGTTAGCTAGGTTAGGTAGCAGCCTTGCAAGTGGCCAGCTTTCATAACCCCTTGACTGCCAGAGAAAATTAACCCTTTCACCGCCAAAGTCGCATTTTAGCACCACAGTGATCTAACACCTATGTCACTAAAAGGCATCAAATTGGGGTCTATTATCCAAAGACCCCCATTGTCTTAGTATTGGGAAGCAAGGACAGACCTTATTTTGTATGTCGCAAAAGAATCCACAATACTGCAGAAGGATTTTGTACTCTATCCGGGTAAATTTAATGGGCGGTTTTGGTTGAAATATGGTTGGCGGTGAAAGGGTTAAAGAAAAAAATCATCGTACAAATCATGCCATGAAAAAGACAACTGAGAGAGCCAATCTGGCAAAATTGTCTGGGGATATAACTCTCTTGACAGCGTTAGAGCAAAAAACCAGCATATCAGAGCTATTCCTCTTCATCTGAGTAGTATGTGATGCCCCTTCACTGCCTGCCCTGTGACTGTGATCACTGATGTCATTGATGATGTCATAACTTTTGATGTCATAGCCCCTGGAATGATGGTTCTTGTTTAGTAGACAAGTCAGGAAAGATCTATCTCTAGTATAGACCATTTTCTCAGATTGAGTCAAACAGGTCTGTTTTAGAATTTTTATAATGAGAAAATCGATAATTTCTTCGTTTTTGTGTGGCAGTGAAGGGCAGTTAACCCCTTGACTGCCAGAGAAAATTAAAGAAAAAATCATTGGGCAAGTCATGCCATAAAAAAGACAACTGATAGAGCCAATCTGGCAAAATGGTCTGGGGATATAACTCTCTTGATTGTGTTAGAGCAAAAGCCAGCATATCAGGGTTATTCCTCTTCATCTGATGACATCATCAGTGATGTCATCAGTTTAGTACGTAATACGTTGGTGGCAGTCAAGGGGTTAATACTTTGGCATCGATTGTATGTCAGCCATTTTCCCCTTTCATTGCTAGGTTTATTCAGTTAACTTCGATCTCTTAGCTAGCAAATGTTAATCAGAAACACACATCTGTTCTTACGCCGCTCTTCTCGAGTCCCAACTCACAGCCACACCCCAGGTTTGTTAGGTCGCAGAATCTGAAACCAGCAGTCAAAGGGGAGCAAATGTAAAGTCAAGGGAATGACTACCGTATTTTATGGACTATAAGGCACACCTACCCCCCAAAATTTAACACAAAAATAGATTTTGTTACTCTGTTTCCTTACTATGTCATCAGTCACATTATAAGGCGCCTGGGTTTCAGTCTGGGAAAAAATTATCGCCTTATAGTCCGTAAAATACGGTATATCATTGGAATGAGGCCTGCGATATTGGGGTTCCTCTGTGACATGTGTAGAGTAAGGCCTATCCTTCCCTCCCAAAATTATGAACACAGGGACTTTGGATAACAGACCCCAGTTTGAGGCCTTTTCGTGACATGGGTGTTAAATCATTGTGGTGCAAAAATGCAACATTGGCGGTGAAAGGGTTAAATACTGAGTCAGGAAAAACACAAACATTTAACAGCCAGTAATGCACATTTTGGGGGTGGACTCCATTTAGGACAATGTGTCCTGGCTTAACCTTACAATGGGACAAAATGTCCTGAACATGCTGTTTAAATCGGACACATGATTCATGTCCCAAAATTATTATGTTATTTTTGGCAAACTCAGGAAAAGTTTATTGAGAAGAAAATTGGTGTTTGCTTTTATGCCAAAAGAATTTTTTGTTTTGATATGTGTGTTTATTTGCTTTAGCCATGAAGTTGAAAGGTTTTGCTCGAAGTGCGACCACCAAGCTCTAGGAGATGAATTTCATTATGTTTTTGAATGTCAAACGTTTCAGGATGCTAGAAAACGTTATTTGCCAAATTATTGTTTAAAAAACCCAAACGTAATAAAGTTTAATTCCTTATTTCAGTCAAAAAATAAAAGAACTCTCAGTCGTTTAGTTTGTTTCATAAAGGTTATCTTAAAAGAGTTCTGAACCTTAGTTGATACCACGTACCTCATACCACATTCACATTTTTTTTCTTTTTTTTTTTTTTTTTTTCTTTTTTCTTCTTAGATTCTATTATTCACACATCTTGGTCACTATGTCTGAGTTTATGTCCTAATTGTTTCTTGTCTTGTTTCATATGTCAATATTTGTTAATGGAGATAAGTTAATTAGCGGTTTAAAAAAAAGGATTCATATGTGCAATTCCAGCAACTGTGTTGTGCATGTATATATATGTGTGTGTGTGTGTGTGTGTGTGTGTGTGTGTGTGTGAAGGTGTATCTGTGCATGATGGTATAATGTGCCTGTCTATATGGTGATGAGTACTGTTAAAAAAAAGAAGTGTTTTTGTTGGTTTTTGTTGTGGTTTTTGTTTGGAGCCTATGTAATACTATGCTGATGTATACTGTTATGGGGTCTTTTGGGCTGTTGTTTGTAATGTTTGATGCCGCAGGTGTGAATGGTACGTGTATGCATTTTCTTGTGCCCCCAGGGGTTTTTGAAATAAAAGTTGATTTGATTTGATTTGATTGACAACCTAAACATTTTATCTTATTTTAAAAAAATGTTGTTTAATGTCAGCAAGGAAGCGGTTGATGGCTTACATTTTAATTTTTTTTATTTAGTTACAGTAGAAATTTGTTACGTCTAAATGAAAACACTGACATTTTATTTTGAGATTAAAAAAAAAAGTTTTACCATAAGTTTTAAATTTTTAAAAAAGAAAAAAAAAGTGCCAATTATGCTATTTTCAGACCTGCCTACCCATACGATTTTTCCGTATTTTGTACACGATTTTGAGCCCCAGTACTGCAGTACGGTAAATGGAAAATTAATACGGCAAAAATTTGAACTTAAGGTCTTCTAAGATCGGTCAAAATCGAGTGTTTTTCGTCATTTCGCATGGCGGTTTAATGTTCTGTAATGTTCCGTTTTTGGGTCTCCTTGCAAAATACGGAATTTTGAGAAAAAGTACAGAATTTTATTTCGTGGAGTACCTAAAAAAGAAATTGGGGGTAGGCAGGTCTGTATTTTTGTTGTGCCCATATTTTCCGTTTTACCATATTTTTAGACTATAAGGGGCACGTGATTATAAATAAGATTTTGCTCTAATACTTTCTTACTAAGTTACTAGTCACATTATAAGCCGCATGAATCTCAGTCTAGGAAAAAAAAGAAGTATCACTGTAAGATATATGTTTTTATAGTTGTTTTTCCACTGTATTTACTGTATTTTACGAACTATTAGGCACCCCCGATTATAAGGCGCACCCCCCCCCCCCCCCCCCCCCCCCCCCCCCCCCCCCCCCCCCCCCCCCCCCCCCCCCCCCCCCCCCCCCCCCCCCCCCCCCCGAGTTTTACACAAATTATGATTTTCTAATTATAGCTTCTTACAATTTTTGTTACTAGTCACATTATAAAGCGCTCGAATCTCTTTCTGGGGAAAACAAACTAGCGCCTTATATTAGTCCATCAAATACAGCACTAATTTTTGTTTCACAGCCCGAAAGCTGAAGATCGACGGTCCGACCATGTCGAAGATCATGATGTGGCACCGCAATGACATCCCGGAGCTGACCTACCAGGTCATGGTGGCCTGGAAGCGCATCAGCCGCAAGGCCAAGGTGAAGACACTGGTCACCGCCCTCTGCGAGACCCGCAACCATCCCCAGTGCCGGAAGCTCATCGAGTACTTTGAGCAGGAGCGGCGAGAACAGGAAGAGAGTCGGGAAAATGAACAGTGAAAAACACGATGGAGAGAAACGAAACGAAACTAATTTTTATTTATACACGGTAATGAGATAAGCATTGCTTTTTTACACTCAACCCTGAGAGAGAGAGAGACAAAGAGAGTCTCAGAGAGTCTCAGACTCAGAAACTTTATTTTACAAGGAAAAGAATTTAGGCTGGGCCTAGTCTTCCATTCTGTCCTTGGTTCTAAGCATGCAATACATAACTAATACTATAAAGAGAGAGAGGGAGGGTGAGAGAGAGAGAGAGAGAGTGGGAAAGAGGGGAAGAAGAGAGAAAGGTAGAGAGAGAGGGAGGATGGGAGTGAGTGAGTGAGAGAGAGAGGGAGCCGCAACCAGCCCCAGTGCCGGAAACTCATTAAGTACTTTGAGCAGGAGCGGCGAGAACAGGAAGAGAGTCAGTGAAAGACAAGAGAGAAAACTTGAAAACTTGAAAACTTAAACTTTATTTTCCAAGGATATAGATTTTAGGCAATGCCTATTCTTCCAATCTGTCCTTGAGAGAGTGAGAGAGAGAGAGAGAGAGAGAGAGAGAGAGAGAGAGAGAGGGGGGAAGAAGAGAGAAAGGAATTAAGAGAGAGAGAGGGAGGATGGGAGTGAGTGAATGAGAGAGAGATAGAGAGAGCTGCAGCCAGCACCAGTGCCGAGAGCTCATTAAATACTTTGATGAGCAGGAGCGGAAAGAACGGGAAGAGAGTCAGGAAAATCAACAGTGAAAGACACGAGAGAGAGAGAGAGAGAGAAAAAAAAGAAAGAGAGAGAGAGAGAAAACTTGAAAACTTGAAAACTTAAACTTTATTTTCCAAGGATATAGATTTTAGGCAACGCCTATTCTTCCAATCTGTCCTTGAGAGAGAGAGAGAGATGGATGGGGGTGGGGGGAAGGGGAGTGACGGAGGGATGGAGGGAAAGAGAGAGAGAGAGAGAGAACCACAACCAGCTGGAGTGGCAAGAAATGTTTCGTTCAGAGGGAGGGAAAGAGCGATAGAGAAAGTGGATGAATTAAGGAATGATTTGTATATTTAATCTTTACAAAGCCATTCTTAAGAAGGGGGTGGTGGGGATGGGGACTCTTTCTTCCGGCCGTTCTGTCAGCGAAGCGATCCACTCTGTAGGTTTCAGCTTTTCCAATCCCTCTCTTAACAACTGCTAGCCAGAGCACTGTGTGCCTGGGTGGAGGGAAAATATCGTCGGTGAAATTCAGAAATCTTGTATCTCAAATTTGGTAGTTTGGAGAAAAAAGAAGAAAAAAACTGTTTTAAGAATTAACCGCGTTTACCACAAGTTATTAACTATGATGAATATGTTGTAGAGAGAGAGAGAGAGAGAGAGAGACCATGTTATTATAACATGTTATTAGAGAGATTAATGTGTGTTATGTTTATGATAAAGAATAGATATAAACCTCGAACGAAATTCCCCAATTTGTTTTCTTAATGTAGAAAACAAAAAATCTGATCTCTGGCTCAAAAAAACAAAAAAAATGATGAATATGTTGTTCAAGACATTGCGAGTTCGGTCCTGCATTTTGTTAAAATTACTTCTTTTTTTTTAAATACTTGAAAAGAACAAAGATACAAGGTTTTTGTCCTTAAGTAGACCTGAATTTGGGACTGAGTTTTTTAATCAATTTACACAACCTCATTTACCCCAGACAGAAAGTTGTTAGAGATACGATCTTTTGGTGGAATGTGGCGGGAAAAATTAGAGAGCTGACTATGTATCTAGCTGCCCAAACATCTAAGATCCTCCTCTCGACATTTCCGGTAGAATCCAATGGAAAGGGGTTGAGGACGAGCCAATTCATTGTGGTACCAGCGCTGCTGCAGGAGTTGCCAGAAGATGGTGTAGTATGCCATCCAATCGCCTTAGGAACTCCATTCCGGATTTCTGTTAAAGGGGCACCCTGACGGATACGTTTTTGCAAGATCACCAGGAAAACACCCTTTACAGAGATCGCAACACTCATTTTGCTCTGGTTTCCTAGAAATCAAACCATCAACTTGGCGATTCTTCCTTGACGGAGGTGCTGGAAGTCAGATTCTTTCAGAGAAAGAATGGCCGCCTGAGTCGGACCATTAATCATTTACGTGAAATTTCTATAATACAAGCCTTTTCTTTTTTTTAAAGCTATTTTATACAGTTTACCAAAAGGAGTTTCGCTCAGAACAAAAGAAATAGCTCCAATTTTTTGTTATTGCACTACAAAGAAGAAAAAGCTTCAACCACTCTTGGTTTGGCCTCCACCCACCCCGTCCAAAATGGCTTCTCTCTCCGGCAACTTTGCCAAGGAGGAATCGCCGTTTTGACGGTTTCATTTCTAGGAAACCACAGCAAAGTGAGTGTTCCGATCCTTCAAAAGGCTGTCTTTCTGGTGATCTCGACGTGTTTCTTGCAAAAACGCATCCGTCAGAATGTGCCTTTAAGTTTACAAACCTTAGCCTTTTCTCTTGCTGGAGATATAGCCGCAAGCAGGGATGCATCTAGAGCGCGGCATTGCCGCAAAATTGTTGATGTTCCCGCAAAAATAAAAATATGCTGCGGGAAAATCCCCCCTAATTTTGTGAAATCCCGCAAACGAAAAAATCGTTTGAAAATAACTTGTTCGGCACTAGGCCTAGATTGCGTGGCTGCGTGGGCTGTGCCCAGTCTGCATTTCCTTTCGACAGTAAAGAACGAGCATTTTGATTGGGTCTTAAAAATAGCATAGCCAATCAACGGCTTTCTCTTTCATTTACTAGTTCCGGGCGCAGTGTAAGCGAGCCCGCTCAAAAATGGCATCGCTTCTGGATTGTTTTACTGTGACTTCTAAAAAGAAAGAAAACAGTGCGACTGTGGAGTGTAACATTGATCAACAACCTTGTTGTTCCTCATCGGCAGTTAGTGATGACAACGGGGAAAGTTCATCGAATGACGAAGCATCGGATCAGGACTGTGATGTCACCGACGATCCCATTGCTAGTAGTGTCGCTCCACCACCTTTCAAAAAGCGAAAGCATGAGTTCATGGAAAGTTGAAAAAAAAGCAAACCTTGGCTAGAATTTGACAGCGAATCAAAAGCAATGTTTTGTGACTGGTGCTTACAAAGCAAAAAGAACAATGCGTTCACCACAGGTTGTACAACATCCTGCACTACATCCCTTGATCGACACGTTAACTGGCATTGATTTACCCCCGCCCCCCCTAACTATTTCCACATCCCCCCAAATTTCCACACCAAGGGGGGGGCAATGCCCCCCAGTTTATAAATTTCTAGATGCATCCCTGCGCAAGGCAGCAGAGGTTTGAAATCAGGTGGGTTTTTTCCCCGTAGATGAACTGCCATCCCTGGCTGACGAGCTGCATCTACATAACGCTGAAAAAGTATTGTGCCTTTAAGTAAAAAAAAAGTGTGTATGTTTTTCGAATGCTTAGAATATGTGAACAGTCCAGAGGAGTGGGGAAGGGGTGGTTGGCGTTAGTAGTATTTGTAGTTGTGAGTGTGTCTGTGTGCGCGTTTTGTGCGTGTGAGTGTACAAATGAATGCAATTAAATGTATGGTCATTGATGATCATGCAAACGCTATATTTTTTGTGTTTCTGTTTCTGTCTGGATAAATCGCAACGGATTTTGAAAGCTTTTTTTTTTTAGGTTTTGATTAATGTGATTTTTGGGAGGTTGCTGTGGTATTTGTACTTTAAAAAAGTTTGTCTGCCTGTTTTATTTTCTTCAATTTGATGCAAAAAGCATTCTAGTGAGATTCACTCCAGAAATGTTCTGAATTTGTTAATAGACAGAATGCCTTTAAAAAAAAAATTTTTTGTTGGAGAGCATAATTGTTTTGCTGATTACTGATCTGAACTGATTGCTGGCATTGTTGCTAAAATTAATCTTGCTGGTTGCCTTGTGTCATAAATTGATTTTGTTCATAATCTTTGTTTGAATGTGAAAACACATCCTCAACAACAACGAAAATTGAGGGTTGCAGTCTTCACAACGGATTAAAAAAAAAAAAAATCTTTATTGCTTTGTAGTTTGTTGTATTCATGGATTCAATTTTCTCCATAATCTTGAAAAATGACAGTGTCAGCATGATTTTTGTTGCTGTTTGTTTTAGCAGTTTAAAAGTTGTCCAGAAGAGTCACCCCCTCGTGTTCACGACCCTCAGTCTCAAAGCCTGCTTCTTTCAGTTTTATGAAAACAACCCTTGGCTGATCCTAGCCCTATCTCTTTCCCAAGAATTGCAGTATGTTGCTTTTCAGTGAAAATGTGGAGGGGTGTGGGGCAGGGAGGGGGGGTGTGACTAAAATACAAGATATATTGGGTTTTTTATCTTGTTGATTTTTTGCTCTTTTTGTTCATTTACACATTGGACTGTTGAGGGGAAGCATTGTTGTTTTCTTTTATATCTTGTTAATTTATTGCTTCTTTTGTTGCCTGCTTTTTGCTCCTTTTGCTATGTTTGCTGTTTTCTTGTTTGTCTGTGTTGATAAAGGCGCATTCGCAGGAATATCCAGTAGTTTTGTTTTGTCTCTTGTGAATAAAATGGCGTCACTTTGCACATGTCGTGTAGTTGTTTGTTTGTTGTATAAAGTACAAGATAGCCAAAAAGAGAAAAAGAAACAGTTTCATTGCTTATGAATGTTCCGGGCTCGAGACCTTGACATCACACCCCCCCACCCCCCTCCAAGTACCCCATCCCATTCTCATGTGAATATATTTGTGGGGAAAATAAGAAATGTTCTCTTCGGGTTCTTGCCGGTGAAAAGTTTGAAAGATGTTCTCATAAAATTAGAGAACTGTTCTCACATGGTTTTTGAAAGAAGTAATACATCTTGGCCTTGCTGTCTGAACATGGAGTCTTTCGGATGAGACGATAAACCGATGTCTTGTGTGCCCATGCACTTAGCATACGCATTGGGTGCAACTTTTCCTGGTATTCATGGATTTCCTGTTTTTGAATTTTACCAGAAAAGGAATTTCTTTTTTTTGGTTAATTTGTCAAAGAAGATCTTTGTGTGTCTACTGTATTTTTCAAACACTTTAAAATAAGCATTTGCATAAATTGTGGAAAAAGCAAACTAAAATACCTTAATAAATACATTTTTTTTCTTCAGCTGCAGGGGGACATTACCCCTGGACCCCGGCCTTTCAGTTTTTTTCATTTTGTGTAGTTGCACCCATGCATACGTTTAACCCAGTGGCAACGAAAAAGTTGTCATTTGGTCAAATTTTACCCCCTTTCCTTCCTCATCAGTCACACAAAAATCGCATGCAAAAAATAAATTGGGTGGCTTGCCTCTGGCTGCGACGCGCAACCCAACTTTCACAGGGATGCCTCTAACTATGACGTACCTAATACCTAATAATATGTCAGGAGCTTGAGAAACGTAAAGATTTAAGATTAAAATGATAGCCCCGTCGACAACTAAGGCCATGCCAGGGCTGTCACCACATTAAATCTTACCACGTATATATAACATGCTCTTATTGTTCTTATGCGAAGATAACATGTGGGAAGCTTGTGAAACTTGGTTCTCATGTGGACTGACTAATGAGACGTTTGAAACATTTCTTTTGTGGTTCATATATACTGGTCTCCAAAAGTTAAGGGCCGGCTTCTGTTTTCAGTAGCTTGATATCTATTTATTGTACACTAAGACAACAATGAAGAAAATGGCAAAACTTAGGCTACTCAATAACTTTCCTTCCTGTTGCACATGCCTGAACCAGTTTTGCAGACATTGCAGTACAGCAACAGCGTTTTCAGGTACGCTTAAAATGTGGCAAATTCACGAGAATTTCACGAAAGTTTGGTCTCGTTTTGCTGAAGAATCAGGGCTGATGCAGGTTTCTTGCCTATTGCACGTGCAAGGCATGACTGTAGTGAACACTGCTGAGCAAAAGTTAGACACGAATGTGTATTTAAGGGCGGCAACCAGAGCTCTCAATAAGCATGCCTCCAAGACAGAAGAGAGAGGATCGTTCTTCCGGCCCTTACATTTTGGAGACCAGTATATGTGAAGATAATATGTGATAGTCTATGTGATGCTTGTGTGAAGAAAGCATGTGCTGGAAACTGAGGAAATATTGTGGTATGTTGGTTTTTTTCTTGAGAAACCAACATATGTGAAATTTGAGAAAGGAATACTTTAATCAAATAAAAAGATGCAGGTCAGGTCAGGGTAATGAGGGCAACTAGGCCTCGCAGCCTCTGAAGTGCCCTTTCAATTTAGTTTTTGTAGTATTGGGCACAGCTGTGACGGTTTTTGATGACTCGATCAGTCATGTTGGTATCTCAATTCTGTCAATTTAGGGTCTTTGTCCAGGAGGTTTTTAAACTGGTTAATACCTTTGAAGTATACCTTTGAAAAATATTCTTGAATTTTAAAATGCATACAGATTCTGGCTGGTGTGGAAGGGGCTTATGCACACTATTTACACTGAAATGTCTTTTAGAGTTATTACTGTTTTGTATTGTTTAATATGAGTGTATGTAAGCTTTAGCATAACTTCATGTTTATACTAAAATGTCCATTTAAAAATAAATTGCTACTTTGTTTCATTTTTGCTGAAATTGTTTTGCTCTTGCTCTGATTTCACAATGGACAAGATAATTGTGTCAATGGAAGTGAATATTACATTGAAATGAGTAATATGATATGGTGTAATATTGATTAACATTGTGTGTGTGTGTGTACACGTGTGTGTGTGTGTGCGCGCGCATGTGCATGCATGCATGTGGATGTATTAGACATCACTCTCATTCTCATTCTCTCTCTCTCTCTCTCTCTCTCTCTCTCTCTCTCTCTCTCTCGTGCACACATACAGTCTCAAAGTACGTCTAGATGGCAATCCATTTAAAGTGCATTTTAGGTCTTGCTGTTGATAGTTTACACTGGCAGAAGACCAATTCAGGATGTAAGCACCAGTGGGAAAAACTCTTGTTTCAAAAAAACAATCCTATTACTACTGTCACCCAGGTATTATTATTTTTATAAAACTCTTGTTTCAAAAAAAGAATCCTATTACTACTGTGACCCAGGTATTATTATTTTTTATTTTTAACAATACAAAAAATTCTTAAAATCTAGTCAAATTTGTATTTTCATTTTGTTTATGAGTCAAAACATACCACAAATACCAACAAATATTGTGGGGGGTAGGGGCGTTAACTCATGTTGTTCCGGCCATATATGTCAGGAATCATATATAGCTGTCAATTTGATGCATTTGCTTCGAGGGAAGTAAATCTGTGTGCACACCATACCTTGGTCACTTCTAAACTCGCTTCGCTCCCTTACTTTTAGACCACAATTTTGCCTCTGACTTTGCTTTTGTTGTGGGGTAACCAATCGGTGTTGAGAGTTTTTCTAAATAGAGTCTATAATAGTCTGATCTACCACTTCCCCGTGTCTAAACCTGAAGTAAAAACCTGTAATCTTCTTTCTCCATTTGTTTATGTTTTGTTTGTTTGTATCTCTGGAGTGATTTGTTTATGTTTTGTTTGTTTGTATCTCTGGAGTGATTTGTGAGGGTTTTTTAATAATTCAAAATCGTTGCGATGCGAATGAGTTAAAGCGATATCACCCGATCCCAAGAATCGGGTCACGCTAGTCCGACACATGCGAGGCGGCGTGTGAGGCAAGCTGACTCGCGCAACAGGGAAAAAACCAAGGGATGTAGTGCAGTTATCGGCAGCAGCGACGTCAAATGAAGCCACCCGGCGTACTCCCGTCCTTTTGAATTAAATACTGTTTAAAACGTTTTTCGGTCTGGAACAGACACATATGGGACATTAGTAGATATCTTCTTCTTCTTCTTCTTCTTCTTCGTTCGCTCAGACAGTTTCCTGTCACATGAGCGTATATGCGTCATGCTGCCGTTATGCACCTAACTAAGAAATAGGCCCAGCATGTCCGACTTCGGCTGAAAAAATCTTCGTAAGAATTTATAGAAAAGGCAGGAGAATGGACCAGTGAGATAGAAAGATAGCAGATGACAGTAAGCAAAGGGAAAAGTCAGAGTCAAAGAGAGTGACAGATTAGAGGAAGTTACAAGCACAGAACTTCCAGAAGGTGGAGGAACTATTTGTACGAAAGACCCCCGGTATCCCCACAGGGGAGTTAGTAGATATAAAGATGGTGGGAACGATCCTGGAGGCAATGCCCGGCCGGAGGCAGTGCAACACCAGTAAAGTCCCGATTTTTTAACAATACAGATAAAAACGTTTTCGTTAATCTCCCGTTTTATACTCCTGTTGCGGCTTTAAACAAAGAAAGAGAAAGTGGTGATGCAGAGCATGATTGAGTAAAATGTTTAATATACATCTTACTCACTTTGTATAATCTACATGCTCTGCATCTGTCAATAATTGCCGATAAACGGCAGGTGGACATTACTGGAAGAAGACGAAAGGGAAGCAATTTGAGTGACTTGTTTTAGTGCAGCAACTTCTGCAAAAGTTAGTTCCCTTAGACAATGTAAGTAAAAAAAATAAGATTTGAACTCTGTGTCTACAACCATAACATCCAGATTTCTGCAATCTAATGGGTTAGTTAGTTAGTCATTCATATAGTCCCGTCGACAGCTATGCCCATCAGAACTTTCACCACGTATAGTTCGACCACAACAAGTACAACAAAACACACACAGACAGTGAGATTATCGTCCAATTGGTCGTCGATCCTTGTGGACGTTCTTCATGAAGACTGGGCGGTCTTCTCGGGATGGAGACGATGCGATGGCAATGAGAGTCTGGTCGTGAAGGAAGGCGGATCAGTGCGGAGGGCTGCTTTTGGGTCGGGTCCTCGCAGATAAGAGTCTGGATCTGAATTTTGTCTTTGATTTTCGTCGTAGTGGGCCCCCGGCTAGCCTAGCCTCCTTCCTATCGGCTTTAGCTTATTGCTGGCTCATCTTCAAGGTTTCACTTTTCAGTACCGCCCCCCGGTGTATAGTATGGATCTTTAGTGGACGTGTGTCTGGCCCTTTAATGTAGGCTAATTTTATTTCTCTCTCTGGTCAAGGTCTGGCAAACACTTTTTGTCTTTGCCTGGGTTTGGTTCAGACGAAAGAAATGGTATGGAAATTCAGGGCAAACTTGGAACAGTGTGTGTACCATGTGTGTGACTCATGTGTGTGTGTGTGTGTGTGTGACTCATGTATATGTGTGTGTGTGTGTGTGTGACTCATGTGTGTGTGTGTGTGTGTGTGTGTGTGTGTGTGTGTGTGTGTGACTGTGTGTGTGTGTGTGTGTGTTGTGTGTGTGTGACTCATGTGTGTGAGTGTGTGTGTGTGTGTGAGAGAGAGAGTGTGTGTTGTGTGTGTGTGTGTGTGTGTGTGTGTGTGTAAGTAAGTTAGCAATTGAGTACAAAAATGCATAATTGTGTGTGAATGTGTCTGAGCGTGCACACGCATGCGTGCATGTGTATTGATTTGTGTGCGCACATAATAATCATGTATATATGTGCACAACTGTAGCTTACGTATGTTGGCTCCAGGGCTAATAAAGCAATTTGAAAACAACACAACTATGCCCCTATAATACAAGCTATTTAGGATTTTAATTCTCTCTCTCTCTCTCTCTCTCTCTCTCTCTCTCTCTCTCTCTCTCTCTCTCTCTCTCTCTCTCTCTCTCTCTCTCTCTCTCTCTCTCTCTCTCTCTCTCTCTCTCTCTCTCTCTCTCTCTCTCCCTCCCTCCCTTTCGCTTGCTTAATTTTTATTTATTTTTTTGGGGGGTAGGAAGATATGTCTGCCCCCCTTCTCTGAGCCCTCCCCCCCCTCCCCCCCCCTGCCCCCCTGTTCCTACAGCCCCCCCCCCCCCTATGCACTGCAGTACACCGCACATTTGTCACAGTCGTGGTTCATTGCGTTTTCCCGTCTTATAGGAGGGGGGGTAGGGTTAGGGTTAGGGCTAGGGTTAGGGTTAGTATTCCAAAAAGATAATTACCTGAAAAGGTTCCTAAAATACAGCTTTATGTTTGGTAAGAAAGGCAAAAACGAAAAAATGGAATTCACCGATAAATGGGGGGGGGGGGGGGGGGGGGGGGGGGGGCACATCTTGACCTTTACCGAAAAAACGATCAGGGAAAAAAAAGTCAGATGACAATCAGAAGACGAACATGACATAAACAATATTCTGACAAAGAATATGGATATGAGTAAAATATACCTTTTAATTTAACATTTATTGTTTTAAGATCTTCCATTTACTTTGAGAGAGAAAGAGAGAGAGAAGGAGGAATGAGGGTTGTGCAAAATTATGGTATAATCGCCATCAGTTCATACTCATTTTTTTGTTACTATTTTTAACACTGAATAAAAGTGTGTTTTCTTTTTATCGTTGTCTAGGAAGCTTTTTCAAGAGAGAGAGAGAGAGGGGGGGGGAGAGGAGGGGAGAGAGAGAGA
>CM065698.1:34990547-35008047 GCA_017654935.2 Phymorhynchus buccinoides | reverse complement strand
TGGCTAAAGTTGATAGAACGTGTGGCACGCGATGGTGACATTCTGCTTAACGTCCTCTCGGTCTGGAACCGACGCATATGGTACATTAGTAGATATAAAGACGGTGGGAACGATTCTGGAGGCAATGCCCGGAGGCAGTGCAACACCAGGAAAGTCCCGAATCTTTAACAATATAGATACTATTGTGATCTTGGGGGACTTTCGAACGAACGAAAAATGGTGCTTTACGTCCTCTCGGTCTGGAACAGACACATATGGGACATTAGTAGATATAAAGATGGTGGGAACGATTCTGGAGGCAATGCCCGGAGGCAGTGCAACTCCAGTAAAATCCCGATTTTTTTAACAATGCAGATAGGTGTAGCGGTAACCACGCCTCGGTTAAACCTCATCGGCTCATACCGCCACAAGTTTCTCATAAATTGGGGAACTTTCAACTAATAGAACGTTATTTGAACTAACAGAACATATACCCCTTGGATGATGTCCTTTATCATAACCTGATGTTTGTCCGGTATTTTATTACTATATATATATATATATATATATATATATATATATATGGGAGTATTTTGATCGTGTATTTTCCCCTTTAATCACGCCGCTTCACGTGCGTTAAGTGCTTATAGCAGGAGGTTTAAAGGTGCGGCCACATTTACATATTAAAGCCATTGCCACGGTAAAAGGACAAAACGTCTGGAGGGGAAAGAACACTGTGTTTATAGTTCCTTTCTAGAATGCCTTATTCGTTGTCCTAGCAAAATGCCAGGCTACTTTGCATAGAGGAAGGGTAATGAATGTATCAAGGTTCCGTGATATTAGTGTAGGTCGGTATGTAGCCTATGGAAAACCTTATGCCGGGCTTATTGTTTTTTAACGTGGTGACAGCCCTGACATGGCCTTTGTTGCTGACGGGGCTAGAATTTTAATCTTAATGCCTATTGCTTTGCAACAGGTGGGTCCTTTGTTATGTTTTAAATGAATGGCTCTGAGTATAATAACATTATGATATGTACGAATTGCTCAAAAACTTACATTTGACGATTTATACTCTCTCTCTCTCTCTCTCTCTCTCTCTCTCTCTCTCTCTCTCTCTCTCTCTCTCTCTCTCTCTCTCTCTCTCTCTCTCTCTCTCTCTCTCTCTCTCTCTCTTTTTAGTTCTATTTTACTTCTACTGCGAAGGACATGTACTATATAGCCCCTTGACCATTGCAGACCAAGTTAGTACCCGAATGGGCTTTGCTACCTACAGACGCGTTTAGAAGCTTGGTCATACTACGTACATCTACATGTCACTGCCTAGTCATTGCTTGGTACGTTTTCGCACCAGAACCTTTCCCTAATATGCCCTTGGTATTTGGAATAGCACACCTATCTAATTTTAACCGTTAATTGACCGCGCGCAAACCCACCCCCTATTTCTAGTAGCCGTTGCTGACAACCCCCTCCACAAGGACACGTCGTAATAGAATGCTGCTTCCTTCCGGCGGAAATGACGTCATGAATCATCTTGTCCGCGCACCAGCGCGCCATTGTTGAAGATGACAAATTGCAGGGGGGGGGCTCATTTGTGGTCCCTGCAGCGGAGCGAGCGATGCAAATGGCGTGGCGGCTTCTGATTGGGTGGCTAAGGGGAATTACTCATGATGATAAGTGACCCACAGAACGGAATGTGTGGGAGTATGCTGAATGACAGATGTCAGATATATAGGGTGGTGTATAGAGAGAGATGAGGACAAGAGAATGCGATGTCCCATATGATCTTTTAAGATCGGGAGAACGTAAGACACGTAATTTGTGATACAATTGTCACTCTCATTTGACCCCAATTTGGCATCATAATATCAACCATGGATCAAAATCATTTGAGTAAACGTGTCCACTTAAAGCCTTAGTCCTACTACATAGCATTAAATGATGCATAACAACTTGACCTAACGTGTCTAATGCAATCGTTTTTTCTTCTTCTATATGACACTCGATTACAACGAACTATGAATTCAATAAGTAGGCCTAATGAATTTACCAAAACCTTGTTCGCGCAATGAGGCTTTATATAACTCCTTGCCCACACGAAAGGGCGATAATTTTAGGCCCGAACTAGTTCCTGACAGGCAAGGGCGATAATCGTAAGTAGGTGGCATTCGCATCTCAGGGCACGAGACAGGGGCAGATAATTTTCGGTATAAAGCCTCATCAATACTGCCATAAGGTCTCTGTACTCGTTAACAATCGTCGCGCACCTCCGCAAAGGAGGAATCGTCGATTTGACGGTTTGATTTCTAGGAAACCAGAGCGAAGTGAGTGTTGCAATCTCTGTAAAGGGTGTTTTCCCGGTGATCTGGACGTGTTTCTTACGAAAACTCATCCGTCAGGGTGCCCCTTTAAGAAATCTTCCTAGCATAAGAGGGAATGTGACACGTGACGTACGGGGTCTTTCAAGATCCACCAGATCACGTGTCAGAATCACGGGTTTAACGTGTTTTTCCTCTTATAGCTGGAAAGAAATCTTGTTTTGACCAGGTCTCACTGCCATACAAATGCCCTCAGATTCAAACCGAAACATCATTTTAAAGAGCAGCCTCAATTTGAAGATGGGGACATGTGTATGTGAGTCACAGCTACCCAGAAAAAACCCACCTAAGGGACTTAATCGTGGTGCGTCAGTGTATTTTTAAGCAACTGCCTTTCTATGACGTATGAATAATTATAACAAATAAATAAGTCTCTAATAAGAAAAGTTAGTTCTGGCCACACCCGGCTAATACCGGCGAACTATAAGGATGCAGTGCGGATATCACACGCTAATAAAACCTGGTTCATGTCTCGTCACTTTTATAATGAAGTATGGACGCGGCGAATCAAGTGCCTAATAAAACCTGGACCATCGCCACGCCATTGCCGCTTGACAACGCACCCAGGACACAACGACTTCCTGATCCGCGAGGTCTCGTCAGGGTTAACCCGTCGACGAGAATGGGCGAGATTGGTTTGCAGCGCATGCGCCACGAATGGGCCGTAAATTTACAGCTAGGAGTGGCGGCCCCAGAGTGCAAGAACTGCTGGGCCCAAAGGGCAGGACTGGGCTGAGACAAGGGATCATCTCAATTGCGCCTATTTGAATGACCCGTATACTCAATTTTGCGCCTGTGTTAGTCATTAATGCATAACAGTATTGCGCCCAATTAGTAAGGGAAGACGGGGTAAGAAAGCCCATGCCAATTATCTCATGAAATAAAGAAAATGTCAGTCACATTTTGCCCATGAGACGAGTGTTAATGTTTATCATTCGTCTCATGGGTGTTAATGTTTAGCATTCGTCTCATGGGCAAATTTGACTGAAATTTTCTTTGGGCAACTTTGACTGAAATTTTCTTTGGCTTCTTACCCGCCCATGGGCTTTTTACCCCGTCTTACCCTACATGCGATTGCAAATGAGAAAGCACACATAGAGTACCAAGGGGAGAGGGGTTGCGTACCCCTCAATATGACGCAAACAATGACGCAAGCATGACGTGATTTCTCTACAATCTCTACGATGGATACGTGCAGACCTCTTAGTACTCTAGTAGAAGGTTTTTTTAAATTGAGATTTTAGTTTTTAAAGGTAGAGCTAATATTTTCTTATAAAGATGAAAAAGCAAACACTCAATCAATAGCTTTTCTTGTTTTTATTTTTATTTATCGTTTGTAGTTTGACTTTTAAAGGGGCACCCTGACGGATGTGTTTTTGCAATTAACACGTCGAGATCACCAGAAAGACAGCCTTTTCAAGGATCGGAACACTCACTTTGCTCTGGTTTCCTAGAAATCAAACCGTCAAAACGGCGATTCCTCCTTGGCGGAGTTGCCGGAGAGACAAGCCGTTTTGGACGAGGTGGGTGGAGGCCACTGAGAGTGGTTGAAGCTTTTTCTTCTTTGTAATGCAGTAACAAATAAATGGAGCAATTTCCTTTTTTGTGTGCGAAACTCATTTTGGTAAACTGTATATAAAACTGTATAAAAAGGCTTGTATTGTGAAAATTTCGTGCAAACGATTTGGTCTGACTCAGGCGGCCATTAGAAAAGAGAAGGCACAGCTACTCTTTCAGTGAAAGAATTTGACTTCCAGCACCTCCGCCAAGGAGGAATCACCGATTCGGCTTCTATGAAACCAGAGCAAAGTGAGTGTTGCGATTTCTGTAAAGGGTTTTTTCCTGGTGATCTCGACGTGTTTCTTGCAAAAACGTATCGTTCAGGGATCCCCTTTAACAGGACGAACCCTTACACAGAGGCGCAATCAACGTACCTTAGTAGGCCCAGTTGAGTGATGTTCTTCTTCTTTCTTCTTCTTCTTCGATCGCTCAGACAGTTTCCTGTCAATTATGAGCGCAGATGCGTCATGCTGCCGTTATGCGCCTAACTAAGAAATAGGCCCAGCAAGTCCGACTTCGGCTGGAGGAAATCTTTTTGAAAAAGTGCAACCCACAAAAGTGGCGATAAAAAAAAGTTTAATAATCAAGCTATCATATTGATTCTTCGGGTTTAATTAAAAAAGGTTGCCGCCAGCCATTTTTCAGCAAAAAAAAATCCCATCATACTTAGCTGGGTGGAGAACAAAAATTATGCAATGTTGCGAATTCCTCTGTGACATGTGTAACGTAAGGTCTATCCTTACCTCCCAAATATTAAGAAAATAGACTCCTTGGATAACAGACCCAGGTTTGATGCGTTTTAGTGACATGGGTATTAAACCATTCTGGTGCAAAAATGCGACATTGGCGGTGAAAGGGTTAATGCATGAAAGAATACAACAATTTGATTTTCCTAGATTTGTTTGTTAGAAATTAACAGTTTTCGTAGTGCCCCATTTTCAGAAAGTGCCCTTTTTTGAGGTCCAAAAACGCTTTCGCAACTTCAATGTAATCGTTTGCAATTTCAATTTCTACAGTATCCAGACAAAATGTGTTTATTCATTATGTGGGCTTAGAAAGTCGGAACATTTGTGCAGTCTTGCATTCTAATTTTCAGGGCCAAAGAGAGTTATTTTTGAGAAACAGACAGTTTTCAGACAACAGACATTTTCTGCAAAAGTGCTTTCACCCCTCAAAAGTGGACTTTTCTAAAAATGGGTTACCGAGGAAACTGTTCCTTTCTCGAGCTCTTCGGGGCATCTTGAAAAAAACCAATCTGTTGCATTGAATCTTCTTCATGCAATTAATTTGGAGAAAAAAAATCAAAACGATAGCTTTAATATTACAAAAATTATTAACGATTGTGTGGGTTGCATTTTTTTTTAGCCACCCTATAGATGTTAAAGGTGGACACTGACGGATGAGTTTTTGCAAGAAACACGTCGAGATCACCAGAAAGACAGCCTTTTCAAGGATCGGAACACTCATTTTGCTCTGGTTTCCTAGAAATTAAACTGTCAAAATGGCGATTCCTCTTTAGCGGAGATGCCTGAGAGAGTAGCCATTTTGGATGGGGTGGGTGGAGGTCACTCATTGTGGTTGAAGCGTTTTCTTTTTTTGTAGTGCAGTAAAACAAAATTGGAGCTGTTTCCTTTGTTGTGAACGAAACTCCTTTAGATATACTGTATAAAAGTAAAAACAACAAACAAAAAGGCTTGTATTGCAAAAGTTTCGTTCACACGATTTGGTCTAAACGCAGGCGGCCATTAGAAAAGAGAGAAAGAGACGGCACACGCCTTCTCTTTGGATGAAATAATTTGACTTCCAGCACCTCCGCCAAGTGGATTCCTTAATCGCCGATTTGACGGTTTGATTTCTAGGAAACCAGAGGAAAGTGAGTGTTGCAAACTCTGTAAAGGGTGTTTTCCTGGTGATCTCGACGTGTTTCTTGCAAAAACTCATCCGTCAGGGTGCCCCTTTAAGATAAGCATACACACGTACACGTACACACACACACACACACACACACACACACACACACACACACACACACACACACACACACACACACACACACACACACACACATTTTATTAACGCTTTTGCATTCCAACAATAACGACAGATTAATGCACAACAAAATATGCAACTCGCACACTACTACCACACTAAGGCGCCATTCCTTATTGCCAATAGAAGAAAGATAGGAATATCACTTTATCTTCCAAGCTTAGACCGTGTATGGAATCCCACAAAACCTCTATCACTGAAGTGTCATCATTGCCGTTCTTTATGAACAAACCTGTGGAGGTGGGGGGTCTCCATCTGGGAGTTTCTCTGGTGTTCTATGAATGCAGACAGCGTGGTCCGTGTTCGCATCGTTCTGACTATTACTATGCCGATGCGACTCGCGTTAACTGTATATCGACTTAAAGGGGCACGGATGGATGGAAGTTCAGTTTAACGTCGCGTATCGGCTTTCGCCATGTACGACGGGCTGAACAAACCAACCAGGGTATAAACAAACATTTATGTTCCTGAATCACTGTCCCAGCCAAAAGGCCGAGAAGCGATCAGAATCTTAAAAGGGGCACCCTGACGGATGAGCTTTTTGTAAGAAACACGTCGAGCTCACCAGGAAAACACCCTTTACAGAGAATGCAACACTCACTTTGCTCTGGTTTCCTAGAAATCAAACCGTCAAATCGGCGATTCTTCCATGGCGGAGGTGCTGGAAGTCAAGTTATTTCACCCAAAGAGAAGGCGTGTGCCGTCTCTTTTCTAATGGCCGCCAAATCGTTTGCACAAAATTTTCGCAATACAAGCCTTTTTAGAAAAAACGTTTATACAGTTTATCTAAAGGAGTTTCGCTCACAACAAAGGAAATAGCTCCAATTTGTTTTTTACTGCACTACAAAAAAAGAAAACGCTTCAACCACAATGAGTGACGTCCACCCACCCCATTCAAAATGGCTACTCTCTCCGGCATCTCCGCCAAGGAGGAATCGACGTTTTGACGGTTTAATTTCTAGAAAACCAGAGCAAAGTGAGTGTTCCGATCCTTGAAAAGGCTGTCTTTCTGGTGATCTCGACGTGTTTCTTGCAAAACACTCATCCGTCAGGGTGCATCTTTAAGAATGACACCTAGAGATGGGGACACATAGAGACTGGGGCATGTCGATGCCCGCCCTCTTAAATTCCTCTTGACTAAGTCGGGTTATATCTTGGGCAACGCATTCTTTATTTTCTGAGTTCAAAATATTTCAGTGCAGTTGTCAGGAATAGACAGTTCTTTCCCTGCTGTCTTCGAATGATCGATTGACATCACTGACTACCCTACAAGCTTAGCACAAGACAGCAGAGACATCAATATGTTTTTAGACATCGTCTCTACATCTGGCATAAGCCTAATTCTCTACAGACTTCTGAGAGTTGACCAAAAAATATGCTTGTCTATAGGCCAAGCGTATTATTCCCTTGTATTTTCTTTCTCTTCTTCGATCGGCTAATCCTTCTATAACTCTGTGTGATTTCTTCTGCTTCAGATCCCATTTCATGAGCACTTTGTTTGTATGTGTGTATTCATCAGTAGGGGAAGACGGGGTAAAAAGCGCTCGTCTCATGTGCAAAATGAGACTGAAATTTGCTTCATTTCATGAGATAATTGGGGTGGGCTTCTTACCCGCCCATGCGCTTTTTACCCCGTCTTCCCCTAGCAACATCTTCCCTACTATTAAACTCTGCAGACACGTAGACCGACTCGTAATCGTCTGGAACATACTCCGAGGCATAATCATAAAGAAAAGTATGGGATAACATTGCCGTGCCTTTGGGCTTGTTATGTCTTTGGGCTACCAAAACAACATTCTGCAAGAATCGAAAGCGTTTCCCAATTTCGTAATACAGCATGCAGGCTGAATGTTAATGTTAAAGGTGGACCCTGACGGATGAATGTTTTGCAAGGAACACGTCGAGATCACCAGAAAGACAGCCTTTTCGAGGATCGGAACACTCACTTTGCTCTGGTTTCCTATAAATCAAACCGTCAAAACGGCGATTCCTCCTTGGCGGAGATGCCGGAGAGAGAAGCTATTTTAGATGGGGTGGGTGCAGGCCAATCCCATTGTAGTTAAAGCTTTTTCTTTTTTGTAGTGCAGTAAAAAAAAAGAAAGAAGCTATTTCTTTTGTTGTGAACTAAACTCCTTTAGATAAACTGCATAAATTAAAAAATAAAAAAAATAAAAAGGCTTGTATTGCGAACATTTCGTGCAAACAATTTGGTCTAAGCTCAGGCGGCCATTACAAAAGAGACAGACACGCCTTCTCTTTCAGTGAAAGAATTTGACTTCCAGTACCTCCGCCAAGAAGGAATCGCCGATTTGACGGTTTGATTTCTAGGAAACCAGAGCAAAGTGAGTGTTGCGATCTCTGTCAAGGGTGTTTTCCTGGTGATCTCGACGTGTTTCTTGCAAAATCTCATCCGTCAGGGTCCACCTTTAATGTGCTCATCTCTATGTGTTCCTATTTATATGTGTCCGCATCTGTATTACTGTGTCCCCATCAGTATGTGTCCCTCGTCTTTATGCCCCTACCCCCCCCCCCCCCCCCCCCCCACTCCATCCATCTCTGTGTGTTGCCGTCTCAATGTGCCATCTTCTCTATGTGTTCACTTTTCAAAATGTGCCCTTTTCTCTATGTGTCCCTGTCTCTATGTGTCCCTGTCTCTATGCGCTCAATGTGCCGTCTCTATGTGTTCCCGTATCAAAGTGCCCCGTTCTCAATGTGCCCCCTTCTCTATGTGTCTCCCTCTGTATGTGTCCCTGTCTCTGTGCGCTCCCGTCTCTATGTGTTCCCGTCTCAAAGTGCCCCGTTCTCAATGTGCCCCCTTCTCTATGTGTCCCCATCTGTATGTGTCCCTGTCTCTATGCGCTCCCGTCTCTATGTGTTCCCGTCTCAAAGTGCCCCGTTCTCAATGTGCCCCCTTCTCTATGTGTCTCCATCTGTATGTGTCCCTCAAAGTGCCCCGTTCTGTGCTCTATGTGTCTCCCGTCTCTATGTGTTCCCGTCTCAAAGTGCCCCGTTCTCAATGTGCCCCCTTCTCTATGTGTCTCCCTCTGTATGTGTCCCTGTCTCTTCTCTATGTGTCTCTCCCCGTCTCTATGTGTTCCCGTCTCTAAATGTGCCCCCTTCTCTATGTGTCTCCCTGCCCCCTTCTGTATGTGTCCCTCTCTATGCGTCTCCCGTGTATGCTCCCGTCTCTATGTGTTCCCGTCTCAAAGTGCCCCGTTCTCAATGTGCCCCCTTCTCTATGTGTCTCCCTCTGTATGTGTCCGTGTCTCTGTATGCTCCCGTCTCCATGTGTTCCCGTCTCAAAGTGCAGTGCCCCATTCTCAATGTGCCCCCTTCTCTATGTGTCTCCCTCTGTATGTGTCCCTGTCTCTATGCGCTCCCGTCTCTATGTGTTCCCGTCTCAAAGTGCCCCGTTCTCAATGTGCCCCCTTCTCTATGTGTCCCATCTGTATGTGTCCCTGTCTCTATGCGCTCCCGTCTCTATGTGTTCCCGTCTCAAAGTGCCCCGTTCTCAATGTGCCCCCTTCTCTATGTGTCTCCCTATGTATGTGTCCCTGTCTCTATGCGCTCCCGTCTCTATGTGTTCCCGTCTCAAAGTGTCAGTGCCCCATTCTCAATGTGCCCCCTTCTCTATGTGTCTCCATCTCTCTATGTGTCTCCTCACAAGCCTACCAGAAGGTACTGTGATACTGTTTTCGACTCGAGTTTGACACCATTTTTGTTTATGCTTTGCTTTAGTAAGGGATCGATGAGGTTAGTATTAGCTTTTTGGTATTAGGTTAGGATTATGTTCACGGAACGAAAAAAGAACGATACCTAGGACACCTAGGGTTAGGCTTAGAGTTAGTGTAACGACGTCGCTTCATAAACAGATGGTTTTGGTTTCGTTTCAAACTTTTTTTTTAATGAATGGATGAGTACATTCAAACACATTTGACATTAATTTGATCATGAAAGTGTTCAACATTGAATACGGCATTTAAAAAACACAAACATGTCATAGAAATGAAAAGTATGATATAGAGAGAATGAATGAGAAACAGAGAGAGATACAGACAGACAGACAGACAGATAGAGATAAAGAGACAGAGACGATTTTCTTCTTCTATTCTCAGAAGATTATAAGCATCATTTCTCCCCCCCCCCCCACCACCCCCCCCCACCCCCACCCCCACCCCCCCACACCCCCACCCCCACCAGATAGTGAGATTATCGTCCAATTGGTCGCCGACCCTTATGGACGTTGCATCATTTCTATTGTTCTCTCAGTTTATATAAATTATGGATTGTCACGTGACCTTCAACCTTATCACGTGACCGTGTGTGGAGAAAGGTCATGGGCCCCCCGGAAATGAATCGTGTCTCGTGATAGGCGCATTGGCAGTTCCCGCCTGTGTGACAAGGGAGAGAATTGACAGGCTCCAAGCCTCAGCAAGGGTGACAACCAAACAGGCCTCTCTCTCTCTCTCTCTCTCTCTCTCTCTCTCTCTCTCTCTCTCTCTCTCTCTCTCTCTCTCTCTCTCTCTCTCTCTCTCTCTCTCTCTCTCTCTCTCTCTCTCTCTCTCTCTACTGATTGGTCTTCTGTCAAAGTTTAGACGTGGTGTGTGTGTGCGTGCGTGCGTGTGCGTGTGTATGTGCGTGCGCGCGTCTCGCGCGCGTGTGTGTGTATGTGTTCCTCTGTCTCTTGTTTAATTTGTCTAGTTCTTTATTACTACGGTCGTTTTGTGTTTCTGTACACTATGTCACTATGTGTGTCTGTGAATAAAGGCCTGTTTACGTATATATTTGTTATCTGTTTGTTTGTAAAACATACAGGCTTGTAATTATATGCTATATATTGAAGTGTGTGTGTGTGTGTGTGTGTGTGTGTGTGTGTGTGTGTGTGTGTGTGTGTGTGTGTGTGTGTGTGTGTGTGTGTGTGTGTGTGTGTGTGTGTGTGTATATATGTGTGTGTATATATATATATATATATATGTGTGTGTGTGTGTGTGTGTGTGTGTGTGTGTGTGTGTGTGTGTGTGTGCGTGTGTGTGTGCACGTGTGCGTGTGCGTATGTGTGTGTATGTATGTGCGTGCGCGCGCGCGATTAATATATACGCTCACAATTATATTGTTAGCATCTGTCTGTCCAAAGTAGGTGATGGTGATGATGAAGAAGTTTGTGATGATGATAATGATAATGATGATGATGATGATGATGATAACGATGATGATGATGATGATGATAACGATGATGATGATGGTGATGACGATGATAAGCGACATTCTAGCCAGATGAAGAACACTTCGCTATTCTATGTGATTGATGCACATCGTTGTACCATTTTTGTCGTGCTATGAAAAATCATTAGGTATCCAACATTTACACAAGAAGCAACGGGTATGTCTCTGTCTGGACTGAAGAGCCATCGTTTTGCTATCAGGATTTCATGTCGGAGGGTGGCAGAAAGCATTCAACGGATTCTTTTGTTTTTACTTCTTTACAATCAAGATGCATTCACATGTAATGCCTAACCTTTTTCTTGTTTAAAATCAAATGTGACGGCGCATACTAAAAACATAATATAAACAAGTAAGCAAAATGTTGTTCAATTTATTTGATTGACGCTTCGAATGAAAGCAAACTACAGCTTCTTTAGGTCTCTCCTTCGTCATTTCTGGGCTAGCATTTTACACCGATTTTTCATTAAAAAAAGGGGGTACTTTTCCGTTAATGGGTTTTCTATATATCGTTGGTCATTTGTACCTCAACAGCTGCTCAGATTATTATATTATTTTTAACGACAAGGTGCCCGATAATGACACAACATCCTTTTTCAAGGGAGGTCATGCTGGGAAATGCTCTCACCGTTCGAACCAAACTAGTAGAGAGAGAATACGTAGAGGAATCCATACCTATCAAGACAATACACGTTCTGTCTGTCTGTTCAAGAACTGGTGACTGCGGGTCGCAAACTGTTGGCCGTACAGTTTTAAAAACACATACATTCTTGATCAGCATCACCCCCAAAAAAGCGATGGGAGACAGTTTGAAGGGGCGAACTGTAGAGTGAAACTGAGAGACGAGCGGTGGCCGTAAGTTGCAAGCAAATGGCCTCACACCCGTACACCCTTATCTATTTTGATTGGCATCACCCTCTGGGATTGCAGAGGGAGACAGTGTCTAGGGATCTGCAGTAAAGTGAGAGCGAGAGCCGAGCGACGGCCGTAGCACCGGAAAATGTTGGCCATACACCCTTATAACCATATTAGCAACGTGGTCGTCCAAATAATGCAGTGGAAAAATGCTGTAGGTCTAATATAATATATAGTGAGAATGAGAGATAATACGCGTTATTAAAAACGACAGAAACAAACGGCAAACGGGCGTTTCCACTAGTAGGAGAATACAGACAGAAATGAGATCTACATAGAATACACTGGGGTCTGGGGAAAGAGGGTGGGGAAGGGGGTGGGTGGGAAGTGAATGGAAATGGAGGTTAGGGTAAGGGTTTAAAGGGAGGCAAAATTCGTTCTCTCTTTTACTTGGTTTTGGAAGAAGTGTTCCGAAGTGCCAGCTCCAAGTGCCAGCTCTAAGTGCCAGGTCCCGTGTACTGCTCCCCGCCAGGCGTCGCTCGTGAAGGAGAGACGACACGGCCCTATGAGGTGGATGCCTGTAGTGCACTGTGATGGATGCCAGTCCGTCGTTTCCCAATTTGACTGCTAGACAGCAATGGGAGAAAGCTGCTAGTCTGGATGGATGGGCTAAGATGTGTTTATAGTATTATTATTACAGTGGAACCTCCCTTATAAGACCTTAAAAAATCATTGAAAATGAGGTCTTATAAGGGAGGGATCTTAAAGGGAGGTAATTGTAATACTTACAAAGAAGGGCAATGTCTCAAAGAAGTAGGTCTTATGTGGGAGGGATTCTTACAATGGGAGGTCTTATAAGGGAGGTTCCACTGTATTAGGTATTAGGCATTTCTTAGTCACAGAGGCGTCTCTGTGAAATTCGGGTTGCTCCCACCTGGAGAGCGCGTCGCAACCACATTGAATTATTTTTTGTGCATGAGATTTTTGTGTGACTGATGAGGAAGGAAAGGGGGTGGGTGGGTACATTTTGACCAAATCACAACTTTCTCGTTGCCACTGGGATTAACGTGTGCTAAGTGCATGCATGGCCACACGGGGCATCGGTTTATCGTCTCATCCGAAAGGCTCCACGTTCAGATCGTAAGGCCTAGTGCAAAGTGAGAGGGAAAAAAACCTGTAGCCAGGTTGGAACTCGGGTTTACTTGACACGAGGCGAACGCGCTACCGCTGTGCCACTCTACCGTAGTAGTGCCACCCAGGGTCTACACGTGTGTAGAGAAATGCCTTGCCCAGGGTATATCCCCCCCTAAAAGGCCAACTAACTCCTTTGGCTAACTAGGGGAAGACTAAAAAGCGATATGCGGGTAAGGACAGCATGGCAAATGGTCAAATTTCCCCATAACGAATGCTAACTAACTCCTTGGGCAAAATGGACTAACTAATGAGCAAGCGCAATGCCCCCCGTCTTCCCCTAAGAGCATGCGCAACCCCACACCCGCACCCCGCTAGTTTGAAAGTTATTGTCTTCCAGTCTATTCAATTTCAATTTCTATGTTCTTGTTGTTCTTGTTGTTGCTTGCTTGTTCGTGCACATTTTGTAAGCTATCATTTTCATTATCATGTTCTGTTCCATTCTCTTATTCCTTGTGGCAGCCAATATTGTATAATCTACTTGTGTTTGAGCGCCTTGTATAAGCTTTAACCCTTTCGCCGCCAATGTCGCATTTCTGCACCACATTGATTTAACACCCATGTCATTAAAACTCTTGAAAATCAGGGTCTGTTATTCAATGACATTGTGTTCCTAAATTTGGGCAGTAAGGATTGACCCTATTCTAAATGTGTCACAGAGAAATCTCACAATATTGCAGATGAAA
Source organism: Phymorhynchus buccinoides (assembly GCA_017654935.2). NCBI lineage: Eukaryota > Metazoa > Mollusca > Gastropoda > Neogastropoda > Raphitomidae > Phymorhynchus > Phymorhynchus buccinoides. The sequence goes on along the minus strand of CM065698.1, from coordinate 34,994,132 downwards.
TCTTTTTTGCAGCCAAGTAAGTTTAATTGACATTTTTGGCTCAAACAAAGCTGGCGGTGAAAGGGTTAAGCCTGTTGTGCTCATTTTCATTTGTTTATGTTGCTGCTTTACTATGTGTTACTCAATAACAAAAATTCGTTTAAACCAAAAGATTATAAACAATAACACGTTTTTTTCCATTAATGCAGAAACTCGTTTACTGTACGGATCTCACATTACCATTGGCTCCCAGCTTCAGGCTATAAATATCAACCAATGACAAAAGTCGTTTGAAAGAAATCAAAGTGAATACAACCGACATTGACAAAATCCGCAAGAAAAGAAAAGCCTCTGTTTGCTTCTGTCTTTCCCCCCCCCCCCCCCACCCCCCACCCCCCTCCACACACGAGATGGATGCATACTTTACTCATAAGTACACTATTCAAACACTCACCAACAAGCACACACATTGTACAGAAAGTGCAGCATCTTTTGATCAAAGGTAGTATTGTGACGGTGCGACAAGAGGTGTGTATGCCCCTACATTGCCTTTGTGTGTGAGATTCAGATAGGATTTTATTGACAAATCAGACGATGTGAACTCAGTTCTATTCGCCTCTTTCTGTGGATTCAAAGTTTTTTGGGACAGTAGAAAATCGAAATACATGTATACGAGGTCTACTGCTCAAGTGAAAAAGTTTTAAAAATTGGAGAAAAAAAATGAATAGGGATTTGTGTGTGTGTGTGTGTGTGTGTGTGTGTGTGTGTGTGTGTGTGTGTGTGTGTGTGTGTGTGTGTGTGTGTGTGTGTGTGTGTGTGTGTGTGTGCTTACAAAGTCATCTAACCCATCTGTGTGTGTGTGTGTGTGTGTGTGTGTGTGTGTGTGTGTGTGTGTGTGTGTGTGTGTGTGTGTGTGTGTGTGTGTGCGTGCGCGAGGGAATTCAGGGTTTCTGAATTAATGACTTTACAAAAGGCTATTCCAGCATTCATTTTGTTTTTAAAGATACAAGTAATGTCGTTGCGTTTTCCACCGATAATGTACATTCGGTGATTCCTCTGTTCCATTGCTTTTACATGTCTATACCAATTCAGTCGTTTATGGTTGATTTAATGCATTGATATATATGGTGATGATGGTGATGATTGGAATTACTGGTTAAACCTGCTACTGAGAAAAAACCATTCTAGAATCTCGTCACCGACCACACTCAGTTCACAAACAAGATGCATATCAATGTTTGGGGAGACCGATACACACAGATAGAAAAATACATGGGAAGAGGCCATCGCATACAGACAAGATCAGGACACAGACCATAGCACACACAGACAAGGACATGGTCTGACACACACACACACACACACACACACACACACACACACACACACACACACACACACACACACACACACACACACACACACACACAGAGAGAGAGAGAGAGAGCAGGACACTGATTGAGGGGCATATACAGTTTAATACAGATTAAGACACACAGGCCTACTGACTGTAGACACGTAGTCAGGAAAATGAATTCTTTTGTAATACCAGATCGAGAACAAACAAAATGAAAGAAAAAACAACAACGAATAAGTAACATGGAAAATAAATCCTATCACATATCAGATCGATGAAATTAAAAAGAAAAATACGAAAAAACAACCCACCACCCACAAGGTATTGGCATGAGTGACAAAACGACAAACAAAGCGAAACCAGACAAAACAAAACAATGTCTGCTGATATTTCGTGAGAATTTGTCGCCCCGAATTCAAGCTAGAATTAATGTCCACTGAAAAACAAAATCAGAAAATAGAAAAATAAAAGATAGGTTATCCAAAAAAGAAGCAAACAACATTTGGAACAAGAAAACAATCTAATAAAAAAAAAAAGGCAATGAAGCAATCTTGGCTCAGGAGAAGCAATCCTTATCAACCGTTTTCAGCTTTTGGCCCAAACTCATGTTGACTCAATCTGTCGTGTAGTTGTCTCTCCATCTTTTCTGCCACGTCAACCCATCACCGCTGCGCCAAAGACCAAGGGCTCGTCAACACCGGAAATAGAATCTGTCGCCGCGCAGGCGCACTGGCAGCCAAGTGGCAATTGTCTGGCCAGGGGGGGGCAGAGGAGAGAACTTTAGGAGCAGATAACTTTGATGAACTCTGATCTAAGTTCAGAAGGGGGACAACTCTGTCTTTCTCAAACTGTCTCACTTTGTCTTCGTTTCGTTGTGTTCGCACGTCTGTCTGCTTGCTGCAATGTCTCTGTTTTGAGATAATAAAGATGATTTGGATTTGCTCGTTAGATGGCTTTGTAATTTCCTCATGGATTCTTAATGTTATTGATTGGCTGGTTGATTGATTGATTGATTGACTGATTGATTGATTGATTGGTTGGTTCTTTTGTCAGTCTACATCACCACCTGAAGCACGAGCCTTTGGATTAAATTATTTTCATCTCACATAGAGACTCACAAGGCCATACCTGTGAACAATAATTATGGCACTTCCATAAACCATAACACCAAATAAATGAAGTGTCATTAAAGAATGAAATAGTGAGACCAAGAGAGGATATAGCAAAAATAGAAAGAGAGTATTCACCCTTTGTTCAATTTCGAGGTAAAGGTAAAGATGTGCCCCCCCCCCCCCCCCCCCCCTGCATTTCTCGGTTAATTGTATTTTTCCGTTTTTACCTTTCTTACCATACATAAAGCTGTATTGTAGGAACATTTTCAGCTAATTCTCTTTTTTGAATAAACCCTAACCCTAACCCTAGCCCTAAACCTAACCCTACCCCCCCCCCCCCCCCCCCCACACACACACACACACTATGTACTGCAGTACACCGCGATTTGTCACAGTTGTGGTTCGTTGCGTTTTCCCGTCTTATAGGGTGGAGGGTAGGGTTAGGGTTAGGGCTAGGGTTAGGGATAGGGTTAGTATTCCAAAAAGGTTATTAGCTAAAAAGGTTCCTAAAATACACCTTTATGTATGGTAAGAAAGGCAATAACGGAAAAATACAATTAACCGAGAAATGTAGGGGGGGGTGGCACATCTTGACCTTTACAAGTGTCATTATTTTAAGACACGAAGAACAAGACTTTAGCATACTTGTTACTAAACAAACAACCTCAAGTCACTGATTTGGCCCTTTAAAAACAACCGAAATGACCTTTGTTAAGCGGCCCTAAGAAAGTACGCTGTCATTGATGTGCGACAATTTACAAACAATCGGTATTTTAGATATGTAGTTAAGTCAATTTTGCTGTAAAGAAATTCGCCAATTTACTTCAAAATATATTTTCAAACAGGCATTTGTGTTTAAGAAGTGTATTCGTAAAAAAACACAAAAACCCCACACTCACAACAACATGCGAAACAACCACCAAACAAACAAATAAACAAAAACGAACAGAACAAACAAATGCATCATAAAGAAAATAAGTTTTAAGTAACTACATTATTTCTCACTCTTCTTTTCCCACCCATTCTCTCTTTGTCTCTTTGTCTCTGTCTCTGTCTCTCTCTCTCTCTCTCTCTCTCTCTCTCTCTCTCTCTCTCTCTCTCTCTCTCTCTCTCTCTCTCTCTCTCTCTCTCTCTCTC
>CM065698.1:34978047-34980547 GCA_017654935.2 Phymorhynchus buccinoides | reverse complement strand
AAGACAGACAACCAGAAAAGAAACATGGAAAAGAGAAAAGCAAACAGACATGTAAACAAAGACATAATAGAAATGCAAGTTTTGTTGTTGTTTTTTATCCACATAAACATCGACAAGAACGGGCGCTCAAAACAGTTCGAGCAATTCGGCCCCCAAAAAGTCTAAGAAATATCATCATTAAATTGCCGAATTGTTTTACGAACGTTAGCACTCTTGGTTGCGAGGTACATGGCGGTGAACTATCAGATGAATCATGGGAATAATACAACTTTTTTTTTACTTCCGTTTTTTAAGGTCTTGCGAGAACATGACTTTCATTTTCAAAATGGCAGCCCCAAACAAAATAACTGGATAAAGACAAATATTTCTTTGTTCAATCGCAATTTAAAAACAAACAAATGAACACACGTGCTTTTAAGTGCTCGTTCTGTTTTTTTAAAATTTTATCATAGTGTTTGACAGCATATTGTGCAATATTAATTTTCTGCACACAAATAGACGTGAATGAAAACTAAATCTATGTAGCGAAATCTGGGGCCGTTTCACAAGGACTAACGTTACGTAGCGTGAGCGCAAATCGGCAAAAACGGTACTAAGAAACACCTCTTTTGCCGACGTTTGCCGCAAACGTTTTGTGGCTGCTCCCAAAGTATCTTTCGGCGAACTATCATGTGACTTGCATGAGGTGAATACATTTCTTGTTGTTGATTGGTCAATTAAAGTTTTTGGTTAAAATAATACTTTTTGACCAATCAGACAAGAGCTTGTAGTATTTTTCCGCAAACGTTTTCTAAAGTGTTTCTTAGACCCCTTTTGGCGCAACAGTTATGCGCGCTGCGACCGTCGTCTAGAGAAACTAGACCCTGACATAGAGGCATGATTTACCCCTCTTTTGAGAGGAACTCTTTCTTTTTACCGGAAGTGACGAATAAGTTTCAGAGTTACCCGAATTTAGCGAATGTTTAACGAAGTGTTTTGGTATTTCTTAGATCCCCCCCCCCCACCCCCCCACCCCATTTGGCGCAAACGTTCTGCGCGAAAAGAACGCCCTCTCGTGAAACTTTTCAAGGTTTTTCGTTCAGTGAGATGCTGTTCATTCCCTTAGGGGTGTATTCAGCTCAGCTCAGTCCTTCACTGTGGCCTTGCATATTATTAACAAGGTCACACTTCCACACTTTCAGGCATACATGCAAACAGAACAAACAAGAAACAGGTTAGTGCTGTCCTTCTGCAGTAGGCTACGTGTGTACGCATATATCAGAATGTCGTTTCTTCTTGTTGTTGTTTTTGTTCTTGTTCTTCTTGTTCTTCTTCTTGGTGTTCTTCTTCCTTTTCCACACTCGATTGTTGTTGTTTTTTTTCCTCCTCCTCCTCCTCCTCCTCCTCCTCCTTCTCTTCCTCCTCAGAGTAGAGTGGCACAGTGGTAGCGCGTTCGCTTCGTGTCAAGTAAACCCGAGTTCGAACATGGGATGTTTCCTTTCATTTTGCACTAGGCCTTACGATCTGAACGTGGGGTCTTTCGGATGAGACGATAAACCGAGGTCCCGTGTGCCCATACACTTAGCATACGTTAAACCCAGTGGCAACGAAAAAGTTGTCATTTGGTCAAAATGTAACCCCCCCCCCCCCCCCCCCTCCCTTTCCTTCCTCATCAGTGACACAAAAATTGCATGCATAAAAAAAATTGGGTGGCGCGCTTCTGGCTGCGACGCCCTCTCCAGGTGGGAGCAACCCGAATTTCACAGAGACGCCTCTGTGACTATAAATACCTAATACCTAATAATACTAATACCTAGTACTTCCTCCTCCTCCTCCTCCTCCTCCTCCTCCTCCTCCTCCTCCTCCTCCTCCTTCTTCTTCTTCTAGGCAGCCAACTTCAACAGGCTGAAGATTATGCCGTGTCCGACTATGGCTGCCAGAGAGCAGAGATGACAGCTGCTGTTCTGGACGCCTGTGATAGATTTTTGTTTGTTAAATCTGTTTCTGTCTGGATACGTCGCAGACGTAGTCCGGTAAAGGGACAGCCACACGTCAGCTAAAATCGTGCGACTGTACGATACGATTCGATCACGTGGTCTCCAAGAACAAATGTGAATCGCGCTTCGAGATCGCGTGAGATCGCGTGATCGAATCGTATCGTACAGTCGCACGATTTTAGCTGACGTGTGGCTGGCCCTTAAAAGTCCGGTAGTCATAAATCATACCTCTATGTCAGATTTCGCTACATAGATTTCGTTTTAATTCAGGTCTGGAGTCACATTTCTACATTAGGGGAGATTTATGACAGAAAAAGGCAAAGCCGATGTCTTTTTTCAGCTAACGAATTAACTCCCCTAGGGGCAGAAATGTGAATATTACCATTTTTCCCTTGCCCAGGGTACATCCCCACCCTCTCGCCCCAAAGGACTTGATTCTGCAGTACTATCGCAACCAACCACAAAGTCGTTTGGCTGAATTATTTCCGTCGAACACGTTCCCCCCATTTGCTCTATCTTCTGTC
>CM065698.1:34968047-34973047 GCA_017654935.2 Phymorhynchus buccinoides | reverse complement strand
AGATCGCAACACTCACTTTGCTCTGGTTTCCTAGAAATCAAACCGTCAAATCGGCGATTCCTCCGATTTTGCAGGTGCTAGTTCGTTTATTGGTGTTCCCAAAATCTTAAATGTTATTGCATTCGTTCGATCAATTTCAATACAAAGGAACTCAACAAACAATACCACCACAAATTTGAAAATCATAAAAGCGTGGTTGCTACAAAAAGTGTAACAATTGGATGTATCCGCTGTTGTTGGCAAGGCAATATTGTTACACGATGTCTCATGAACCCCCTCAATGTGTCCAGAAAGTCCCGAGGAACTGCTGCTTACACAGTTAAAGTTATTGCTGATTAGGTGGGCATACCCAATTTTGACACAGTTTGAGCAGCCGTGGTTTTTTTTAGTTTAACTTAGGGGCTTGCGTTATTTGCTTGGCTATTGCTTCAAAACTAATGACAAGAATGCAATGAAATCTTAGGGTCTGGTGGATCCCCAGCTCTCGCCTCGTGTGTTTGAGTAGACTTACATCACTTAGAACACCGTGCGTCATTCTAAATTTGATGTAATTTATATTTTTACGTCACATTTTGCAAGTTCTATCGGTTTGCTGATACTGGCCGCCCCTCATTTTTCTTTAAAAAATGTTTGCAAGTCGCTGACTCGCATCCTGCGGTTTCAAGCTTCGACGCCATGCCGCCATTGTTGCTATGGTTTTGACCGAGTAAGTCGAGGTAATTAACTGTAATTTTCACGAAGTGCTCTCCCCTAGTTTTTTTTCTTCCGAAAATCATCTATAGGGAACATTGTCTTTAAGATAGCAGGTAGGTTGCATGTGAGCACACGATAGTTATTTCGCCTTCTTTTTGCAAATCAATAAATTATATGATTACAATCATCCGCATGTGTGTAAACAGCTCCTGCGATCCACTGTGTCCGTTGCGAGATGTTGCTGACCTTGATGATTCAACACTCCCTGGAGTGCCGCTCCAGTAGTAGCTCTTCGTTGTCCTCCTGCTTCATTCCCAACTGCTCCAGACTCAGAGCGTTAGCTCTTGCACAGACTACACACGGTCTGGGTAAGTTACAATGTGTGAGGGGGGGGGGAGAGAGAGAGAGAGAGAGAGAGAGGAGAGAGAGAGAGAGAGAGAGAGAGAGAGAGAGAGAGAGAGAGAGAGAGAGAGAGAGAGAGAGAGAGAGAGAGAGAGAGAGAGAAGGAGAGAGAGGGGGAGAGAGAGAGAGAGAGAGAGAGAGAGAGAGAGAGAGAGAGAGAGAGAGAGAGAGAGAGAGAGAGAGAGAGAGAGAGAGAGAGAGAGAGAGAGTATGCGTGTGTGCGCGCGAATTGTGCTCGCGTGTGTGAGGGGGGGTGGGTGGGGGAGGGGGTTGTCGTTGTTTCATGTCTAATGTTTTTGTTGTTGAAGTAGTCCATTGTGCATTGTCCATCATCATCATCATCAGCAGCAGCAGCAGCAGCATAATCACCATCATCATTCATGTTGTTGTTTTCTTGTTCTTGTTCTTTTTCTTCTTGTTCTTCTTGTTCTTCTTGTTCTTGTTCTTCTTGTTCTTGTTCTTGTTCTTCTTGTTCTTGTTCTTGTTGTTCTTGTTGTTCTTGTTGTTCTTCTTTTTCGTCGTCTTCTTCTTCTTCTTCTTCTTCTTCTTCTTCTTCTTCTTCTTCTTCTTCTTCTTCTTCTTCTTCTTCTTCTTCTTCTTCTTCTTCTTCTTCTTCTTCTTCTTCTTCTTCTTCATTCATTCATTCATTCATTCATTCATCCATTCAAAGTCAAAATAGAAGACTAGGCTCAGTAGAAATTCTCATCCTTGTACAATAAAGTTTCTTCTTCTTCTTCTTCTTCTTCTTCTTCTTCTTCTTCTTCTTCTTCTTCTTCTTCTTCTTCTTCTTCTTCTTCTTCTTCTTCTACTTCTTCTTCTTCTTCTTCCTCTTCACCATTGTTTTGTTCTGATCACATCCAGGGGGACTGGCCAGGAAGCTGATGAACACACTAACAGGGCGGGAGGTGCGCACACTGGTCTGGTGTCTCGGAGGAGGGAATCCCCGCCGCCTTGACCTTTCCACGGGTCAAGGTCAGGTCAGGTGGGGTCGACGCCGCCACTTCGGTAGAATGTGAAGGTCAAAAGCGACCTTGACACCTAGGAAGACTGTGAGAGTCAATGTCATAGTGGCGACCATGGCAACCTGAGTGGACTGTGGAGGTCAAGGTTATGGGGTAACCATGGCAACCTGGACAGACTATGAAGGTCAAGGTTATGTGGCGACTATGGCAACCTGAGTAGACTGACTGTGAGGGTCAAGGTTATGGAGTAACTATGGCAACTTGTGTACGGTAGACTGACTGTGAGGGCCAAGGCTTCTTTGTAGCATTAGTAGCATTGCGACAGTTGTCTAAACTCTTTTGTTACGCGAAGTGTTATCTCTTTTTCTTCTTTTTTTTCTTTCTTTTTTCTCTTTTGTTGTTGTAAACAGTATGGTTTCATACGAACGCTTATCACCTCTGGTTTCAGTGTTATTTGTGTAAGGTTAAGAGATTAGGTAAAATTAACCTGTCTTCAACATGACTCTGAAACTGTTTAAGACTTATAGTGTTGTTTGTGTTTGTTTATTTGTCTGTATGTTTGCTTGATATTTATTTTTATAAACCCTCTTCATCTGTCTGGTTATATATGATTCCTGTGACTGTCATTGTGAAAGACTGATTTTTGAAGATTTTCATCACATGGAATATTTAGGAAGAAAAGCAGAAATTTTGTTTGGATTGATTCTAAAGCATCATCTATCTTAACCTGTCTGCGTCCATTCTGAAATTCCCTGATCGATTTTATTTTTTTACAATTTGAACAAGACAGATGTGAAGGATAGAACAAACTATCAGATAATTAGAATGGTTTTATTTCGTATTCTTCCCTTTTTATTTTCTGGGCAGAATCAATACAAAGAAGGCAAGATGCATTATAACTTCAGAGAACAGACAGAAGAAATTCTATGTAACCGATATATTCATCTGGGTCCTATGGAATGCTTTGCTGTCTCTGTTACATAGAATGTCGCTGACACGTTTATGCATGGTTAAAGTTGGAGCGTTAAGATCACTTTAATGCTCGGCTTGTAGGCCTGTACAAACTGATATAATTTCAACAAAGATTTTGTAAATCTGCTTTAAATAGCTGGTGTTTAGGCATAGAGCGTAGACAACATTGAATAAAAGGACGTAACAGCTATTGGAAATCTGAACTGAAATGTTGAAACACTAAGTTAAAGCGCTCGATATACGACCTGATACAGTACTCATGTGTGCGTATTAAACAGCTAACGCGGGTAGTAACGTGTGAATTAGCACAAACAGACAATCGTTTTGGCAGTTTAGTCCCCGTGTTATCTGTTTAAGACGTATTGATGGGTACCGTACCTGTTTTAAACATTTGACATCTGGCTAATTAGTATTGACAAAGTTTGAAATTCAGCTACATGAAGCAAAATGTTTAAGCGTTTTATTACTTTTAGCTTTAATAAGCTAAAAAAAATCACTGACGAAATAAGGAGAAACTATCAACACGAACATCTTAAAGATCTATAACCTTTTAGCAACAGCTACTCATAAACACTGAAACAATGGTGCTAATTACACAATGTAGAACATTTACAGAAATGGATTGAACTTCAAACAATGTTCTTATTAGGCATTTGCTGCAATAAAACGGATGGTATTTTAGTTGTTTTAGAAGGCTTTTATCATCAAACTTACCTTGCGGTAATTGGCAGGTCTCTGAATCAACTACAATTTTTTTAAATATTTTTTATAACGTAGTTACAACATAAGAAACGAAGACCTATTTTTGAAAACTAATATTTTGTAATAGAAACTGTACCCAAATCAATTGGAGATGTTGAAATTAAAAAAATTATATCAAATATATGACTTCACAATCATTCTTAAAAGTAACCATGGTCAAGAGTGCAATGTTTATTTGTCCATTTCTCAACTCAATTTATTTTGAACATCTCCTCGCATTACTGAGCAACGCAAGGTACGTAACAGAAAAAGACTAGATAAGCATCACTTACTTTGATTAGCAAACTTTTAAAAACAGTTTTTCTCGTGTAGTTTTCATAATTACAATCAATCCTGAAGGTTAGATACAATTGATAGCTTAACATATAATTTTAGCTTTTTATGAAAGGGAAAAGATTAAAAATTACGAATGCTCTTGTTCAGCTCTAAATCTGATCAATGATGACCCAAATGTTTATTTGATTTGTGTAGTGTAGTAAGGGAGGATACATCACGGTTCCCATAAGCACGATTCCCATAATCCTTTGTTCTCAACAAAATACCGCGAGATCTCCCTTCCCGGAATTGCTCCCGTAAAAAATCACGGTTACCATAACCATTTCTTACTCTTTCTATCACGGTTCCCATCATCAAGGACTGATGAGGTGTTCACCGAATGCTGTCGTCTATTTGTTGTTGCTTCAGCTACCAATGATGAACCTGATGAACCTGAACTGTTTTGCTCCCAGGCAGTTTATAACGACTATTGTTTGTAAGACTTTCTGAAGATGAGTACAGTTAATATTCGTGGGCTATATCGATTGAGGGAGACTGCCATTGACCAAACTGTTGCCGGTGAAAATGGAGCTCGAGAAGAGCAAACGTGGTGGGAAATTATTATTTATCGACGGATTTAAGTTTCATTACAACAGAACAGTTGGTGCAAAAGTGTATTGGCGATGTTCTCTCACCGGGTGCAAATCGACGTGCGTGACACGAGAAGAAGAAGAGATGATCAAGGTAAAAGCTCTGGCTGTCTTGTTTCTCTCTCTCTCTCTCTCTCTCTCTCTCTCTCTCTCTCTCTCTCTCTCTCTATCTCTCTCTCTCTCTCTCTCTCTCTCTCTCTCTCTCTCTCTCTCTCTCTCTCTCTCTCTCTCTCTCTCTCTCTCTCTCTCTCTCTCTCTCTCTCTCTCTCTCTCTCTCTCTCTCTCTCTTTGCTGGAAACTTCGC
>CM065698.1:34950547-34955547 GCA_017654935.2 Phymorhynchus buccinoides | reverse complement strand
TTCATCTATCCTGCTCCATCCTCTCGTCTTTTTCTCCCTCTCTCATCTCTCTCGCCTTCCCTTCTCCGTCATCGAGCTCTCTCCATTCTACCTCTCTTCCTCCCCCCTTCTCCTCTCTCCTTCTGTCCTCTCGTCGCTATTCAATCCTTCTCTTCTCTCCGTCCACGGCTTTTACTCCATCCTCACATTCTCATCCAAACTTCTCATGCTCCATCGACTACTCGTCCTGCTCTCTCTCTCCTCTCCTCTCCTCCGTTCCGTTCATCTCCTCTTCCATCTCTTCCTCAACCTGTCCTCGCGGGTCTCCTTTCCTCTTATCTCGTTGGCCTTCACCTCTCCCTCCTCCCTCTCCCCTGTCACGTCTCCTCATTCTGTCTTCTGCATCTGTCCGAATCCTCTGTCTGTTCACCTCTGTCTCATCCTCCTCTCATCTCTCCTCATCTGGTCCGTTGTCTCTCGTCTGGTGTTCCTTCTCTCTCTCTCATCTCCTCTCTCCCTCTCGCCCTCTCTCTCTTTCTCTATCTACTCATCTTCCTTCTGTCTCGCCGCCCCCTCCAACTCTCATCCTCATCCTCTCCTCTCACATCATCTCTCTCTCGTCCCTCTCCTCTCGTCTCCTCCTCTCTCCTCTCTCTTTCGCATCTCTCCTCATTCGCATCCTCTCGTCTTCTCTTCGTTCTCACCTCCTCCTCCTCTCTTCTGCTCTTCGTCTCATCTACTCCTCGTCCTCCTCCTCCCTTCTCCCCTAGTCCCCTCTTCTCTCTCTCTCTCTCCTCTCTCCCCACCCCCACCCCTCTCTCCCACAATGCTCATCTCCCAGTTCTTCTGAACTCGGCCCTTCTCTTTATCCTCTCGTCGCCTCTGTACCTACTCTTCTGCCTTCGCTCAATCTCCTTCTCCCCTCATGTCCTCTCCTCCTCCGCCGCACCCTTCTAGTCTCACTTTCTTTTCTCATGTGGTTCTCATCCTCCGTGCCTCTCCTGCTTTCTCCGTCCCGGCATAATCTATCCTTGATCCCTCTCTCTGTGACGTCCATGCATCTCGATCAGTCCGGTATGCTTCCCCTCTCCCTCTCTTCGGCTCTTCCTCGTCTCCTCTTCTCCTCTCACCTCGGTCTTCCCGATCTCTTCGCACACCTCTTCATCTCATCGTCGTCGGAGGCCACCGTGTCCCCTCTCTCTCTCACTTACGTCTCGTCCCCCCCTCAGGTCGTTCTCTCGCGCTCGCTCGGATTCTCTCACATCACTCTCGGTTGCCTCTTCCCTCCTAACTTAGGTATCTCGCTCATCTCCTCTCTCCCTCTACCTATATCCTCTCTCTGCTTCTCCCCCTATCTCTCTCTCCTCTCGCTCTCTCTCAAAAAAATCCTCTCTCCCTTCTCCTCGCTCTCTCTCCCTCTCTCTCTCTCCTCTTCCTCATTTTCCTTCGGTCCTTCTTCTTCTCTCTCTCCGGATTCCTCCTCTCTCATCTTCATCCTCTCATCCTCTCTCTTCCCTCATTCAGCTCTCTCCTCCCTTCATCCTTCTCGCACCTTCTCCCGTCGGTCCCTCCTCTTCTCTTTTTCATCTCGCCTCTTCTCTCCTTCCTCGCTCCCGTCTCATACTAATTCCGAGTCCCACTATTCGACAACCTCCATCTCTCCTGATTATCTCTCTCCCCTCTTTTGTCCTGGATCTCTCTCTATCTGTGTCTCATACTTCATCATCATCCTCTCTCATCCTCAAGCCAATCCGCTTTGAGTCCTCCAGCTACTGGTCTCTCATCAATAAACTCAATCGCTCTCGTCATCGTCATCACCTCGCTCCTCTCGCGGGTCCTTCTCTCGCTCTCGTCTCATATCCTCCTCAGAGTCTGTCTCTCTCGTCTCTCAAAGGTCTCTTCTCTCTTCTCATTCCACCTCACATCGCCCTCCATCAAGTCATCTCTCTCCCTTCTCTCCCGACCGCCTTCTGGTATCATTCTCGCTCTGGCTCCTCCGCGATCACTTCTCTCGTGCTCTTCTTCTCGGAAAGACTCTCCGTTAAATGTTCGGCTCTCCATCATCTTCAACGTGCTCTCCTCCTCTCTCTCCTCACAATCGGAGCTCCTCTCTCTCCTCATCCTCTCTCAGGTGTCATCTCCCTCCTCCGACTCTCTCGTCCTTCTTCTTCTCTGCTTCATGCACTCTCTCCTTCACTCGCTGAACTCGTCCCTCGTCTCCCTCCACTTCTCTCTAATACTCAATCAACTCGCCGATCAATCCATCTCGCATCTCGTGGCTATCTCTCACACTGCTCATCTCGCTTCTCTCTCCTTCTCGGGGGTCTCGTCATCTCTCTGCATCGGGCTCATCAGGTCTCGGGGGTCCCCTATTCTCATTTCGTCCTCTCTCTCTCCTCCCGTTATCGTCTCTCAGCTAACCTGACTCCCGTAACTCTCGTATCTAACTATTCCCTCGACGTCCCCTCCTCGATCCGTTCTATTCGCTACTACCATCTCCTCTCTCCCAAAATCACTCTCTTCCTTCTTCCTCTCTCTTCTCTCCTGTCTTTCTTCTCTCCTCATCCCCATCTCGCACTTCTCCAGCACTCTCTCTCTCTCTCAAAATCGTCATCTCTACATCTCTCTCTCCTTCTCATCGACTCGTTCTCATGCTCTCCAAGATCTCCTCTCGCCTCTCAACTTTCTCTCTACTCCCTCTCCATCTCCTCGCGCTCGTCTCTCATCCATTGATTCATACATGAGTCTCGCATCTCGATTACTGTCTCTACCTCTTCTCCTCTTTCCGATCTCTCCTTTCCTCTCACTGTCTCTCAGGCTCGCTCATCCCTTCGCATAACTCTCTTCTCTCCCTCTCTGCTTCTCCGGACTCATTTTCTCCTCTGGTTCTTCTCTCCCTCCGTGCAATCCTCGTCGTCTCACTCTGCCGCGCCTAAACCTCTCTCCTCTGTCCTCCTCTCTCAATGTCCTACCGAGTTCTCTTTCTCCCGTCTCTCTCTCCCCCGCTCTCTCTCTCGTCTCTCTTTATCTCTCCCTCCCTCGTCCAGCTCTCTCTCTCTTTTTTCAGTATCGCCACCCCCCCCTCGATCCATCTCCCTCCCACTCATCTCGCTCTCTCACTCATCGTCTATCTCTCCCCCTCTCTCACTCTCCATCTCTGTCTCTCCCTCTCATCTTCCTCTCTCTATCTCTCTCTCTCATCTCGATCACTCCTCCCCTATCCTCTCTCCACCGATCTCATTCACAGCACTCGCCTCATCTCCTCAACTCTTCGTCTCTCTCTTCCTCGGTCCATCGTCTTCTCCACTCCCTCTCATCTGTCACATCCTCTCTCTCTCTCTCGAACTCCTCCCGTCCCTGCTCTGCTCTCTTCCGCGGCTCTCTTAGTTCGTCTCTTCCTCTCCTCATCCTCTCCCTCTCATCCACTCATCTGTACCTCCGAGTCCTCCCCTCGAGTCTCGTCTCTCATCTTCCTCTTCTCTCTCCCTCTTCTCCATCCTTTACTGTCAATCTCGTGGCCTCATACTGCTCTCATTTATCTCCTCCTCTCTTACCTCACTCCGTGCTACTCTCTCATAAGTGTCTGTCCGCCTCTGCTTCCTCAATCTCTCTCTCTCTCCGTCCTCCAAAAAAAAGTCCTCTAAGCGTATCCTTCTCACCTCTTCTCTATCGTTTCGCGTCCCAGCTCTTCTTCTCTCCTTCCCCTCTCTCTCTCCTCTCGTCTCTCATCCTTTCTTCTCCTCCAATTCTTCCTCTTCGTCCTTCCTGTTCTCTATCCTCGATTCTCCCTCTTTCATGTCCGGCTTCGTCTCTTCTCTGCTTCCATCTTCTCCTTTATCCCCGACCGTCCTGCCTCCCGATCTTTCTCTTCTCGCTCCATCATCTCTCATCTCCCCTCTTCTCTGTTACCTCTCCACCCCTCTCACTACCTCTTCTCCCTCCTCTTCTTCTCGCTTCATTCCCTGCTATTCTCTTCCCTCCTGACTGCTCTTCTCTCCATCGGCTCCGGCTTGTCCCCTCTCTCCATCCTCTCTGGTCTGACTCCTCTCCAGCTCTAACTCACATAATCTCATCTCATTCTTCGCTACCTCCTATGTCCTCTCTCCTCTCTCGCCTCTCTCCCCCCAAATCCATCCGTCGTTTTGCTCTCTCGTATCTGCTCTTTCATTCTTATCTCACCCACTCATTCCTCACTCTCAGTCGCTCTCTTCCATCTCCCTCCGAAATTTTTCCTTCTCCCTCTCATCTACTCATCTCCAGACACCACTAGCACAGTTTCGTCCTTTAATTCCACTCTCTCTCCCCGACGCCGCCCCTCCTCATCTCCGCGTCTCACCTCCTCTCTTCGGTTCATCTCTTCCCGCGATCACGTCGTGGTCTCATCCCATCTCTGCGATCTCTCTCTCGGCTATCTACTCTTCATCTCATCTCCTGATCTCCCTGCCCCCTCGTTCAGTCCTTCTTCCATCTCTCTACACCCTCTCTCAGAGCAATCCGCTATCTTAACTTACGAGTCTCTGACTCACCATCATCCCTCTTCACGCCGCTTCAGTTCCCTCTCCTCTCCAAAGAAAAAAAAAATCCTCCCATCCGCCCTCGAAATCACCCTCGATCTCTCCAACTCTCTCGCATTCTGCTCCACCTGCCGCTCCCTCTCATCGCTCTCTATCTCTCCATCTCTCCTCACTCGTGCCTCTCCCCCCCTCTCCCTCCCTCCCTCTCGTCTCCGTCATTCTCCTCCTCTCTCATCACTCTTCATAACTCTCTCCCCCATCTCTCTGTCCTTTCGCCGATCCCTTTCCGCTATCTCCGCGTCCCCTTCTCCCTTCTTCTCTCTGCTCTCTACTCTCCTCTTCAATCCATCCTCTCTTCTCCATCTCCTCCCTCTCGTCTCTTCTGGTCACTCTCTTCCATGCCGACGCAGCCTTCTTTCCCCTTCCCATGCCTTCTCCGCTCTATCCCTTGTCGCTCCCTCCTCCTGCGGTGCGTCATCGCCTCTCTTCAATGTCCTCTCTTAACCC
>CM065698.1:34945535-34950047 GCA_017654935.2 Phymorhynchus buccinoides | reverse complement strand
GCGTTGAAGAGCTCTCTCTCTCTCGTCTCTCTCTCTCTCTCTCTCTCTCTCGTGTGGAGGGAGGGAGGGGAGAGACTCTGCGGGGATGGAGGGGCTAGGATGAACAGTCGGAAGTCTCTCTCTACTCTCATCTCTCTCTCTTCAAACACACACCACACAGGATGGGAGAGAGAAGAGAGAAAGAGACGGGAGAGAGAGAGGGTGGGAGTCGGTGAGAAGGATGGGGAGGTTGGATGAGGATGATCACAAACAGACACAACCACACACACACACACACACACATACAGACAACACATCACGCGACACGCACGCCACAGCACGCAAACGCACACGCACGCAGCACGCACGCAAACGCACAGCACAGCACGACACACACACAACAACGCACACATAATTTATATTGGAAACTCTAAGGAGTAGCCTGATTTGCAGAACAGAATGTGGCACGCAGAGCCTGGACAAGACATGGAAAACAATGACAGAAATATCGATGGTTCTATTCATTAAAAATATTTTTCACTGTGAAATTTGTTATAGAAAATTATAATGATAATGGCAACGAGGCTAAACTATGCCAGATGTAGGCCTACGTGCGTATCGCGTTTGAGCGATTGATTTTTCAATGCTAAACAGGTGATGGTGTCAGTTTGGAGGGAGAGCAACGTCGATCCGACGCCCGTCTTACTGAAAACCCCTGTTTTTGTGTAGTGTATGGGCATGTGTGTGTGCATAGGTGTGTGTTTGTGATGTGTGGTGTTGGGAGGGATGTGTGTGGGTGTGTGTTTAGATGTGTGTATGTGTGTGTAGTGTGTGTGTGTGGTGTGTGTGTGTGGTGTGTGTGGTGGTGTGTGTGTGTGTGTGGTGTGTGTGTGGTAGAATGATAAGGAGTTCTGGGATGATTTGGGGTAATAATGATGTCTAAAAACGGAGAGAGAATAGTCTAGCAGAAATTGTATAATTATTTTACGATGAACGGATATGTAAAGGGTCTTTTTGTGTTCACGTGGCGTTGATTATTTAAATAGTGATTTTCAAATGAACTGAGTTTGATGGTTTGGGGGATGAAGGGAATCCCAGTGATGCGCGAGTAAAACTAACGTATGTAAGGTGTTAAAAAAAAGACTTACCAAAATAACGAATAGCTCGTGACGGTCGTAGTTCTCTTAGAGAACAGTGTAATGCTTATTTATAAACATTTTAAGACAGACTTTGGAAGGGAAAATTACAGTTTATCTAACCTTACCAGATGTTGTTATGTCTGTATTCAAGTTTCGAGTGCAGCAACATAAAAAATTGCCATTGAAGTTGGACGACATTTATAATGTTTCCAAGAGAATTAGTATTTGTTCGTAAATTGCACGAAAGGGGCGAGATTAGGAGACGAATTTCGATTGTATAATGGAATCGTCCAAAAATAAATGAACTTCGAAAAATATCGCTTCCTAAAAGAAGTGCTGAAACCCAGAATACGACGTTTTCAATTTCTGTAGTATGGTTAAAAAGGGACGACGTATATGTTGTGTGTGGTGTGTGAGTGAGTGTGTGTGTGTGATGTCGTGTGTGTGTGTGTTGTGGTAGTGACGGTGCGTGGTCGCGAGAGGTGTGAGTTGGTTGTGTGGTGTGTGTGTGTGTGTGTGTTGTGATGGAACTGATGTGCGTGTTGGTGAATGTGTATGTGGATTCAAGTGCAAAACGAAGCACAAAGCCACAAGAGATTCCACCACAAATTCTCTATATACATAAACACACAAGGACCTTATTAAAACATTAAGCAGAAAGAAGTGAGAGAAAAAAAGAAAAAGAGAGGGAGAAAAGAAGGGAGGAGAGAGGGAAAAAAAAGAAGAAACGGGCCCTCCGCCCGGACGGAGAAAGAGAAGAAAGAGAAAGAAAGACAGAAAGAAACTGACGGTGGACCCAATATGTGAACATTTAAATCCCCTCCAAAAAACCACTAGTATTGTGATCAAACAGCTTTCCTTGCTAAATTTAATAATCCTTACCCGATAGCTAAACATCAAGGCGGACCGCGGACTAACAGAGACCTCGAACGAAAGGTTTTTATTATAAGACTACTCAAAATGAGACTTAGCCTACGTTGTAACGTTTGAGAAGAAAGGAGAGAAAACTGCAGCACCCACATGTCTATTCATACCGAAGTTACTTTCCTTTTTTTTTTTATTTTTTGTTTTGCCCTCTCTCTTCTCTCCTCTCTCTCCTCCTCTATCTCCCCTCTATTCTCCCCGCTCCTTCTCTCTTCCCCTCTCCTCTCTTCCTACTCTCTCTCCTTCCCTCCTCTCCTCTCCCTCTCTTCCTCTCTCCCTATCTCCTACTCTATCCTCTCTCTCCCCTCGCTATCTCCCTCTCTCTTACTCTCTCTCTCTCCCTCTCCTCTCTCTCTCTCTTCTTCTTCTTTTTTTCTTCTTCTCCTCCTCCTCCTCTCGCTCGTCTTATCTTCTCTTCCCTTCTCTCTCTCTCTCTCCTCTCTCTCTCTCTCACTCTCTCTCGCTCTCTCTCTCTCTCTTTCCTCTCTCTCTCTATCTCTCTCTCTCTGTCTTTGTGTCTCTTTCTCTCTCTCTCTCTTCTCCTCTCTCTCTCTCTCCTCTCTCTTCTCTCTCTCTACTCTCTCTCTCTCTCTTCTCTCTCTCCCCCCCCCCTCTCTCTTCCCCCCCTTCTCTCTTCTCCCTCCTTCTCTCTCTCTCCTCTCTCTCTCTCTCTCCTCTCTCTCTCTCTCTCTCCCCACCCTCTCCTCTTCTCTCCTCTCTCTCTCTCTCGTGTGCCATTTTATCTTTATATTTGTCTATGTGTTTGTTTGTGTATCTACTGACCACGAGACCATTATATTCGGCTTTTTTTGTTTTTTCCCCTTGCGTCTGGAAGTGGGGCCTGGGCCCTTCCGACTGAACTGGGGGAGGCGGAGGAGGGGGGGGGGGCTAATGGTCTTAACCCAGGGTAAGCAGTATGTCTTTCTCCTTTCTATCTTTTTTCTTTTAATTCTAATAAGGAATGCGCCCTCCTAGTTCCGTCGCGTCTTTCGTCCGAAGTGGCGTCTGTGACGTATACTACCAGATCCAGATCCAGATCCAGATGTACACAACATACACAACTCGACATTATTTTACTCAGGAAGGTGAAGACTATACACACGGTCGGCATTTCGACATTGTCGTTCTCAAGGCTATGCACAAAGTAGGCAAACGAGACTTGTTTTTCTCTTTCATTCTTTTTCATTTTTAGCTTATGCACACTCAATTCGTCCCCATTTACGTAGACTCTTTCCCCTTGCTTGTCACGATCATCATCTACTTGATAAAGCGTGGCATCCCGCAAACTGTATCGCTCTCTTTAAAAAAACCCACCTTTCATCACCACTGTCGCCTCTTGGCACCACAATGATTAAACACCCATTTCACTGAAAGGCATTACATCAGGGTCTGGTATCCAGTGACCTTATGTTCTTACTTATGGGAGGTAAGGATAGGCCCTATTTTATGCATGTCACAGAGGAATCCCCAAGATTGCAGACAGTACTGGCTGGATTTTGACCAAATATGACTTTTTTTAATGTGCAAAACCACCTAGTGTCTAATATTGCTGAATGCCTATATTTCACTCACAGAAAACCGTTTAAAATTATTTGATACAGTTTCTGAGATATTTCAGTTCAAAGTAGGGTACCCAGGCGCAAAATCCCACTTCCTGTCCAAAATCACGATTTTGGAGCATTTTTAGTTTGAAGGTAAATAATAAGCCACTGGGAGACAAAGCGAAAATAATAAGGGCCCAGTCTCCCTTAGTCAATGTGCACTTCCGGTTTGGCGAATGAATGCACAAATTGAGTTGAGTGGATAATGTTTCAATTATTGTGGTGTTATTTGTGAAGTGACGAGGCAGTATGCCTTCAGGTACAAAGAAACCTAGCAAAAGGCCCAAGAAACGTACTTTTCACGGGCATCAGGACAGTAAAAGACAATTGAGTCAGAAAGTGCCTCTAACAAAACCGCGTGTGAAAGTGAAAGCAGTTCACAGTTGGAAGCTGCTGACGATCATGAGGAGTCGACCCCACCTATGACTGCCACGCCCACTCGTACAGAGGTGAAATTGGGTGATTTGTATTCGATCAGTGATTCCGACAGAGACAGTGAAATAAAACAGTACAGAAGAATGCTGAGGATGAGGCGACTAGGAAGGGAAGAAGAACTTGTGGAGCTGGAGGGCCACCCTTACTTGGCAGGCGCATACTAAGCTGGTAGGTCTCATGTTCAGATGTGTGTCAAGTGTCAGTGTTTTGTCCGAAATTTGCATGGTGCGCATGCTTGTAACACCATAGCTCTTTTATTGTTTAAGATAGAGCTCTGTAATTTGGTGTACTAATAACTTAGACTCACAGCTGTATTGTGTTCCTCTACAGTTGAAATCTAAAAGTAGAAAATAATTTTCTCAAGGATCAGTTCAAATAATTAAAAACAAAAATCCGCATTAATGTTAGGCCCCCATTTTCTAACAAAATAGAAG
>CM065698.1:34923035-34933035 GCA_017654935.2 Phymorhynchus buccinoides | reverse complement strand
TTGACAAACTTATTTTTTCATCATTTGTGAATTCTGTAATTCGGCCTTTAAAAAAAAATGCTCATATAGAGACGGGGACGTACAGATAGAGACGAAATTGAGGACATATAGAGACAGGGACACATATAGACAAAATTGAGGACATATAGAGACGGGGACACATAGAGACGAAATTGAGGACATATAGAGACGGGGACACATGGAGACGAAATTGGGGACATATAGAGACGGGGACACATAGAAACAAAATTGGGGACATAACATAGAGACGGGGACACATTGAGACGAAATTGAGGATATATAGAGACGGGGACACATAGAGACGATGTTGGGTACATAATGTAGAGACGGGGACACATATTTAGATGGGGACACATAGAGACGGGGACACATTGCTACGTAAGCGAATTGCGCAGCGTCTGTGCAGTTCTTAACACCCACTGCCACAGGTCCTCGGCTGAAAGACAGAAAGCACAATCATACCCTCCCCCCCCCCCCCCCCCCCCCCCCCCCCCCCCCCCACGTGGTGATACCGGGGGGAGGGGGTCTTTTGTATAAATAGTTCCCCCACTTTCTGGAAGTTCTGTGCTTGTAGCTTCCTCTAATCTCTCACTCTCTTTGACTCCGCCTTTTCCCTTTGCTTGCTTGTCATCTTACTATCTTTCTGCCTTTTCCGGTCCATTCTCTTGCCTTTTTTGTTCCCCCCCCCCCTCCCCCCCCCCCTTCCCCCCCCCCTTCCCCCCCCCCCCCCTTCCCCCGAGAAACACTTTCTAAAAAAAACATTTCCTCCGTACAGCCGAAGTCGGACACGCTGGGCCTAATTATCTCTCTTACTTACTTACTTACTTACTTACTTAGGCGCATAACGGCATCATGACGCATCTGCGCTCTTTAATAGACAGGACACTGTCTGAACGATCGAAGAAGAAGAAGACTAGGGGAAGACGGGGTAAAAAGCAAATTTCAGTCACATTTTGCCCATCAGACGAGTGTTAATGTTTAGCATTCGTCTCATGGGCAAATTGGACTGAAAGTTTCTTTATTTCATGAGATAATTGGCATGGGCTTCTTACCCGCCCATGGGCCTTTTGCTCCGTCTTCACCTATCACAAAAAAACGATAGATAAGACTGATAGGACCTTCTGGCTCTTTCAACAACAACATCAACATCAACAACAACAACAACAACAACAACAACAACATACAGTATTTATACGGCGCTGAATCTTGATAGAAATCAAATCAAAGCGCACACACACGTTAGCATTCAAAACGCATTCAAACAAAAAACGCAATACAAAGCGAACACACACACAGATAAACATAAATGGAATACAGCAGAAACAGACCTAATGGCAAGAGAGAGAAGAGAAAGAGAGCGGAGCTTTATTATTTTATTTTTAACCCTTTCATCGCCACTGTCGCCTCTTGGCACCACAATGATTTAACACCCATGTCACTAACATGCATCTAATGAGGGTCTGGTATCCAGTGACCTTATGTTCTTAATTGTGGGAGGTAAGGACAGGCCCTATGTTATGCATGTCACAGAGGAATCCCCAATATTGCAGATGAAATCTGTTCTCTACCCGGGTAAGTTTAATGGTAAATTTTGGCTGAAGAATAGCTAGCGTTGAAAGGGTTTTAATGACGGGGGAACAGGTGGGTTTTGATGTTGGCTTTGAAAGCACTGCACTGCACTGCAAAGTCACTTGGTACTTGATTTGCTGTCTCATTCCCTGACTGCACTATCGGAACGGATTGACTGCTGAACTTCGAGTACGTAACGATCGAGAAACTTTGAAAAAGGAGTACGGGGTTTTTTTGGTGTGTGTGCCACTGTTGCAGTGAGTGAGAGAGAGAGAGGGATGGGGTGTGTGGAGAGGAGAGAGGGGGGGGGTGGGGGGGGCAGAGAGAGAGAGAGGGGGGGGGGCAGAGAGCAGAGGGAGGAGAGCAGAGAGAGAGGAGACGGGGGGGCAGAGAGAGAGGAGGGTGGGGGGGGTGCTGTCGAAGAGCAGTGAGAGACGCCGGGACGAGAGAGAGAGAGAGAGAGAGAGACGAGAGAGAGGTAGAGAGAGAGAGAGAGAGATGAGAGAGAGAGAGAGAGAGAGCGAGAGAGATATATATATAGATTGATGATTTTATGTCAATAGCTACATAGCCATCTTGGAGAGAGAGAGATGGAGAGAAAGAGAAAGAGAGGTGCGGGTTTCGAGAGAGAGAGAGAGAGAGAGAGAGAGAGAGAGAGAGAAGAGAGAGTGAGAGAGAGAGAGGAGGAGAGAGAGATGAGAGAGAGAGAGAGAGAGAGAGAGGACGCACACCAGTCGAGACAGAGAGTCAGAGAGAGACTGCGTCTGTGTACCCACACTTGATCGCAAGTAAAAATAAAATCAGAGAGGGGAGGAGAGAGAGAGAGAGAGAGAGAGAGATAGAGAGCTGAGAGAGAGATGAGAGGAAGCGCGCTGGTGAGAGAGAGAGAGAGAGGAGAGAGAGGGAGAGAGAGAGAGAGAGAGAGAGAGGAGAGAGGAGAGAGAGAGAGAGAGATGAGAGAGACACGCACACACAGAGACAGAGAGTCAGAGAGAGACTGCGCTCTGTGTACCCACACTTGATCGCAAGTAAAAATAAAACGAGAGGAGGGGGAGGAGAGAGAGAGAGAGAGAGATCGAGAGAGAAGAGAGAGAAATGAGAGAGAGAGAGAGGAGAGAAAAAGAGAGAGAGAGAGAGAGACTTCAAGACTTTCAAATGGTTTATTGTACTTCGGCCTAATGGCCCATATACAAACCCCAAAAAATATATATATAATATATAATCCAAACACAACAATGCAAACAAACAAACAATCCACAAAAACACTACAAACAACATGCCCGACGGACCTTGACATGCGTGAGAGAGAGAGAGAGGAGAGAGAGAGAGTGAGAGAGAAGAGAGAGGAGAGAGAATGAAGAGGAGAGAGAGAAAAAAAAAGAGGGATAGAAGAGAGAGAGAGGAGAGAGGGAGAGTAGAGAGAGGAGCGAGGGAGAGGGAGAGAGGGGGGAGAGTGAGAAGGAGAGAGAGCGAGGGAGAGAGAGAGAGAGAGGGAGAAAGACGAGACGAGAGAGAGGGAGAGAGAGAGGAGGAAGAAGAGAGAGAGATGGCGAAGCTCGCCCTGAGAGAGAGAGAGAGAGAGAGAGCGAGAGAGAGAGAAAGAGGGAAGAGAAGAGAGAGAGAAGAGAGCAGAGGAGAGGGAGAGAGAGAGGGAGAGAGGAGAGAGAAAGAGAGAGAGAAAGCCGAGAGAGAGGGGATAGAGAGAGAGGGTAGAGCGAGAGAGAGAGAGGAGGAGAGATGAGAGAGAGAGAGAGAAGAGAGAGAGTGAGAGAGAGAGAGAGAGAGAGGAACGAGAGAGAAGAGTGGGAGAGGGGAAGAGAGAGAAGAGAGAGAGAGCGAGGGAGAGAAGAGAGAGAGAGAGGAGAGGGGAGATCCACTCGGAGAGAGAGAGAGAGAGAGAGAGAGCGGAGAGAGAGAGAGAGGAAGGGAGAGAGAAGAGAGAGAGGGAGAGAGATAGTAGAGGGAGTAGAGAAAGAGGGACGAAGAGAGAGAGGGAGGGAGAGAGAGGGAAGAGAGAGAGAGAGAGGAGAGAGAGGAGGGTAGGAGAGAAAGAGAGAGAGAGAGATAGAGATAGAGGCTGAGAGTGACAGTCTCAACAGGAGAGAGAGAGAGAGAGAGAGAGAGGGGCGAGAGAGGAGGATAGGGGAGAGAGAGGAGAGAGAGGGTAGAGAGAGAGAGAGGGAGGGAGAGAGAAAGAGAGGGAGAGCGAGAGAGAGAGAGAGGGAGAGAGATGTTAGAGAGTGAGAAAGAGAGCGAGAAAGAAAGAGAGAGAGAGGGGAGGAGGGGAGGGGGGGAGAGGGAGTGAGGAGGGAGTGAGAGAGACGAGAGGAGTCGGTCGAGAGGGGAGAGACACGAGAAGAGAGAGATGAGAGAGGAGAGAAGAGCGAGCGAAGCGAAGAAGAGAGAGATATATCTCGATTCTGATGATTTTATTTATGTCCAATAGGCTCTCTCAGTAGCCATCTTATCCTGCTTGGTGAGAATGAGAGAGAGAGAGAGAGAGGAGAGAGAGAGAGAGAGAGAGAGAGAGAGACAGAGGACAGAGACATACGACAGAGACAAGAGGACCGGACACTCAGACAGACACAGAAACACAAACTTTTGGCTTAGGTCAAACTTACAAACAAAGAAGCCGAATGCAGACAGAGAGAAAACAAAAAGGTCTTGGAAATTTTCTTTTCTGTAGGGTCCTCGATAAAATGTTTGAACCTAAGGATGCTTGCAGACACCGTGTACGTGTGTACATTACATTATGTCTGGTTCGAAATTTGCAATTGAATCCACTGCAGGAAACCTGTTTAATCAAGGTAGTCGAGCAATACTGACGACTCATCTTTGGTCCATCCATCTGTGTGTCTTTCTCTCTGTCTCGGTGTCTGTCCAGTGTAAGCTTATATCTACTTTCTCGGTTATCTGTCTGTCTCTCTCTGGGTCTGTCTGTCTCTCTGTCTCGCGCTTTAATTTTCTGGTTTCTGTCTGTCCATCTGTCTCTCTCTCGTCTCTCTCTCTCTCTCGTCTCTCTCTCTCTCTCGCGCTCTCTCTCGTCTCTCGCTCTCTCTCTCTCTCTCGAGTCTGCGCTCACACACCACACACACACACACCACACACAACAAATACACACACACACACACCACACACACACACACACTCGCACCGTGGCTCTCTCTCTCTCTCTCTCGTCTCTCGTCTCTCTCTCTCTCTCTCTCTCTCACACACACACACACAACACACACACACCACACAAACACACACACACACACATTCTCTCTCTCTCTCTCTCTCTCTCTCTCCTCTCTCTCTCTCTCTCAGCCTCTCTCTCACACACACACACACACACACACACACACACACAACACACACCCACGCCACACACACTCAACGCTTTCTCTTTCTCTCTCTCTCTCTCTCTCACCCTCACACACACACACATAAAGTCACACACCCACACACACACACACACACACACACACAACACACACACAACACAACACGCTCGACCTTTCTCTCTCTCTCTCTCTCTCTCTCCTCTCCTCTCTCTCTCTCATCTCTCTCTTTCCTTGTTTTCTTCCTCTCTCTCTCTCTCTCTCTCTTTAAAAGTTCACGTTCAACATAAACAAAAACAGATAAAATAAGCCCTGCCCCCACACCCACCACCACCCATTCTCTCCTCCCATCCCCACCCCCCCAAACTCCACCCTTATTTTCAGGTCTTCCGGGTTCAAAAGGTTCTCCAAAGCCCCCATTCTCTCCCCTAGTAGTATTCTTCGTTACTGCTCAGTAAAAGATCCGTTTTGAGCTCACCCCTCTGCTCACACCCCTTTCAATATAATGCACCCACTCTGTCAACCTTCACACCCCTTCCCCTACTTCTCTCCTTCTTACACGTACCCGGGGGGTGTATGTTCGTGTGTGCGTGTGTGAGTGTGTGTGAGTATGGTGTTTTGTGACTGTGAGTGTTATGGTAACATTTTTATTATTATTATTTTTTTAATTATTACTAGCGCAACGCCTAGACCGGAAATACCGAGCACCGGTAAAGCCTAATACCGGTAATGACAAGTACCGGTAATGCTGGGAAGCAGCAGATTTTTGGGGTCCACGAAATATTATATCATTACTTTTGTGTCTCTCCTTCTTTCAATCTTCTTCTCTCATCCTGTTCCACCCCCCACCCTTCTCCCCACCACCACCCGCCCTCCTACCCACCCCCCCCACCACCCTTCCCCCCACCCCACCACACCGCACCCATCCGCACTATTACTGTGCGTGTCTTCCCTCCTTCGATCTTCTTCTCTCTAGCGCTGTATCCTCACCGCACGCCCCCCCCACCCAACCCCTCCCCACCCCCCCATCTCAACCTGGCCCAGACCTGGAAAGAAGCCGGCAATCGTCAAACCAGCGGAACGGGCAGTCCGTTTTAAAAATCGGCAATTCTCTTTGAATATTAGGGCGGATCTATCATCTAGGGAGGGGGGTTTCCAGGTTTCTGGACCCCCTTTATCTCCGCGCAAATGAAAATTGGCTCATATCGCGCGCGTTTATGAACAGATGCTATTGAAATTTTGCACCAAGATAGTCACTGTCCGTGGGCATGCACGTTCAAATTATGAGTTAATGTCTGGTCTGGTTACGCTGCGGTTTCTGAAAAGGTGAAGCGGCACTTATCGCGCGAGTTTATGAATCGACTCGCTTCCAATTTGGTACACTGATCGTCACCGTCCCCGGTCATCTTCCTGCAAAATTCGAAGGCAATCGACCCAGACATACCGGAGATACGGGCGCCAAGAGGCCGGCGGATACGCGTTTCGCGCATTTGCAAACCGCGCAAATGACACGGCCGCCACGTTTGCCGTTGCCATCAGGGCTCACAGCAAATTTGAAGTGATTCGGTCGAAAAACGGCGGAGTTATAAGGCCGTTTTGTGTTTCACAACACACAAACCACAACACACACACACACGCCACACACGCACGCACGCACGCACACGCACGCACACGCACGCACGACGCACGCACAGCACGCACACCCACACACCCCACACCCACACACACACACCACACACACACAAAACCCTTCGCCTGAGAATATAAAGATTATAAGGAATTTTATATGGTTGAGAGTTTAGGCTACCTCACCCCCACCTAATATTCTTTACGTAAGCCCCCTTCGCGCGCCACTGACCTTTTGATTTGCTTGGTTGTAACTCTCGCTCCCCGTGAGCGTCAGCTCCTTGTTTGGTGGGGTTCTCCCCAGTTCCTTTTTTGTTGGCCCCATCACCGGTTGTACATAAGCACGCCTCCCCCCCCCCCAACACCCCCGAGTGAGCCTTGATAGGCTTTAACCTCTTCTTCTGTTACTTTTCGTTTTATTTCATTCAGGACTGGATCGGTGACGCTACCCATCTTGGTCAGGGATTTTTCTGCGGGTTTTACGAAGAATTGCCCATTCATCATCATCATCATCATCATGAGACTTGTCAATCCTTCCATGAATGGTGATTGCGGAGTTGCCCGTCACCTACCTTACAGCGGTGTGAGGGAGGGGAGATTCAACTCCCACCTGAAGACCTGCGTCAGGGGAAGGTCTCCCACCTGTGTCGTCGTGGTTGTTCGCAGATCATCAGTGGAGAAGCTGGAACGTGTGTGTATACCTATGTTTCAGCTGATGGGATCTGATTCGGTGAGGTGTATAATATCTGCCAGTCTGTCTGTTGTGTTTGTCTGTTTCAGTGAGTGGACAACAGAGAGAGAGAGAGAGAGAGAGAGAGAGAGAGAGAGAGAGAGAGAGAGAGAGGAGAGAGAGGACAGAGACAGAGAGAGAGAGAAACAGAGACCAAAGGGGGGTAGGAGAGGGAGAGGGAGACAAAGGGTCCTTAGAGAGAGAGAGAGAGAGGAGAGAGCACGAGAGAGAGTTCATTTCTCTAGACGTTCTTTCCATTTCTCTCTTGTGTCACCGTCTCTTTTCCCATTACCCTCTGTCTTTGCACCCTCTCTCTGTCTCTGTTCTCTGCTCTCTCCCTCCCTCTCTCTCTCTCTCCTGACTCCCTCATCTCTCTCTCTCTCCTCTCTCATCCTCATCTCCTCTCTCTCTCTTTCTAGACTCTCTCTCACCTCACTCTCTCTCTCTCTTATCAATTGATCATCAAGTATAAGTGCCTATAATTATCATCATTTCCTGTAAATGAGTCTTGTTTGTTGACAGAAAATACAAACAAAATCGAAGTCGGCTAAAAATAAAAAAAACTCCAGGGATCATCCAACTCGCGGAAACACTTGAACACAATGGCACAAATGCACCAGCTAGGGATGAAGAACATTACGTGTGTGACCGTTTTGGTTATTGACGCCAGCAACGTGGGCAGCCACACTGACTGTCTGTGCCGTCTTCGGGGAATAAAAAATCGATTTTTGAAATCCAAAGAGAAAAGATTTAATACTCCTCCACCCCCTGGTGGGGATACCGGGGTGAATCTTTTCGTATAAATAGTTTTCCCCACCTTCTTGAAGTTCTGTGCTAGTAACGTCCTCTAATCGGTCACTCTGTTTGACTCTGCCTTTTCTCTTTGCTTAACTGTCATATACTATCTTTCTGCCTTAACCGGTTCATTCTCATGCCTTCAATAATTTTTTCGCGAAACGCTTTTCAAAAACATGTCCTCCTCCGGCCGAAGTCGGACATGCTGGACCTAACTGTTTCTTAGTTAGGCGCATAACGGCATCATGACGCATCTGTATTCATAATTGACAGGAAACTGTCTGAGCGTTCGAGGAAGACCAAGAAGAAGAAGAAAGAAGAAGAAGAAAAAAGAAGAAGAAGAGGAAGAAGAAGAAGGAGAAGAAGAAAACTTATTGGATGTCTGTTTGATTATTTTTCAATCTATTATGTTGTTCTGTCTAGGGACGCTCCCAAAGAGAATTACTTCGCTGGAGACGGTCTTCCTAGATCCCAACGCCAAAACTTGTACAAGGAACTGAGACAACGAGCATCATTCAGCAGACCTCGTGATGATGAGGAGGAGGAGGAGGAGGAGGAGGAGGATGTTGATGATGGTGATGACGACGTCTTGATCTTGAGAGAAGATAAAGAAGAGGAGAAGGAGGAGGATCGTGATGATGATGGTGATGATGACGTCTTGATCTTGAGAGAAGATAAAGTTGAGGAGGAGAAGAAGGAGGAGGATGGTGATGATGACGTCTTGATCTTGAGAGAAGACAAAGAAGAGGAGGAAGAGGAGGAGGAGGAAGACGAAAAAATTGGAAAAGCAACGTTGATTGTTCGAGTGTAAGATTTATGTTTTTTTAATTTTTTATTATTATTATTATTTATTATTTTGTTTGTTTCTTTGTTGTTGTTTGGGCACAGAGAGAGAGAGGGGGGAGGGGAGAAAGAGAGAAGAAAGAGAGAGTATGTGTGTATTAGCGTACACGCATGTGTATGTGTGTTGCAAAATGTGTGTTTGTATGTGTGTGAAACAAACTTCCTCTCTCTCTATCCGTCAGCGACCGACCCTCTCTGCTTTCATGCTTTAAAATCAAACCTGAAAGCCCACCCTGTTTCCCCGTCATTGAAGCTCATTCTCTCTCTTCCTCCTCTCTCTGTCAGATGACGTTGTAAAATTTGTGAAACCGGGCTCGTTTTCATCAAAATGGCCCCCTGGCGTGAAATTAATGCGTGAGATTGTAATGTACCTTTAAAGGTTGAGTGAAGGCGATTGTCATTATTGGTTTAAACTTTAAAAATGCTGCCCTGCAGAGAGAAGAGAGAGAGACAAGACATCATGAGAGATTTGAGAGAGTAGAGGAGTGGTGTGTATGTGTGTGTCTGTGTGGTGTGGTGTGTGTTGAGTGTGTGTGAGTGTAGATGAGAGAGAGAGAGAGAGAGAGAGAGAGAGAGAGAGAGAGAGAGAGAGAGAGAGAGAGAGAGAGGAGAGAGAGAGAGAGAGAGAGAACAGAGAACTCAGAACTCAGAAACTTTATTTTACAAGGAAAAGAATTTAGGCTGGGCCTAGTCTTCCATTCTGTCCTTGGTTCTAAGCATGCAATACATAACTAATACTATAAATGAACATTGAGACACAGGAACATCGCCAAAAAACAAAATAAAAAAAATAACAACAAACAGTAATATATAGCAACGACATGGCAGGCAGAGCATTAACATAAGCAATAAAAACAAATAAAATAGAAAACTAACCAACCAATTAAACAAAGTAATAGATTAAAAACACCTCTATCACTACAATATACTTCTTCTACTACAATTACTACTACTAGTGTTAGACGGAGCAAAAAGCCCATGGGCGGGTAAGAAGCCCACTCCAACTATGCCACAAAACAAAGCAAATCTCGGTCACATTCTGCCCATGAGACAAGTGTAAATGTTTAGCATTCGTCTTATGGACAAAACCCGA
>CM065698.1:34915535-34920535 GCA_017654935.2 Phymorhynchus buccinoides | reverse complement strand
GAAAGAAAAAAATGAAAGGCAAAACGCAGCAACAAGCAAGCAAGCAAACAAACAAGCATAATCCAAATAAAAACAGAAATGCTGGCAGCAAACTCAACTTAATTAAACTCAACCAGTTTATCGTTCTAATTCTGTTAACAGAATCAACTTAAAATCAACCCGGTTTAGCTTTCTAATACTGTTAACAGAATGTTGCCGTTCTCCAATCGTATCCAGGAAGTAGAGAGAAAAACGAGAAACTAACACAGCTCACCACGCCACGTCACTCAAATTTCCATCCGGGTGCACAGAGTCCCAGCATGTATTGCGCGCTAAAAACAAAATGGCGCCGTCCAGAGGAAGGAAGAAAGAAGCGAAGCAATATTTCATTGGCTGAGATGAAGCCAGAGCAATATGTTATTGGCTAGAATCAATCTTCAAATGGACGTGGGTCTGATTCATTTAATTCAGCTGCCATGACAGTTTTCCATCAACAAGATGTAGTATTCATTTATGACATAGGAGGAGAGGCAGAGAGGGAAAGTATTTAAGGAAAAACAAGTTGTTTGTGTTGTCTTGCAAGTTGCTATGTCATCGCTTTCGTCAGTGTGGGCGTTGTCGTCATCGTTGTCATCTCCGCCATCTTTGTTGTCTTCGTTTCTGTTGTTGTTGTTGTTGTTGTTGATGATGTTGTTGTTGAAGTTCTCGAAGCAGCGTTGGGTTTTATTCTTATTCTTGTTTTTTAATTTTTGTATTGAGCATTCTAGTTGTTGTTGTTGCTTCTTCTTGTTCTTCGTCTGCGTTCCCGCGCCATAATGGGTAAGGTACGCATGTGTCCGGTTTTCAGTTTTCACTGGTCTCCCCGCTGCTTACAGCGGGCACATTCCGATTTCGGAGGAGCTCAAAGGAAAAACATTAGTTGGAATATTTTTTTGAAGAAAGGCAGGAGAATGGGCCACAAAGTCAGAAAGATACTAGATGATAGAAAGCAAATTGAAAAGGCAGAGTCAAAGAGAGTGACAGATTAGAGGAAGTTACAAGCCCAGAACTTCCGGAAGGTGGGGGAACAATTTTTTTTTATTTTTATTGACACTTTTGTTGACATTTTCCAATTAATACAAGATGAAACTGAAAAAAATTAACTCTTGTTTTTACAAAAGACCCCCCGGTATCCCCGCGGGGAGGTTATTGTTGCTAATTGTTTAGCTTGTTATCATTGTTGCTTCGTTCTGGCTTTGCTTGTCATTGTGGATGTCATTACCGTTCAAGTGTTTGTTGCTGTTGTTAATCAGCATGAATGTTGACGTTGTTGCAATTGTTTACCCCAGATACTAGCACTCTTCATTACGGCTATGGCTGCTATCCATCGTTTGATGGTTGTCCGTCACCTCAGAGAGGAGACGGACTATGCGATCGTCGCGGGTTTTTGTGTTGTTTTTTCTTTCTCTCTGTCCCAAAGATTTCTCGTTTTCTGTTGTTTTCCACGAACGTACGTAAACACATACGCGCACGCACAGAGAGGGAGAGAGAGACAGAGAGAGAGAGAGAGAGGAGAGAGAGAGAGAGAGAGAGAGAGAGAGAGAGAGAGAGAGAGAGAGAGAGAGAGAGCAAACAAAAATAACCCACAAAAAAACAACCAAGAACCAATTTGACGAAGGTGTACATGTGCGCTGGTGTGTGTGCGTGTGATGTTTTTTTCTTCTGTCAGAACCACTCCAGTATTGGTGATGCTGTTTGCCTGATGGGTGTCGACGTTTCCAAGTGGTCCGCCCCCCCCCCCCCCCCCCCATTGAATTCGTACCCCCCGGTTTCACACAGCATGTCCTTTCGTCACTGCACATAGCAGACCCATTGATTTCATACTCCTCTCTGTTTTCATTGATTTGATCTTCTCTCGCTTTTATCAACGGATGAAGAAAGATACTCTGAGTCTAGCAATGGACTCGTTTCTTGAAGAAAAAAAGAAAAGAAAAAAGAACAAACAAATACAGTGTACAAGAGAGGGAGTGTGTGCACCAGAGAAAAAAAATGAAAACCCGAGTGGTATTGGCCAGAGTAGAGTGGCACAGAGGTAACGCGTTCGCCTCGTATACAATAAACCCGAGTTCGAGCCTGGGTACAGGGCGTTTTTTCTTCTCATTCTGCACTAGGCCTTACGGTCTGAACGTGGAGTCTTTCGGATGAGGCGATGAACCGAGGTCCCGTGTGCCCATGCACTTAGCACACGTCGAGCCCAACGGCAACGAAAAAGTTGTCATTTCGTCACAATTTACACCCACACACCCACACCCTTTTCCTTCCTCATCAGTAACACAAAAATCGCATGCAAAAAAAAAAAAAATGGGTGGCGCGCCTCTGGCTGAGACGCGCTCTCCAGGTGGGAGCAACCTGAATTGCACAGAGACGCCTCTGTGACTATAAAGTACCAAATACCCAAATACCAAGAAGGTTCTATCGTATAAGGCATTGTGAAAGCTGGCAGTACTTTCTGGCATACATATGATTATATCCCTCGGAATACATTGAGAAGGAAACGGGGACGTGCGAATAAGATAAAGAAGAGCAACATAAAGAGAGAGAGAGAGAGAGAGAGAGAGAGAGAGAGAGAGAGAGAGAGAGAGAGAGAGAGAGAGAGAGAGAGATGGAGAGAGAGAGAGAGAGAGAGAGAGAGAGAGAGAGAGAGAGAGAGAATGGAGAGAGAGAGAGAGAGAGAGGTAGAGAGAGAGAGAGAGAGAGAGAGAGAGAGAGAGAGAGAGATGGAGAGAACGAACGAACGAACGAACGAATCTTTTTTTTATTGATGGTTAAGAATAAGCATAGCTTCTTTACATCTTGCCATCAAAAAAGAGAAAATGCAACAACAAATAATTCATGAATAAACAACATTAGCTAGTAAATCATAATGTAGACCAAAAACGCAAGAAAAAGTACACGAAAATACCAAGAAAACACACACACGCGCGCACACACGCGCGCGCGCACACACACGCTCACACACGCACGCACGCAAAAACCGACACAGACACACACACAGACACAGTAACAAACGTCTACGCTAACATCAAGATAAATAACCATACATATCAAGTCACATCATAATAATTAAAAATCGATGACACATGAAAACATATGAATGAGAACATCGAATTGGCGCTAGTGACAAATTATGGATGATGAGGACTAGAATAAATATTTATTACTTTGAATTAACAAACTCTGTCATCAACAGCTTATGGTAGTTATGTTTAAAACTGCTCAAACTACCTTTGATTGATGAAGTAGCGAGGATCGTGTTCCACAAAGCACCACCAGAATAGGTTAGGCTTGACTTGAAAAGGTCAATGCGCGGCAAAGGTAACATGAGTTTGTGTGTATGGCGTTGATCATTAGTTATAAATTTATTTGTGAGTGATGGTGGAGCACAACCAGATAATATTTTGAACATAAAAACAGCCTTGTTGAATGTAAGTTTCAAATGGAAAGGCAAGATGTCTAATGTCACATAATCCGAAATGGTTAATGTTGACGATTTAGCTAAGACTAATTTCAGAGCACGTCTATAAAGACTTGACAGTGGCTTTAGAATATTTTCACTTGCACCATCCCAGATAGTTGATGCATAATTTATATGGGATTCAATAAAGGAATGAAAAAATATTTTACGAGAATGTAAGTCTAAAAAGTGTTTAATTTTGGATAATTGAAATATTTTTTGGGAGACACATTTGCAAACATTTGACACATGTTCAGACCAGGAGAGGTTTTCGTCAACAACTACACCAAGAACTTTGTGGAAAGAAACTTGATTAATATTGTTACCGTTTATAAGAAGAGGAGGGACATTAAGATGAAGATTTTGTCGTTTCTGTCTACTTGTTATAACCATAAATCTAGTCTTTAATGGATGGAGACTCATGTGATTTAATTCAGACCAGTTAAGTAATTCATCAATGCTCTTTTGTAATATAGACAATACAGTTCTGTAATCAGAATGACTTGAATGCAGTGTAGTATCATCTGCGATTAATTCGCACAGAGAACTGAGAACTAGAGGCAAATCATTAATGTAGATAGTGAATAATAAGGGTCCAAGAACTGAACCTTGAGGTATACCATACTTGGTTGTTAGAGTGGTAGACATAGCGCCATTAATTGCAACAATCTGCTTCCTATCAGTTAAAAACGATGAAAGAAGCTCTATTATGTTAGTAGATATACCATATATTTTAAGCTTTTTTAGAAGTAGGGAATGATCAATGACGTCAAATGCTTTCGCAAAATCAACTATAAGGACACCAGTTAGTTCATTGTTATTAATATTGGATAGCCACTTATCTACTAGGCTAGTGAGTGCTGTGTGGCAAGAATGTTTAGCTCTAAACCCAGACTGGCAAGGATGGAGTAGATCGAAATGATCAAAATTATTGATAATATGTTTTTTTATATGAGTTTCAAAAGGTTTAGATAGGGCAGAAATGATAGATATAGGCCTGTAATTGGACAGGTCTGAGCGATCGCCAGATTTATATATAGGAGTGACTTTAGCCACTTTGAAAGCTTTAGGGAATTGATTTTTTGAAATAAACAAATTATAGACATAAGTTAGTGATTCGGTAATAACTGGAGCAGAGTGTTTTAAAATTTTACTATCAATATCATCAAGTCCTCTAGTACTAGTTGGTTTTAGGTGGATTAGTGCATTATAAACCTCATAAGTGGCCAGAGGGGGTATACTAAGTTCAGATAAAATTTCTTTTTTAGAACAAAAATCGTGTAAATATTTAAGATCGTTTTCTGAGGATTTGTCTGAACTAATAATGGAACTAGCTATTTCTGAGAAATGTGCATTTAACGTATCAGGAGATAGATCCTTTATTACATGATGTTTTACATTCGCATGCTTATTAGTTAACTGATTTATGTACAGCAAACAAACAACTACACGACAAGTGTAAAGTGACGTTATTTTATTCACAAGAGACAAAACAAAACAAAACTAATGGATATTTCGGCGAATGCGC
>CM065698.1:34893035-34903035 GCA_017654935.2 Phymorhynchus buccinoides | reverse complement strand
TATTAAGTTGGGGTTAGTTTAGTTTAATAAAACTGAAAGAACCACACTTTGAGATTGAAAGCCATAAACATGAGGGGGGGGGGGGGGGGGGCGCGTAGCAGGGGGTGTTCGAATAGGCAGGGTAATATTGGGGAAAGAAAGTACACTAAGGAAAGATAAGTAAAAGAAGGAATGACTGCTGTACCTTGTCACAGCTTACAAATATAAGGGTAGATAAAGGCACCCGAGGAGGGGAGTACACGTTTCGATTAATATAATCTTCATCGGGTGTGGTGATAGCAGGTTTGGTGGCTGTATTAATTTTGTAGTCACAGGTGAGCGCAGTTCGGTTCATTGAAGTATACACAGTAGCTTTTCTCAGCTCCTTTCAGTTCATGCCTTTTGTTAACACTCGTCACCAGCATAAACCAATTTAAAGTGTCTTATCCATTAGGCTTACATTGTTTTATGGTAGTATACCACTTATAAGGTCTTTTCCTATCCCTAACCACAATCAATGATAAGAATATTTGCCGCTGTTAAAAGAAATGACTAGAAACAAATAGATTTCTGTGAAAAACTGAAAGGAGCCAGAATGAGGGGAATTAGTGTACTGTGAGTAGCAATGGGAGAAAATTGCTACTTCAGTGAACTGAACTGCGCTCACCTGTGACTTCAAACACAGCCACCAAACCTGCTATCACCACACCCGATGAAGATTCTGTGAATCGAAACGTTGTGTCTCCCCTCCTCAGGTGCCTTTTTCTACCCATATATTTGCCAGGAAAGATAATGCAGGAAACATGTGGACAAAGGACAGATATTAACAATAGGAAAGGTTCAAGGGACAGAACATGGGGAAGGAGATGAACACAGGACAGACAATAGCAGAAAGATAATGACCACAGGGCAGACAATAGCAGAAAGATAATGACCACAGGGCAGACAATAGCAGAAAGATAATGACCACAGGGCAGACAATAGCAGAAAGATAATGACCACAGGGCAGACAATAGCAGAAAGATAATGACCACAGGGCAGACAATAGCAGAAAGATAATGACCACAGGGCAGACAATAGCAGAAAGATAATGACCACAGGGCAGACAATAGCAGAAAGATAATGACCACAGGGCAGACAATAGCAGAAAGATAATGACCACAGGGCAGACAATAGCAGAAAGATAATGACCACAGGGCAGACAATAGCAGAAAGATAATGACCACAGGGCAGACAATAGCAGAAAGATAATGACCACAGGGCAGACAATAGCAGAAAGATAATGACCACAGAAAGCAGACAATAGCAGAAAGATAATTACCACAGGGCAGACAATAGCAGAAAGATAATGACCACAGGGCAGACAATAGCAGAAAGATAATGACCACAGGGCAGACAATAGCAGAAAGATAATGACCACAGGGCAGACAATAGCAGAAAGATAATGACCACAGGGCAGACAATAGCAGAAAGATAATGACCACAGGGCAGACAATAGCAGAAAGATAATGACCACAGGGCAGACAATAGCAGAAAGATAATGACCACAGGGCAGACAATAGCAGAAAGATAATGACCACAGGGCAGACCATAGCAGAAAGATGATGACCACAGGGCAGACAATAGCAGAAAGATGATGACCACAGGGCAGACAATAGCAGAAAGATGATGACCACAGGGCAGACAATAGCAGAAAGATAATGACCACAGGGCAGACAATAGCAGAAAGATAATGACCACAGGGCAGACAATAGCAGAAAGATAATGACATAATGCCACAGAGACAATATGATGACCACAGGGCAGACAATAGCAGAAAGATAATGACCACAGGGCAGACAATATCAGAAAGATAATGACCACAGGGCAGACAATAGCACCACAGGGCAGACAATAGCAGAAAGATAATGACCACAGGGCAGACAATAGCAGAAAGATAATGACCACAGGGCAGACAATAGCAGAAAGATAATGACCACAGGGCAGACAATAGCAGAAAGATAATGACCACAGGGCAGACAATAGCAGAAAGATAATGACCACAGGGCAGACAATAGCAGAAAGATAATGACCACAGGGCAGACAATAGCACCACAGGGCAGACAATAGCAGAAAGATAATGACCACAGGGCAGACAATAGCAGAAAGATAATGACCACAGGGCAGACAATAGCAGAAAGATAATGACCACAGGGCAGACAATAGCAGAAAGATAGACCACAGGGCAGACAATAGCAGAAAGATAATGACCACAGGGCAGACAATAGCAGAAAGATAATGACCACAGGGCAGACAATAGCAGAAAGATAAATGACCACAGGGCAGACCATAGCAGAAAGATGATGACCACAGGGCAGACAATAGCAGAAAGATAATGACCACAGGGCAGACAATAGCAGAAAGATAATGACCACAGGGCAGACAATAGCAGAAAGATGATGACCACAGGGCAGACAATAGCAGAAAGATAATGACCACAGGGCAGACAATAGCAGAAAGATAATAGCAGAAAGATACCACAGGGCAGACAATAGCAGAAAGATGATGACCACAGGGCAGACAATAGCAGAAAGATGATGACCACAGGGCAGACCATAGCAGAAAGATGATGACCACAGGGCAGACAATAGCAGAAAGATGATGACCACAGGGCAGACCATAGCAGAAAGATGATGACCACAGGGCAGACAATAGCAGAAAGATGATGACCACAGGGCAGACCATGGAGGGGGGAACCAGATGGACACATTAAGGGACAGCAGAAATGAAACAAATGAATTGCAATCAAATCCAAAATCTTTGTCAAATTGAAATTCCCAGAAAGTAACGCATTATGCCTTCATACTGGATATAAACTAGATAACACCCTCACAACACTTATCTGGCTTCATTATTATTGCTTTGCTATTCAAAACAAAAATGTCTTATCTGACTCTGTTTGCCTGTGAGCTTATGAGTCTGTCTGTCTGTCTGTCTGTCTCTCTCTCTCTCTCTCTCTCTCTCTCTCTCTCTCTCTCTCTCTCTCTCTCTCTCTCTCTCTCTCTCTCTCTCTCTCTCTCTCTTTATTTTCTTGTAAGGAATATGACATGTTACGCAAAACATGTCTCATATTCACTAAATTCAATTTGCAGAGGTATAATTTCTGTAACGTACTTGCTTCAGAGAATGAAAATGTCATAAAGTGTTATGCTTTGTTTTCAGCTAAAGCTACAAAGCTTAGCAAAGAGAAATTGGATTGTTGCATATAACTTTGTGGTGCATTACCCGACTTACCCGATTGGTAGCTTACATATTATTGTTGGTTGGTCAGTCTAACAGTTATTCTTTAGTGTACATTTATTTTGCTCTAATGTAATCTATCTATGTATGTAAGATGATTTATGTTATGTTCCTTAAAAAAATCTTATGAACTGATTTAGTCGCCAGTTAGGCTTATGTTCTTTAGTTCATGGTTTGTGCTTCCTACTTGGCATTGGAGCATTGTTTGCTAATGTCAATAAAATTCATGTTTCAATTTCAATTTCAATCTCTCTCTCTCTCTCTCTCTCTCTCTCTCTCTCTCTCTCTCTCTCTCTCTCTCTCTCTCTCTCTCTCTCTCTCTCTCTCTCTCTCTCTCTCTCTCTCTCTCTCTCTCTCTCTCTCTCTCTCTCTCTCTCTCTCTCTCTCTCTCTCTCTCTCTCTCTCTCTCTCTCTCTCTCTCTCTCTCAATTCCTAATCGACTTCATAACGTCACCAACCATCGTCAAAAGTGCACTTTTAGCGTGGTACCCTTGCTGTCATATTTCGTATCTTCCAAGATTCTTTAATAACCAGACACGACTAGATATTTATGGCAGAGAAATATCGGCAAAATGTCAACAATTTCTGAACAAAAATCGGGTTTGTTTCTAATTCAAATAACAAAATCGCCTTTCCAAACAAGCCCATAATTATGTTCTTCTAAACACCCACGATATGTTTTCCAACATTAAAGGGGCACCCTGATGGATGAGTTTTTTTTGTAAGAAACACGTCCAGATCACCAGGAAAACACCCTTTACAGAGATTGCAGCACTCACTTTGCTCTGGTTTCCTATATATCAAACCGTCAAATCGGCGATTCCTCCTTGGCGGAGGTGCTGGAAGTCAAATTATTTCACCCAAAGAGAAGGCGTGTGCCGTCTCTTTGTCTCTTTTCTAATGGCCGCCTGTGTTTAGATCAAATCGTTTGCACGAAATTTTCGCAATACAAGCCTTTTTTTCTTCTTTTTTTTACAATTGTATACAGTGTATCTAAAGGAGTTTCGCTCACAACAAAGGAAATAGATCATTTTTGTGGGGTTTTTACTGCATTGCAAAAAAGAAACACCCCGCTTCAACCACAATGAATGACCTCCACCCACCCCATTCAAAATGGCTACTCTCTCCGGCTTCTCCGCCAAGGAAGAATCGCCGTTTTGACGGTTTAATTTCTAGGAAACCAGAGCAAAGTGAGTGTTCCGATCCTTGAAAGGTCTGTCTTTCTGGTGATCTCGACGTGTTTATTTGCAAAAACTCATCCGTCAGGGTCCACCTTTAAGAAACATGGTAAAGTCAACTATCACAATATTGCAACATCTGTCAATATTTCCATGGGCAACTCGCTATCCAAGACAGAAATAGAACAGTGTTCACGCCCCTTTTTTTTGGTTCCCTTTATGTTCTATTTTTACCAGTCGCGAAGCGAAACTGGTATTGTTTTCACTTTGTCCGTCCGTCCGTCCGTGTTCAAATTTGCTCCAAATGCATATTTCGGTGTAAAATGGCCTCACATAGAGTTATCAGTGTGTTTCAACGGGGAAAAAACAGGGCCTGTATTCACGTTGAGATAGCATGAGACTTAGCATGATGCTAACTTAGAAGCTCTTCCAATGTCCTATAGGATTTAATAGGACTTTTGGAAGAGCTTCTAAGTTAGCATGATGCTAAGTCTCATGCTATATCAACGTGAATACAGGCCCTGGTTTGTTTGTTTGTCTGTTTGTTTGTCTGTCTGTGACAGCGATAACTCGAGAACGCTTGGATATATCACCATGAAAATGTACAGGTGGATACTAGGGGTCAAAAGCTTGGACAAGTTCGAATTTAGGCAAATTCGGGTTAGCGGTTAAGGGTTTGGGTTGATATTAGGGTTAGGGTTAGGGTTTAGGGTGAGAGTGCAGGCGTAGGTCGCGATTACGTCAGTCTTTAGTGTTTAGTAGATGTAATAATCTGTCTTTAGTGTTTAGTAGATGAAATAATGTGTAATTTACAAACAATCGGAAGATTCTTTGCTTACTGAAGACTTTACAGAAACTCTTTCAACTGCAGCCCGGCGGTCTATTTTTAGCATTCCAATCATTACATACAAACAGTAAAATTGAACAAAGGGTAAATACTCTCTTTTCTAATTAACTCCCCTCCACCAAAGTTGATTACGATACCATTCACCTAGCAATGCGTGGGTCAGAACCAAAGTGAGACAAACAAAGCATCATTCTCAAAAAAGAATATGCCAAGTTCGCCTTTATGACCCTCCACCCACACAGTACACATCAACAATGGTGGAGAGGACAACATACAAACAAATCAGCATATATACAAGAGTGGCATAGCCTTCTAACCTTGCATATATGTTACACATAAACAACACACAACACAGAACAAACTGGTAAGCCTCGAAAGGAAGTTTGATTAATCAAAGAATTAAATAGTGAG
Source organism: Phymorhynchus buccinoides (assembly GCA_017654935.2). NCBI lineage: Eukaryota > Metazoa > Mollusca > Gastropoda > Neogastropoda > Raphitomidae > Phymorhynchus > Phymorhynchus buccinoides. Next base: position 34,897,341 of record CM065698.1, on the reverse strand, counting down.
GCAAACAGTAGCTTCCCCTGGCTTTTCAATCATTTAAATCTGGGAACCAGAATTTTATCGCCGCACCAATTCATAACTTCTTAGATCGTTTGGAAAACATTTTCAACTATTTATCATATTTATATTTATCCAAAAAAAGTACCGCATACTCGTCGTGTCTGTTGTAGCGTCTGTATTACGTATGTTTATAACTAACCTATTATTGTATGCCCAAAAGTTTTTTTCGGTCTGTATTTTTGTTTGTGGCACAAGCAACGAACTATATATAAATCAAACCCAAGTAAAAATGTCTCATATGTGCCCTTATGGGCCGAGAGGACGTAAAAACCTAAGCTTCACCTCAACGAACTATATATCCGTTTAATTTGAAGGGATTCTGTCAAACTATTCGGAAGATATCCTTGGGACAGAGGAGAAAACATTACCCTCCGATTTTCAGGGTCCATCGATCTCCTTGACCTTGATTGGGACACAATATTCGACAGTTTTAACCTTGTCCATCTGTACGTGTTTAAATTTGCTCAAAATGCATATTTCATGGTAAAATGGCCTTACATACAGTTATCGGTGTGTTTCGATGAAAAACTCCACGGTTGGTCTGTTTGTTTGTCTGTCACATTGCCCAATTCTATTCATTCATAAATTTGGACGAGTTCAAAATTGGGTAAAATGGGATTAATGGTTAGGGTCTGGGTCAAGATTAGGGTTAGGGTTGCTCAAAATGCGTATTTTGGCGTTAAATGGTCGTACATGTGGTTTTCAGTATATGTTGATAAAAATGTCCAGGGTTTGTCTGTCTATCAGTCTGTTTGTCTGTCTGTATGTCTGTATGTCTGTGAACGTTATAACTCACGAACTCTTGTAGATAACAACGTGGGTGCATACTTGAGGTCAAAAGCTTGAAGAAATTTGAATTTGGGCGAAATCAGGTTAGGGTTTGGGTTATGATTAGATTTAGTGTTAAGGTTAGGGGTGCAAGCGTGTGTCGCGACTGGGTCAGTTTACGCAAGTATTCTAGTTTGTTTTGTTTTTCTTTCCTTTCCTTTGTTGCTATAGATAAAACCCTTGTGAAGCTGGTCTTAGGATAAACTAGTGGATTCTTTAGAGGAGATTGATTTTTTAATTGCTGCTAATGTATAAGCTGATTTGTTTTATTTCATAATGATGGCTATTCAGTATCATTGAGTTAATCATTGTGTTATTTAGTTCTTTAAAAGAATATTGTCTTGTTGTAACATGCATTATGGAAGAAGAGAACCTTCTGTGCAAGGGGCAAGAAGAAAAGGAACAAAAAAGACATAATATAACAGTGAATGCCACCCCCTTCACGCATAGGCCACGTTCTCGCTACGTCCTCCACGATCAGCTAGAACGTGGCTGATCGTAGCAAGGTCGTGGTGTAGCGTACTGTGGTCGGGTGTAACGTGTTAAAGACCCACCAGATCACGTGTCAAAATCACGGGTTTCACGTGTTTTCCTTCTTATAGCTGGTATGAAATCTTGTTTTGACCAGGTTTAACTTCCATACAAATGCCCCCAAATTGAAAACGAAACATCATTTTAAAAAGCAGCCTCAATTTCAAGTGGGGGGCATTTTCATATGGGTCACAGCTACCCAGAAAAATAAAGGACTTAATCGTGGTGCGTCAGTGTGTCTTTAAAGACTCACGAGATCACGTTTTCCTTCTCATAGCTGGTGAGAAATCTTGTTTTGACCAGGTTTAACTCCCATATAAATGCCCCCAAATTGGAAACGAAACATCATTTAAAAGAGAAGCCTCAATTTGAAGTTGGGGATGTTTCTATGTGGGTCACAGCTACCCAGAAAAAAAAGCAAGGGACTTAATCCAGCCGGCTCAGTGTGTCTTTAAGAGCGGCGTGGGGTCTTGGTAGAAGCGTGGAAATAGTGGAAGGCTGCGTTTTCGCTGCGCGCACTTTGAACATGCTCTGGGGCAGTGGGTGGATGCCTCGTACCTCCATACGGGGAGCTGGACAACCCCGCCCCCTCCCTGAGTCTCTTCTTCACGTGTGATGGGGGTCTAACAGTGAAGGGGCTGTGATGAAGGAGTAAATTATATATAGACGTTTTTGGGGTTTTTTCCCTAATACAAATTGGGAACCATTGCGCAACCTCAAGTCACTTATAGTCTTTTTAGACGGCGTGACTAAAACGTTTAAAGATTTGAAGATCTACAATCTGACAATGCCGTGTGTCTGTCAAGCATCCAATATTGGACATCAATCATCCAGCAGGCATATTGTATATCGCTCGCAAGTTTCTGGACATCGGCAGTTCATTAATATATAACCCTGTGGTGCATATTTCACATTGATCATCTACGCCTTTTATGGAGTCTTTTCAATTTCTTGTGGCTAGTCCCCCGGCCTCCCACCCCCACCCCCCGTGGGGATACCGGGGGGGGGGATCTTTTGTACAAATAGTTCCCCCACCTTCAGGAAGTTCTGTGCTTGTAACTCCCTCTAATCTGTCACTCTTCGACTCTGCCTTTTCCCTTTGCTTGCTGTCATCTGCTATCTGTCTATATCAATGGTCTATTCTCCTGCCTTTTTTCTATGCATTTCATTTAGTCCATGCTTGTGTTTGATAAAGGGAAGTCAATACATTTCCGAAATATTACCAGCAACAACGTGGGCGTTCGGGTTTTTGTTCATCATTTTTTTCTATAAATTCTTAAAAAGATTTATATGCGTCCTTAGGACCGGAAGCACGTTCATATTAATATCCGTTCGTTCTTCTGCCGAAGTGGGACATGCTGGGCCTAACTATTTATTAGTTTGGCGCATAACGGCAGCATGACGCATTTACGCTCACGTGACAGGAAACTGTCTGAGCGAACGAAGAAGAAGAAGAAGAAGAAGAAGAAGAAGAAGAAGAAGAAGGAGTCCCCCGGCCTTGTAGTCATGAGTGTCTCTTAGACAGTCAACACGGGTAGCAGTATGTAAATTAGACAAAAACGCCCCAAACGATTCGTTGTTTAGCCTAATTTACATACTATTACCTATTTTGACTGTCTAGCACGCACTCATGACTACATGGCCAGATATGTAGTAGGCCTACTGTGGCAGGGGAGTTCTCAAATAGCGCGAATAGGTCCATTTGCGCTACGTTTTCTCTATAGTAGAGTCCTCTATAGAATTGTATAGATGTACAATTTGCGCGAACATGAAGCATGCAGTTTGCGCGACTATCCCACATAGAGAGACAGAGAGAGACGGAGATAGAACGCACAAACGAACGGACACACACACGCGCACGCGCACACACACACATACACACACACACACACACACACACACACACACACGCACGCACGCACGCACGCACGCACACACACACACACACACACGCGCGCGCGCGCGCACGCATGCACGCACACGCACGCACACACACACACACACACACACACACACACACACACACACACACACACACACACACACACACACACACACACACACACACACACACACACACACACACACACACACACACACACACACACGCACGCACACACATCTCATTTTAATTCATTGATTTGTTGTTTTCTTCTTTTATTTTCTTAAAGTCTAATATCACCATTGTTTTGAACTTTTTGACTATCACACATTGACGGAAGGGGGTCGCGCTTTTTTTTCTTCTTTTTTTAATTCTATATCAAACATTCGCGCATTTTGCGTGCAGAAAAGTATTCGCGCTTTTGGTATGTTCGCTCAAGTTGACGGTTGCCCGTGGCAGGGACGTTAAACGCCACTTCACCACTATCACCATCACCACTTACTTTGTTTGATCTTGTGACTTGGGTAAGGAAGCACGTGCCACGGATCAGCTTCAAGCTTTCGTCCCTCCCACGCTGTCCGCATCTGATCAAGTTTGGACCTTATAGCGTCGCGACGAAAATGGAGTTTTTACGTCCTCTTGGTCTGAATCAGACACATATGGGACATTTGTAAATACAAATATGGTGGGAACAATACTGGAGGCAATGCCCGGAGGCAGTACGAAACCAGTAAAGTCCCGATTTTTTTTATTAATGCAGATAGGTGTAGCGGTGACCACGCCTCGGTTAAACCTCATCGGCTATGGCACCGCCACAAGTATATTTGCTGACCTTATAGCGTGTAATACGTTTCCCATTATATGTGGCAACTGGGCTCAAGTCGCATACTATGAGAGGATCAGGCAGAATCGTACCAGTGACGACAGACATGTGCGCAAGATTTATCTCCATAGACCGCGCTTGGAGTTATTCGAATCCGGTCTGCATTATTCCAGAGGTTCCTTATG
>CM065698.1:34858035-34863035 GCA_017654935.2 Phymorhynchus buccinoides | reverse complement strand
TGTGTGTGTGTGAGCATGAATGTGTGCATACATGTGTGCTTGTGTGTGTTTTGGTTTTGTGGGTTGTGTGTGCACGCATGTGTTTGTGTGTGTGTTTGTGTGCGTGTCTGTGTGTCTGTCTGCGTGCGTACGTTTTGTTGTGTGAGGGTGTTTGTGTATGTGTGTTGGTGTATGTGGTCAGTCCATGCGGCTCGGTTGCTGTGACTTGCCGAATGGGGTATGAACGAGTTGGCTTCGATAAATGTGTGTGTTTATGTGTGTGCGTGTGCGTGTGTGTGTGTTAGAGAGAGAGAGAGAGAGAGAGAGAGAGAGAGAGAGAGAGAGAGAGAGAGAGAGAGAGAGAGAGAGAGAGAGAGAGAGTTGCTTTGTATAATTATGCGCTGTTGCTGGTTGGTGTCACTCTTGAATGCTGTTTTTGTTGTCTGTTGATGAATCATTGATTGTAAAGCGCTTTGGGCTCATCTGATGTAAAGCGCTATATAAATGTACAATTATTATTATTATTAAAAGGCATCAAATTGGGGTCTATTATCCAAAGACCCTATTGTCTCAGTTTTGGGAAGTAAGGATAGACCTTATTTTAGATATGTCACAGAAGAATCCTCAATACTGCAGATGGATGTTATTCTCTACCCAGGTAAATTTAATGGAAACGTTTGGCTGAAATATGGCTGGCGGTGAAAGGGTTAAAATGAATGAGTTGAAAACTCAGGCGTTGCAAGTATTCTAGCGGCGTGCTGCGAAAAAAAAGAGAGTGAAATCCATCCGTTATTTTTCAAATAATCAATGTTTTTGTAATACTTAAATCTGATTTACAGGGATTACATTGATATGACTTGCCATTTTGGTAAATTGGACTCCACACTCAGCAACATCGGTACTTAAAGAATCATTCTGCCAAGTTCTGCTAAGATTGAATCAGTGGTTTAGACACTATGACACGGAACGTGTTTTGATCACACACAGAGAGATAGACATAGATACTGTCTTCTTCTTTCACTCAGCATCCTCTGTCATCGTTTTGGCGATTATAATGCTATGTAGGCTATTTTCAGAATCATCAATACACACGGATACACACCAGGGGGGGGGGGGGTACCTGGGTTCCGTAACCCCCCTCCCCCTCCCACCAACCAACAAAAAGAAGTAGAGAAAGAGAAACAAAAGACAGACAGAGAGTCATACTTTACTGTTTTGTTGATCTAGGGTACAATTTAAAGGGAATTTGGGCACTTTATTTTGTTAAAAAAAGCTTCAGCTTCAGGGGGCAACGCCCCCTGACCCCCACCAGGGGCCTTACCCCTGGACCTCCCCCGGCCCCCCAGACCCCCCCCCCCCCCCCCCCCCCTCTCCCTGTTGTGACCCAGGTCCGGCCCTGCACTCGGACAGACAAAACAACCGCACAGACCCTCGTTCCCATGCCAATATACCCCCCGTTTGTTTTAGAACTGGGATTACAAAAGGGAACTAATATAAGAAGAGTCGTTAGTTCCGTCTGGCGAGGTCACTCCGATGGGACATTGAAATGCACAGCGAATGACTTCCCTTGGATCGTGACGTCAGCCGTAGTTTGAGGTAAAACCACGAAGTTTTGTGGGCAAAGCGGACACCACAGGAATTCAGAGAAGACTGCAGAGTGTATACTAGGGCTGTTTTGCTATGTCAGTGCGCATTCAGTGCGCGCGCGCGCGCTTTATGTATGTACATGTGTGTGTGTGTCTGTGCGTGTGTGTGTGCGTGTGCGTGCGTATGCGTATGTACGTGTAGCTAAGTGTAGCGACGTGTGTGTGTGTGTGTGTGTGTGTGTGTGTGCGTGTGTGTGTGTGTGTGTGTGTGTGTGTGTGTGTGTGTCTCTTCCTTGTTGTCTCTGAGAGAGAGAGAGAGAGAGAGAGAGAGAGAGAGAGAGAGAGAGAGAGAGAGAGAGAGAGAGAGAGAGAGAGAGAGANGAGAGAGAGAGAGAGAGAGAGAGAGAGAGTCGCTAACAAAGGCTTTAGATAGCATGGAAAGCCACACGCAAAACTGCATCTCCATACACACAGACTTTTATAAAAGTAAAACAAAGCCAATCACATAAACTGGGACAATAAGACAAATAGAATTTCGATCCAGCAACACAGTCATTCTGAACTACGGTATGATGATGACATGAGAATACATGCCTACAAAAACAATATTTTGAGTTTCTAGTTACATACATTATGCCTGAAAGGAAATGAAAAGTGGTCGAAATAAACCATGACACAGACGATAATGATGTCGACGGTGTAGATGGTGTAGGTACTATTATTGCTGCATTTTTAAGCGTTATTCTTGCCTCGTTTGTTTTTCTTCCGTTTTTTTTTCAAAACTGATTATGTCTTGATTTAAAATGTATTTTAAAAATGCGTTCTGCTTTTACTGGAGTAATTGTTTGTATTCGTCCAGTTTGTTAATTACAATATTGCAGTGTTATTAGTTATTAATTTATTATTCGGTAAAGGTCAAGATGTGCCACCCCCCCTACCTATCTCGGTTAATTGTATTTAGTGTACTGCAGTACATAGTGGGGGGTAGGGTTAGGTTTAGGGGTAGGGTTAGGGTTAGTATTCCAAAAAAGTAATTAGCTAAAAATGTTCCTAAAATAACAGCTTTATGTATGGTAAGAAAGGCAAAAAACGGAAAAAATACAATTAACCGAGAAATGCATGGGGGGTGGCACATCTTTACCTTATATTCTTTAATTGTTGTTGATAAATGTGTTTATTGTTGTTTTTCCTTATGTGCACCCGGCTGCAATTTCTCTGTTATGGGATAATAAAGATGATTTTATTTTATTTTATTTTATTTGACAGAGACTCAAATGTCACAGTAACGACCAGTGATGATTTTGGTGACTGCATAATTATTATGGAATTACAATGTTGACATGATCTTCAAAGCCACCCATCACAGACGGGTGGAAAGTGCCTGTCCTTCCTTCTTCCCCTTCCCCATTGAAATCTGACCCTCGGATAAAAATCAAATCACAGATAAGCAGACTCCATGGAGAGTATTTCTCCGTGCGTTGCAGTTTCCCTTAAGACCGACCACTGTTTTAGGCTTGACTTTTTTAAAATTAAAGACCCACCAGATCACGTGTCAAAATCACGTGTTTCACGTGTTTTCCCTCTTAAAGCTAGATATAAATCTTGTTTTGACCAGGTCTCATTACCATACAAATGCCCCCAAACGCTAAGCGATACATAATTTTAAAGAGTAGCCTCAATTTGAACATGAGGGCATTTCCTATATGGGTCACAGCTACCCAGAAAAAACCGAGGGACTTAATTAATCGTGGCGCATCTGTGTATCTTTAGACGACTCTCTCTCTCTCTCTCTCTCTCTATCTCTCTCTCTCTCTCTCTCTCTCTCTCTTTCTCTCTCTCTCTCTCTCTCTCTCTTTCTCTCTCTCTCTCTCTCTCTCTCTCTCTCTCTCTCTCTCTCTCTCTCTCTCTCTCTCTCTCTCTCTCCTCCCTTCTCTCTCTCTCTCTCCTGTCTCTACGCATAGCCTATGTGTTCCCTTGGTTGGTTTACTTTAGATTGGGTGTTTATTGTTTACTCTTGTGTGTCACACGCACGCTCACAGAGAGAGAGAGAGAGATGAGAGAGGTCTGAGTTCTGCACTCTCTCTCTCTCTTTCACTCTCATTGCCCTCGAAGGCCTCTACGAGCTTCAGACTCCGTGCTCTTCCCTCTCCTCTCACGCTTCGGTAAGGGAATCTCACGCTATCATCTCTCTCTCTCTTTGTCCCCCTCTAATCTCTCTCTCTGTGGTGAGAGCACATGAGAGACGCTCAAGAGAGAGAGAAGAGTCAGAGAGAGAGAGAGAGAGGGAGAGAGTAGAGAGAGAGAGAGAGAGAGAGAGAGACAAGACAGAGCAGAAAAAGAGAAACGAGAGAGACAGAGAGACAGAGAGACAGAGAGAGTGAGAGAGAGAGTGAGAGAGATACAGACAGACAGACAGACAAACAGAGAGAGAGAAGAGACAGAGAGAGAGAGAGAAAGAGAGAGAGGAAAGAGAGTACATACACGTGCATATAATGCTTTTATTTCTGTATGTGTGTGTGTGTGTGTGTGTGTGTGTGTGTGTGTGTGTGTGTGTGTGTGTGTGTGTGTGTGTGTGTTCACGCGTGTGCATGTTTATATGTGTGTGTGCGCGCATGTCTATATGTATATGTGTGTGTTCGCGTGTGCACATGTGTGTATGTACGTGCGTGTGTGTGTGTGTGTGTGCACGCGTATTGCCTGCGAGCCTCTGTGTGTGTGTGTGTGTGTGTGGTGTGTGTGTGTGTGTGTGTGTGTGTGTGTGTGGACAGTAGCTTCGTAGCATCATGAAACAAAGCAGCAAGCAGAATCAAAGAGAAACATAAAACCCATCCTCTCCTCTATCTCCGAAGCTATCCCTGGAAAGAAGCACCCAACTTTGATGCCATTATTACAAAATTAGAACAACCCACTCAAAACGTTTCCCATGTCGTCCCGATTACCGCCCATTTACCCAGCATCCCTTTCAAAGGAAGCACGAGATGATAGTGTGACGTCTAACCCGGAAGCAGAAGCTTGAAGGTGAAGGTCAATGCCCACACGGTTTTAGTAACGGCTGGGGCGAGGAAATCAAAATCAGTTAAGGATGCTAAAAACAAATATTATGTGGATATAATTTTATTAAAATCATTTTTTTACTCTTTGCACTGAGCACTACATTTTACGTCCGACTTATTTAACCCTTTCACCGCCAAAGTCGCATTTTAGCACCACAGTGATTTAACACCTATGTCACTGAAAGGCATCAAATTGGGGTCTATTACCCAAAGACCCTATTGTCTTAGTTTTGTGAAGTAAGGGTAGACCTTATTTTATATATAATGATCACAGAAGAATCCCCAATTCTGCAGATGGTTTTTGTAAATTTAATGGAAAGTTTTTGCTGAAATATGGCTGGCGGTGAAAGGGTTAAATAGATTGCAAATGTATAACCAGGCA
>CM065698.1:34845535-34850535 GCA_017654935.2 Phymorhynchus buccinoides | reverse complement strand
TATGATATATATATAAAAAGTAATAATAATAAGTGTCTCATCACATTAATGAGATATCGTTAAAACCTTTGTATGAAGTAGTGCGGTCGAATGCAAGGAAATATGCTAACCATAATCGATGCAGTTCTATTTATAGGCAGTACTTTAGGGTCCCTATCACGTGTGATCTTATTTATTGACTGTTTATCTTTTACGTGCCACCACATATGTATTTCCATGTACATTGGAAAATAAATTGTGTGACTTGTGATAATGATGAAGTCTCCACTACGTCCTCACTGCACGCTTCTTCTTCTTCTTCTTCTTCTTCTTCTTCTTCTTCCTCTTCTTCTTCTTCTTCTTCTTCTTCCGCGTTCCCAGGCCGTATGGCCATAATGGGTAAGTACGTATGTGTCTGGTTTTCAGTTTTCACTGGTCTCCCCGCTGCGTACAGCCAACACATTCCGATTTCGGAGGAGCACAAAGGAGAAAAATTATTTGGAAGATTTGTTTTTGAAAGATAGATAGTAGATGATAGAAAGCAAAGGGAAAAGACAGAGTCAAAGAAAGTGGCAGATTAGAGGAAGCTACAAGCACAGAACTTCCAGAAGGTGGGGGGATTATTTTTACGAAAGGCCCTCCGGTATCCCCCAACGTCCTTATATAGTATGCAATTACTGAAAATTTGCTTTTCATTTAATTGTGAATACCAATGTTGAATAAATTGATCTTTCAAAGAACGTAACACTTTGGACTTAAACCAGTTTAGTGATATGTTAGGATGGGTTTGCTGAGTCCCAAAACCAGTCATTCCTAGGTTATTCAATAAAGTATTAACACACACTAAGAAAGGTGACAGTACGTGGGTTTTGAGCGTGTTCAAATTGCGCGTGGAAAGATCGCAGCCTACCACGCTCTCCACGCTCCTACCAAGACCTCGTAGCCCCTTCTTCATCCGGACTGCCATGGAGTGGAACCAACTAACCGAGGCCACTGTCACCGCAGGCTCTGTCAGCGCATTTTCATCAGCGCTGACCAGATCACCATCTGAGCCTGCAACTACTGACCACTAGGATTTTGTTTTCTTTTTTTCACCTTTTTTTTTGCTTTCTTCTGGAAGTGGGGCCTGGGTCTTCCCGGCTAAACTGGGGGGCTTAATGGTCTTATCTCAGGGTAAGCAGTAGGTATTTCTCCTTCTATGCTTTCTATTAGGTTCATGTGCCCTCCAAGTTCCGTCGCGATTTATCGTCAGAGGTGGCGTTTGCGACGTATCCAGACAGAAACAGAAACAGAAGACCCCACCACGCTCTTACTAGGTTGCGCCCGACCACAGTACGCTATGTCGCGGCCATGCTACGATCAGCCACGTTCTGACTGAGCGTGGAGGACGTAGCTAGAGATATCTCGGCCTAGGTGGAAGTAGGGGGTGTACATAAAAAAAAGATAACGTTCCTTTTCTTCTGTATTGTTTTTAAAGACACACTGACCCGCCACGATTAAGTCCCTTGGGTTGTTTTGTCTGGGTAGCTGTGACCCACACACAATTTCCCCCAACTTAAAACTGAGGCTGATCTTTGAAACGATGTTTCGTTTTGAATTTGGCGGCATTTGTATGGGAGTCAAACCTGGTCGAAACAAGATTTCTTACCAGCTATAAGAGGAAAAACACGTACAGACGTAATTACCTTGAACGACTTGTACCAAGGAGTAGACTAGAGTTATACAGATCCTCATTCTTTCCCTCTGCAACTGTACTTTGGAACAATCTTCCTGATCATATTAAACAATGTGATTCCATTAGCATGCTTAAGCGTTTTCTCCGAGAGACAGATAACATTGTACCACAATATTATTATTTACCTGACAGAGCTTCTGAAGCAATAATTTGCAAACTGAGACTACAAATGAGTGACTTAAAAGATGATTTATTCCTTCGACATCTCTCCAATAGTACAGTATGTGCTTGCGGATTTGATGCTGAAGATGCTGAACATTTCCTTTTGTATTGTCCTCTCTTCCAACAAGCTCGTGCACAAACCATTGCATTACTGCCAGATGATGTTAAAACTGACTGTGCAGTGTTATTGTTTGGCAGTAATTATAAAAATGTCTCAGAGAACTCTAGAATACTCCTTGCAGTTTGCGAGTTCATTCAAAAGTCTAACAGGTTTGTGGTCGGCTAGGCGTGGAATGATGCATATGTCAAATTATTTTTCAATGCATATTTTGTCCAATTCCTAAACTAAATTATTTAGAATACTATGATTATAATTTTATTCAACTGTCAAACAAATTATCAATAACATGATCAATTCTGATTGTAACATGATTCGTCGTTTCCCTTTGATAAGGGGCGCAAGCTTGCATAAACAAATATTTATTCTGCTCTTGACATGACTTTACAATCCCATTTGTTTATGTTGTTGTTGTTTTTTTAGCCCTGGTAGGCATAGCTTTGTGATGACTCTGATTCAATGCAAGCTGACATTATGTTTTATATTGCCCCTAAAATTCATGTAGATTAGATTTACTTCATTTTGTTGTGTATTTTCTTTTTTTCTGTTCTTTGTTTTTCCTTTTTGTATATAAGTGTTTACTACTGTTGTTGCTTTTATGTTATTATTTTTCAATGTTAGATTAGTTTTGCGTATGCAGTCCTTACTGTATAACTCAAGTATTGGAGTACCCTGAATAAGCTCTTAGCTTGTTGTACTCGAAGTTCATAAATGTATTGCTGCTTTGTTATGATTTTCTATTCTTGAATAAATTCTTGTTTAAACCAGGGAAAAAACACGTGAAATCCGTGATTTTGACACGTTATCTGGTGGATCTTTAATTCACGTTTTTGTTTTTGTTTTGACGAAAAGGAAAGAAAGGCTAGTGTGATTTTGGCCCGTGTGGGATTTTAAAAAAACCTTATGAATTAACTGTTTGTTGGAAGATTATTATGTTTTTGTTAACTGCACGAATATTACGGTATTTGTTTTGCTTAAACATATCAATGGTTTTGTTACTTTAAAAAAAAAAAGATTATTCTTGCTGCGTTTTTTTATGATGGTTTCTGATCAGCCTAGGAAACATTCGCGGGTTTCTTTCAACATCTTTTAACTTGATTTTGTTTTTATGATTTTGAACATTGTTGTAACGAGCAGGGCCGGATCTAGTGGGAGGGGGTATCCTGGCTTCCGGACCCCCCACCCTCGACCCATAGCCCCAAGTATGTACCTTATACAAGGTTCAGCAAAACTATCTATATTGTTTAAAAACATTCTATACTTTACTGGTGTTGCACTGCCTCCGGGCATTGCCTCCAGTATCGTTCCCACCATCTTTATATCTACTAATGTCCCATCTGTGTCTGTTCCAGATCGGAGGACGTTAAAACAGATTTACTACTACTACTTATACAAGGTAGAAAAGTAACAAATGTCCGATATTGGGCTCGATTTTCGCCTTAAAGATCGCTAAATCACTTCTTTTTTCCCCCGGGGCTTCTTCCCCTGGACCCCCACAAGAGCTCTGCCTTAGGATCTCTGATGCCCCCGTTCCGCCTGGGGTCCAGGGGGATCCCGTTTCGCGCCCTGTTCCCATTTTTCTGCCCCAACGATTACGGCAGTGTCTTTTTCGCCCTGTTCCCATTTCGCCCCAACGATTACGGCAGTGTCTTTTTCGCCCTGTTCCCATTTCGCCCCAACGATTACGGCAGTGTCTTTTTCGCCCTGTTCCCATTTTTTGCCCCAACGATTACGGCAGTGTCTTTTCGCCCTGTTCCCATTTTTTGCCCCAACGATTACGGCAGTGTCTTTTTCGCCCTGTTCCCATTTCGCCCCAACGATTACGGCAGTGTCTTTTTCGCCCTGTTCCCATTTTTTGCCCTGCCTCTCTCTAGGATTGAACACAATTCGATAGAGGTTGTGAATATTCCAATGTATTGATAACAAGTAGGCCTATGGTCTCAAATTTAAGAAGTTCACGAAATAAATAAAGAATGAGATTCATCACTCTATGCTCATGAAAAATGGTTTCACAGGAATTAATCAATACTAAAAATGTATTGATAAATGACCCCCCCCCCCCACTCCGCTCCCCCGTCCCCCTCCTCCTCCCTCACCCCTCCTACGAGCAGCAATTTGTTTTGAACCCCAGTACATGTCAATAACTGCCGATTACAGCTGATGAACATTATAGGAGGAAGAGAAGAACACGAACACACGCACGCACCACGCACGCACGCGCGACGCGCGCGAAACTACACACACACGCGACGCGACGGCACAACGCACTCACACGCACGAACAATCACACACACACACACACACACACACACACACACACACACACACACACCACACACACACACAACAACAAAAAAAAATTGGCATGGCAAATCAAACTGGTTCAGTTTTATTTCCACGAGAGATAGAATACCAATAGTGAACGTGAGAGACATGGCAAGAATGGGAACAGGGCAAAATGGCATGCCACTGCCGGGGTTGGTGAAGTTTCGTTTTCGGGGGGGCCCTGACAGGGCAAAAAATACACCAGGGCGAAACGGTACCTAACCTCCCCATCCCACCCCCACCCCACCTCACACACTACCCTCATGAATCAATTTGGTCCGGGCCCTGACGAGAGTAAACTAATGGTTTGGTTGATGGCAAAATACCAGAAAAACCAATCTAGGAAAAAAATGGTTACCTAAAAACACTAGAGCGTTAAGACGCTAGATGACCCAGCCCGCTATAAGCATTTTCGGGCGACAGTGATCTTGACCTTTATTTTTGAACTTGGTCTAGATATCTTTAGTACCTATCCGCTTGCAAAATGTGAGCGTCCTAGGCCCCTCCGTTTTCGCGCCAGGTGTTCGGCAGCATTTTTCGGCTCCAGTGACCTTGACCTTTGACCTATGACCTTCATTTTTGAATTTGGTCGAGATATTCTTAGTACCTATCCGCATGCAAAATTTGAGCGTCCTAGGTCCCTCCATTCAATCGTTATCGTGCCAAGTAATCGGCAGCATT
>CM065698.1:34838035-34843035 GCA_017654935.2 Phymorhynchus buccinoides | reverse complement strand
GGGAGGGGAGGGGAGGGGAGGGGAGGGGAGGATGTAGGTCAAACTAGGCCATAGCAAAATCGAATAGAATCGCCATTAGTCCTAGAATAAATGTGAATGCTAATGACGCTATACCTAGTTTATTTTGAACATAAAACTCGTTGGTGTGGTGGTTTTTTTTTTCTATAATGAGATTGCCAAGACAGTCCGTAAGGATCGGGGGTTGCTGTTGTTTTCATAAAAGCTTAAAAGTAAAAAAGTTTTTAAAAAAAAGGTTAAAAGACACACTGACGCATCACGATTATGTACCTTGTTTTTTCTGGTGGGGGGGGTAGTTGTGACCCACATCCAATTTTCCCCCTGATCAAATTGAGGCTGCTCTTTAAATTGCTGTTTCGGTTTGAATTTGGGGCATTTATGTGGGAGTCAGACTTGGTCGAAACAAGATTTATTTCCAGCCATAAGATGGAAAACCCGTGAAACCCGTGGTTTTGACACGTGATCTGGTGAGTCTTTAAAGAAAATTATAAATAAATTCGCCGAAACAAAGTGGCATAGACCTCCATCAAGGAGGCACCTAGGTACCGTAATATTGAGTGCGTCTTAAATAGTTAATACGGGTAGTACTATATAAATTAGAATAAAGCACCAATTGTTTGGGGGTTGGGTTTTTTTGCAGGTTATTCTAATCTACATTTTACTGTCTAAGACGCATTCATGAATACGGTACGAGAGCTCGTGCAGAACATTAACGGGGTGTTACTTAAGGTTTAAAGTGCCACTTGCCTGACAGATGAGTTTTTTTGTGGGCCACAGACAACGTCGATATCAACCAGGAAAACACCCTTTATATAGGATATCACAACACTCGAGATTTGCTCTGGTTCCTATAAATCAAACGCGTCAAATCGGCGATTCCTCCTTGGCGGAGATTGCCTGTGAGATAAGCCATTTTGTATGGGTTGGGTGGAGGACACTCATTGTGGTTGAAGCGTTTTCTTTTTTTGTATTGCAGTAAAAAAAAATTGGAGCTGTTTCCTTTGTTGTGAACGAAACTCCTTTTAGATAAACTGTATTAAAAAAATATTAAAAAAATAAGGGAAGAAAAGAGGCTTGTATTGCAAAGATTTCGTGGAAACAATTTGGTCGCCATTAGAAAAGAGACGGCACACGCCTTCTCGTTGGGTGGAATAATTTGACTTCCCAGCAACCTCCGCCAAGGAGGAATGGCCGATTTTACGGGTTTGATTTCTATGAAACCAGAGCCAAAGTGAGTGTTGCAATCTCTGTGTGGCGTCTTTTGCTGTGATCTCGACGTGTTTCTGACAAAAAAACTCATCCTTCAGGGATGCCCCTTTAAAAACAGATGCCCTTTCCTTATACATATAGGCTTCGGTGTGCGCTGGTCATGCATTCATGAAATGCGGGGATGGTAAGTAGAGAAATGAAATGAGATCCCCTGCATGAGAATAGAAACACTCACTAGCTTACTCAAAAGCTCCACTGTGACCCGGTTGGATACAAAATGTCATCGAACTCTTCTCGTTCAACAATCCTTGCCAATAGAAAATGACAAAGTTCAAACTATTGACACAAGTTCACAGAGGATGAACAGGCAGTATTTTAATAGGTTTTTGTTGTTGTCTATTTCTATCGTCTTTGTTTCTTTTTGAAAACTCTTTCTTTGTGTTCTTTCTATTTCTATTTTCGTGGAGGGTTTTTTCTATACGATTTTCCGATCATCGCAATCTTTCTTTCTTTCTTCTCTTCTTCCTTCCTTCTTTCTTTCTTTCTTTCTTCTTTTTTTTTTCGCTTCTTTCTTCTGTCGTTTTTTTCTTTTCTTTCGTTCTTTCTTTCCCGCTTCTTGCTTATAATCACATCCTTTTGCCTTTCTTCTTTCTATAGTAATTTTCTATAGGTTTTTTTCTATCACGATTTTCCATCAATCGTCAACCTTTCTTTCTTTCTTTCCTTTTGTACAGTGAGGTGCCTTCCTCCCTTTCTTTCTTTCTTTCTTCTTTCTTTCCTTCTTTCTTCCTTCCTTTCCTTCCTTGCTTTTTTTTTCTTTCTTATCTTTCTTCTTATCTATTCTTTCTTCTTCCTTCGTCGTCTTTCTTTGCTTCTTTTCTTTCTTTCTTTCCTGTCTTGTCTTTTCTTTCCTTCCTTCCTTCTTTTCTTTCTTTCTTTCTTTCCTTATAATCATCCTTTCCTTTCTTCTTTCTATAGTATTTTCTATAGGTTTTTTTCTATACGATTTTTCCATCAATCGCAATCTTTCTTTTCTTTCTTTCCCTGTTTCTTTCTTTCTTTCTTTCTTTCTTCTTTCTTCTTTCGTTCTTTCCTTCTTTCTTTCTTTCTTTTTTTCTTCCTTCCTTCTTTCTTTCTATCTTTCTTGAAGGAGTTCCTTCTTTCTTATAATCATTCTTTCCTTTCTTCTTTCTATAGTATTTTCTTCCCTCCCTTTCTCTCATTCTTGAGCAACATGCGCATATATTGCGTTATATATATGTATATATATTCATTCTTCATGAAGACAACGCAACAATCTTCAATTCCTTGTTAATTAACTGTCTGCCTTGCATTATATCTGATTCAGCGTAGAAGAGAAATAGCAAATTAATCCGTCAATGAAAGACTCTTTAATCCTTTCAACCGCAGGCCATATTTCAGCCCCCTAAAAAATGTCCATTAATTTGACCTGGGTTGAGAACAAAATCCATCTTCAGTATTGTGGATTCTTCTGTGACGTGTATCAAGTATGGTCTATCCTTACTTCCCCAAACAAATACAAATAGAGTCTTTGGATAATAGACCACCAATTTGATGCCTTTTAGCGACATAGGTAATTATATCACGGTGGTACCCCGCTAAAATGAGACTTTGGCGGTAAAAGGGTTAATGTCGCGTCTTTACGCATCAAATCGCAATCCCAGATTAACATGGCTTAAGTTTCAATCAAGAACATGTTCTTTTACGAGTTAATGATAAACATGAAACATCACTCGGAACATTATAATGTATATGTCTGCTTCCCGTGGGGATACCGGGGGGGGGGGGGTATTTAGTAAAAATAGTTCCCCCACCTTATGGAAATTTCTGCGCTTGTAGCTTCCTCTGATCTGCCACTCTCATTGACTCTGCCTTCTCCCTTTGCTTACTATCATCTACTATCTTTCTGAATTAATGGCCTCTCATTCTCCTGCCTTTTCCCCCAAAAAGATCGTCCAAATAATTGTTCTCCTTTGAGGCTCCTCCGAAATCGGAATGTGTCCGCTGTACGCAAGCGGAGAGAGCAGTGGAAACTGAAAACACGGACACATACATACCATACCCATTGTGGCCTTTTGGCCCTGGGAACACAAGAAGAAGAAGAGGAAGTCTATGTCTGTCTAATGAAAGCGTCAAAACGCACGCGCAACAAAGGAAATGATGGAGAAGAAAACAACGCAAAAGGAAGAAATGTATAGAATGAATGTAATTAGCGCTGTGTGATTTATAGTCAATATATTTCACTGCGATCAACAGCGACAAGAAAAGGGTGTCTTGATAATCAAATTAATTTAGCTATATTATGTGTCATCAAAAACTCTCTCTCTGCATCTCTCGCTCTCTCTCTATCTCTCTCTCTATTCTCTGCTCTTTCTCGATCTCTCCCTCTCTCTTTCTCTATCCACTCCCTCCCTCTCTCAATCCTCTCACTCTCTCTCCTTCTCGCTCCTCCTCTCTCCTCTCTCTGTCAATCTCACTATCTCTCTCCCTGCCCACCCATCTCTCCTTTTCCCTGCTCTCTCTCTCTCTCTCTCTCTCTCTCTCTCCCCCTCTCTTCTCTCTCCCACTTCCCTATGTCTCTCTATCTCTCTCCCCACTCTCTCTCTCTCTCCTCTCCCTTTTCTTCTCTCTCTCTCTTCTCTCTCTCCCCCCCTCGTCTCTCTCTCCCCCTCCCTCTCTCAACCTCTCCCTCTCTCCCTCTCCTCCCACCCGTCTCTCTCTCTCTCTCGCTCTCCTGTGTCTCTCTATCTCTCTCTCCCTCTCTGCTCTCTCTCTCTCTCTCACTCACACAATCTCTCTCTCTCTCGCTCTCTCTCTCTTCGCTCTTCTCTATCTTTCTGTCTCCTCTCTCTCTCTCCCCTCTCCTCTCATCTCTCCTTCATCGCCTCATCTTTCTATCTCTCTCCTCGTCTCTCTCTCTCTCCTCTCTCTCCTCCCTCTCTCTCTCTCTCTCTCTCTCTCTCTCTCTTCTCTCTCTCTCCCTTCTCTCTCTCTCCCTTATCTTCTCTCTCTCTCTCTCTCTCTCCCGGGTCTGTCTGTTCTGTCTGTCTCCTCTTTCTCTATCTCTCTCTATCCCTCTCTCTCTCTCTCTCTCTCTCCTCTCTCTCTCTCTCTAATCTCTCTCCTCTATCTCTCATCTCTCTGCTCTCTCTCTGCTTTCATCTCTCTCGCTCTCTCTCTCCTCTCAAAGTACTCTCTCTCTCTCTCTCTCTATCTCTCTCTCCCTCCCTCTCTCCGTCTCTCTCTTTCTATCTCTCTCTCCCCCTCTCTCTCCTCCATCTCTCTCTCTCTCGGCTCTCATCAGATCTCTCTCTATCTCTCTCTCTCTCTCTCTCTCTCTCTCTTCTCTATCTCCTCGCTTCCTTCTGCTGTCATATTCCTTAAAGACACCACTGACCCACTACGATTACGTCCCTTGTTTTTGTTGTGTGGTTTGGGGGGGGGGGAGGTAGCTGTGACCCACATACAAATGCCCCAACTTCAAAATTGAGGCTGCTCTATAAAATGATATTTCGTTTTCAATTTTTGGGGCATTTGTATGGGAGTCAAACCTGGTCAAAACAAGATTTTTTACCAGCTATAAGAGGGAAAAACACGCGAAAACCCGTGATTTAGACACGTGATCTGGTGGGTCTTTTCGTTTGTTCCTTTTCGGGGGGGGGGGGGGGGGGGGGGAGGGAGGGAATGGAGTTGCAGGTCGCGAGGCAGTTATTTCGTGTAGTGATCATTTCTGTTCGTGGGGGGGGTGGGGG
>CM065698.1:34825535-34833035 GCA_017654935.2 Phymorhynchus buccinoides | reverse complement strand
ATAAAGTTTTTCTTTTAATTGTATGGAGTTGAATCGAATGTGTCCCCGTCTATGTGTGCCCCCTTCGACTCTCCATGTGGCCCTATCTCTATTATGTCCCCGTCTCTGTGTGCCCCCTTCGACTCCCCATGTGCCCCCGTCTCTAGTTGCCTCCGTCTCCATGTGTCCCCCATCTCCATGACGTTTTTGAATTGTGTCCCCCGTCTCTATGTGTCCCCGTCTCTGTGTGCCCCTGTCTCCATATGTCCACGACTGTGTCATAGAGTCGGGGACATTATAGAGATGGGGCACATAGAGACGGGGACACATAGACGGGGACTCATAGAGACAGGGACACATAGAGACGGGGACCCATAGAGACGGGGGACTCATAGAGACGGGGACCCATAGAGACGGGGAACTCATAGAGACGGGGACCCATAGAGACGGGGACCCATAGAGACGGGGGACACATAGAGACGGGGACCCATAGAGACGGGGGACTCATAGAGACGGGGACCCATAGAGACGGGGACCCGTAGAGACGGGGACCCATAGAGACGGGAACATAAAGTTATATACCTAACTGGAAGCAGCGTTTAATGAAGGGCATCGTCATGGCACTAGAACGTGTCTAAGAACGCGAGTAGTACTGTTAATACTAAAAATATATTTTGTTTTTAAAAAGAGTAAAAAAATAGTTATAAAATATTAAGAAAAATATTACTCTCTCTCTCTCTCTCTCTCTCATAATATTGTTGGCAAGAGAGAGAGAGGGAGAGAGAGAGAGTCACAACCTTCATTCTAATTACAGTGCGCTCTTGGTTTAATAATATGAAAAAGTTCAAAAGTAAATATAGAAACAAGCGCTGATTCGCAATCGTTTGTGGCGTGCGACATTTTTGGACCGACCGACCGACCGACCGACCGACAGACAAAGTGAGTTTTTCGCTTGTGCCACAAACAAAAAGTAAAGACTTATGTGCTGGCAAATACTGGGGATGCGGAGGGCGAAACGAGACACTCGGTGTGGGCGAAACGACACAGCCGGCACAATAAATGCAAATGAAGCGGCAGATTACGTACATCAAAGAGAAGGCGAAACGCGCGGAGGCGAAGTGGACGGCACCCAAACGATTCGCTGTTTAGCTTAATTTGCATACTACTACCCGTGTTGACTGTCTAAGACACACTCATGACTACACGCCAAGGGCATTTCCAACGGGCTGTCGCACTATAGCAGCCTCGATCGTATACGAGGAAAGTCTGAATGTGGGCCACACCGACCCAGAAAATACCAAGGGACTTAATCCAGCCGGCTCTGTGGGTCTTTAAAAGACGATTTTCGGGGGAAAAACCTAGAGGAGAGCACTTCGTGAAAATTAGAGTTGTTTACAAATACCACAGCAACAATGCAACAATGGCGTCGAAGATTGAAACCGCAGGATGCGAGTCAGCGACTTGCAAACATTTTTTAAAGAAAAATTAGGGGTGGCCAGCTGCTACAAAGTGATAGAACTTGCAAACTGTGACGTAAAAATATAAATGAAATTTTTTTTTTAGAATGACGCACGGTGTTCTAATTTCTGTATGTCTGCTTAAACCCACGAGTCGATAGGCTACGAGAGCTGATGGTAGAGTGACTTCCCCTGTTTGACCGATTGAATTAGGCAAGATCACTCCCACACACACCATGAAATTACTCCCCTTGATTTATTTCCGAACAATTCCTATTGAAATTGAAGGTCGCTGGGTCGCGGTAAAATGGTCTATTGCGAGTAGGTTACGACATTGTGGCAACGGTGAAAGGCCCGGGTGATTAGTGTTGGTGCGTCCGGTGCGCCCCGCTTCGCATATTGCCGTTTCGCATACTGCCGCTTCGCATAAAGCCGATTCACATACTGCCGCTTCGCATACAAAGCTTTGTGGACATGGCATTTCGCATCAAACTAAAAAAGTTAGGGTTAGGGATAGGTAGGGTTAGGGATAGGGTTAGGGATAGGTTAGGGATAGGTTAGGGATAGGGTTAGGGATAGGTTAGGGATAGGATTAGGGATAGGTTAGGGATAGGGTTAGGGATAGTAAGAAAGTAACAGAAAGTCACGTAGAGTGCATTAGAACCTGCAAGAGTGCATAATATGCGAAATGGCAAACCCGTTTATGCGAACTGCCAGGTTTTTTTTGGAAGAGACACTCGACTTGCGCCCGCGGCTCTGATCAAAGGATTATGCGAAACGCATTATGCGAACCGGTGGGCACCTGTTGCGTCGAGGACAGAAAGGAAGTTATAGGGAAGGTAGGATATAATAGCAGTCAAAAAGTAACTAGAGAGAGAGGCAGAGACAGAGAGAGAGACGAGAGAGAGAGAAAGAGATAAACAGAGACAGACAAAGACAGAGACAGATAAACAGAAAACTTTGAAAACTTAAAGTATGTTTTTCAAGGATAAAGTGTAAGTTTTCAAAGTCAGACACAGAGAGAGGAGAGAGAGAGAGAGAGAGAGAGAGAGAGAGAGAGAGAGAGAGAGAGAGAGAGAGAGAGAGAGAGAGAGAGAGGGGGGAGACAGACAGACAGACAGACAGACACAGAGAGAGAGAGAAAGAGAGAGAGAGAGAGAGATGAGAGAGAGAGAGAGAGACAGACAGACAGATAAACATAGGCAAAGAGAGATAAAATAGAGTCAGACAGACAGAGAGACAGACACACAGATAGACTGAGAGATTAAGAAGAGAGAGAGACAGACAGAGGCAGAGAGACAAAGAAAGAGAGAGACAGAGGCGGAGGAGAGAGAGAGAGAGAGAGAGAGAGAGGAGAGAGAGAGATGAGAGAGAGAGAGACGAGAGAGAGAGAGAGAGAGGAGAGGAGAGACAGACAGACAGACAGACAGACAGACAGACATAGAAAGAGGCAGAGAGGGAATAGTATCGAGAAAGATGGCACACACCCCTTATTACCTTACCTTACCCATCACCCCCCCCCCACCACCACCACCACCACCACCACCCAACCACCACCACCACCATCACCACACAAAGAGAAAACAAGTCTCCCCCCCCTCCCCCTCCCCTCCCTCCCCCCCCCCCCCCCCCCCACCCACCCATCTATCTTCACGGGCAAACCAGTGAGTCCCAGGACTAACGAACTGACTGAATATTTCATGGCGCCCTCTCCCCTCTAATCTGTCCTCTGATTGGGCCCTGTCACCGCCCCGCCATCCTCGCCCTTCCAATCTGCTCCCTGATTGGTGGGCTGACGGGCTCCGAGCGGCCCCTTCGGCCAATCAAATTAGCGCTTACTAAAGCGAGAGGCGGCGAAGACAAAGCGAAACAAGGTCAAACTGAGACTACCGACCCTCTGGCTCATGTCGATGTGCCCCCGTCTCTATGTGTCACCCTCATTGTGCCCCCGTCTCTATGTGTCACCCTCATTGTGTCCCCGTCTCTATGTGTCACCCTCATTGTGCCCCCGTCTCTATGTGTCACCCTCATTGTGTCCCCGTCTCTATGTTTCACCCTCATTGTGACCTCGTGTGGCACCCTCATTGTGTCCCCGTTTCTATGTGTCACCCTCACTGTGGCCTCGTGTGTCACCCTCATTGTGCCCCTGTCTCTATGTGTCACCCTCATTGTGCCCCCTTCTCTATGTGTCACCCTCATTGTGACTTCGTGTGGCACCCTCATTGTGTCCCCGTTTCTATGTGTCACCCTCATTGTGCCCCAGTCTCTATGTGTCACCCTCATTGTGCCCCTGTCTATGTGTGTCACCACCATTGTGCCCCCGTCTCTATGTGTCACCCTCATTGTGCCCCCGTCTCTATGTGTCACCGTCATTGTGTCCCCGTCTCTATATGTCCCCTTCTCTATATGTGTCCCCGTCTCTATGTGTCACCCTCATTGTGTCCCCAGTCTCTATGTGTCACCCTCATTGTGTCCCCGTCTCTATGTGTCACTCTCATTGTGTCTCCGTCTCTATATGTCACCTCATGGTGTCCCCGTCTCTATGTGTCTACCTCATTTTGCCCCCGTCTCTATGTGTCGCCCTCATTGTGCCCTCGTCTCTATGTGTCACCCTCATTGTGACCCCGTGTGTCACCCTCATTGTGTCCCCGTATCTATAATGTCACCCTCATTGTGTACCGCGTGCGGCACCCTCATTGTGTCCCCTGTCTCTATGTGTCACCCTCATGGTGCCCCTGTCTCTATGTGTCACCGTCATTGTGCCCCCCGTCTCTATGTGTCACCCTCATTATGCCCCCGTCTCTATGTGTCACCCTCATTGTGCCCCCGTCTCTTTATGTCCCCGTCTCCATATGTGTCTCCGTCTCTATGTGTCACCCTCATTGTGCCCCCGTCTCTATGTGTCCACCTCACTGTGTGCCCCCGTGACTATGTGTCGCCGTCATTGTGCCCCCGTCTCTATGTGTCACCTCATTGTGCCCCCGTCTCTATGTGCCCCCGTCTCTATATGTCCCCCTGTCTCTATGTGTCACCCTCATTGTGCCCCCGTTTATATGTGTCACCCTCATTATGCCCCCTGTATCTATGTGGTTTGAACAAATCTTTATTCAGTTGAAAACGATCAAACAGAAAGACAATTAGAGCAACAACAACAAGCTCGAAGCTTATACCGTGCTCCTTAAATTAACGTCATAATTGCACAATTGATTGAACAGATGGAGACTGCATTTAAACCAAGTAATATAATGATAAACAAAATTACAGGTATTGTTAATGAATATAATTTAGAAAGTTATCACAACTGTGAATACAAAAGAAGAATTTAAGAGTGAACAAAATATAAATAATAATAATAATAATAATAATAATAATAACAATATAAAATAAATAATCAATAAATTAATAAATTTGTGGAATTTGGGAGAGACCAAGGGGAAACAAAACAATAAATGATCCATAGCACAACATGAAATGTGAATCAGCCAGTAAACCATTGGAGAAGCACGCACAATTCATACACGTTTCGATCATACAGACAATATTGCTTTCAAAACTTCAATGATAATAATAATAATAATAATAATAATAATAATAATAATAATAATAATAATAAAATAAATAAATAGAAAAATACAAACATGTCTTAAAATCTGTGGTTTCGAAAATATATTCATGAACAGTTTCAAATATCAAAATGTTTGAATTGATGTGTAATGCAGGGTTACCTTTCAGAAGTGTTTCAACAATACAATATTCTAATGGAAGTGTTGAAATTGTACGAGCACGGGCTTGATTAAAATGAATACAATGTAACAAGTAATGCTCTGCGGATGTGCTCATCCCATGTACAGTTATATTGGAGCACAAGTCCTAAGTGTTTATGTTTGTCAGTATCGCACAATTGAACAGTTCCAAAAGTAAGGGGAAGAACGAAATTATTTCCGCGAACAAAGTTAAGCAGTTCAGTTTTTTGTTTTTTCTTCACTAACTTTAACTTTCCAATGCATGGCCCAATTGTTGATCTTTAATAAGTCAGCAATAATAGTTTATGTACGAGTAACATGGTTATTAAGTGATAGGGACATGCTGGTGTCGTCAGCGAAAAGTTTAACCTTAGATGTTATACCATTAACTATATCATTTATATAAATTAAGAAACAAGAGTGGTCCGAGAACAGAACCTTGTGGAACCCCAGCTGGGATCTTTAAATAATCAGATTTTTCACCCTTGATTACTACTGCCTGAAAACGGTTTGATAGATAATCGGTAAACCAAGCTAGTAATTTCCCACGAATGACAATTCCATTTAGTTTGCAGATGAGGCATTTATGCCAAACACGGTCAAAGGCTTTAGAAATGTCAAAATTACACTGCTTGAGTTGGCAACACTAGCACCTGTGTCACCCTCATTGTGCCCCAACGTGACAATATGTGTCACCCTCATTGTGCCCCTATGTCTCTATGGGATGTCACCCTCTATTGCCTTGATGTTGCCAGTCTCCAATGTGTCACCCTCATTGTGGCCCCGTTCTCTATGTGTCACCCTCATTGTGCCCCCGTCTTTTTCCTGTGTGTCCCTTCATGTGCCCTCGTCTATGTGTCACCACTCATTGTGGTCCCCGTCTCTAGGTATGTTTGTCCCGACCTATGTGTCACCCTCATTGTGTCCCCGTCTCTATGTGACACCCTCATTGTGCCCCCATCACTATGTCCATCCTATGTGTCACCGTCTCATTGTGTCCCCGTCTTTGATGTGACACCCACTCTATTGTGCCCATTGTGCCCCCCACTGCTATGTGTCACCCTCATTGTGCCCCCGTCTCTATGTCCCCCCGTTTCTATGTGTCTCCGTCTCAATGTGTGTCCCCGTCTCTATGTAACTCCCCGCCTCTATGCGTCCCCATTTCTACTGTGTCACCCTCATTGTGCCGGCCCGTCTCTATATATCATGTGCGTTATGTGTCCCCTCGGCTTGCATAAGGCTAGGAATAGGATTTGGGTTTAGGGTGAGGGATAGGGATGGGGTTTTCAGATTAGGTTTAGGGTTTGGATTAGGTTCAGGGGCTAGAGTTTTTTGTGTCACATACAGACGAATAGATATATGACAAGGGTCATATGGCCTACAGAGACCGGCACACATAGAGACGAGGACGTATAATACACGGGAGCATATATAGGAACGGGGACATAATAATAGCACGGAGACACACGTAGAGACGGGGACACATATAGACACATTTGGTGACACATAGAGACGGAGGTGCATCACTACATAAGCGTACCGTCCAAAGGGGAACAACTCAGTCTAGAGTCGATTGAGCTCTTCACAGCCAGAAGACAAAAAAAAGATAATTTGATTTGAAGCTTGACTTACACTATCACAAATATAATCACCAAATCATTTTGACATTTGCTTCTGCAGTGCGGGGGGGGGGGGGGGGGGGGGGGGGGGGGGGGAAACGGTCATGGTATTTATGAAAACAGATTATCTCATTTTTTAAACTTTATTTTCTTTAAAAAAAAGGCTTCAGCTGCAGGGGGCATTGCCCCGTCCTGACTCCGAGACCAGGGATGTTGCCCCTAGACCCCACTGGGATGCCTAGTCCACACACACACAACACACTCCGTCCCTTGTTTGTAACACCCTCCTCAACCCACCCCTCTAATGTATCCCAGGTTCAGCCCTGGTTTGTGTGTGTGTGTGTGTGTTGTGTTGGTGCGTGCGTGCGCGTGTGCGTGTGTGCGTGTATGTGTGTGTGTGTGTGTGTGTGTGTGTGTTTACGCGTGCGTGCGTGCGCGCGTCCGTGTGTGTGTGGGGTGGTGGGGGCAAAACGGTCATGGTATTTATGAAAACATTATTCCATTTTTTAAACACTAAACTTCTTTTTTTTTATATGGTAAAGATGCACGAATTAGGCCTAGTTATGACAGACATAATTGTTGTTGCTCCATATAATCGTTGATGATGTTGATTGTTGTTGATATGTCGGTTCATGTAAATCGGTGCGTATAAATGAAGGTTGTAATATGTATTAATTATTCTTTTGTAAGAGCTTACTCTAT
>CM065698.1:34790776-34813276 GCA_017654935.2 Phymorhynchus buccinoides | reverse complement strand
TGTGTGTGTGTGTGTGTGTGTGTGCGTGTGTGTCGTGGTGTGTGTGTGTGTGAATGTGTGTGCGCGTTTGTGGCTTTGTGTATGCACGCACGCACACGCACACGCACACGCACGCACACAACACACACACACACCACACACCACACACAATTTCAATTTAATAATAATCTTTTGACCCCTCTTGGGGGGCATGGAGGATAAACAGAATATAAAACAAGTGGCCACAAGCACAAAATCTATTGTCGAACAACTTTTCCTGATCTTATAAATTTTGCAATTTTCAATTGGAATTTTGGCTTGGACATAAACTGACAAAGGTAAAAAACTGATTTCTTATTTGTATAATACCACACACACACACAGAGACGTATTTTTTGGACACATTTTGCTCTGGGCTTGAACGTTTGCAGCCTTGTCAATGTCACAGGCCTTCGATGACAGTTACGATTAGTATTACTTGTTATTTACAATAATTTGGGACAGAGAGAAAACAAAAACAAAGCACCAATGTTTGACATATTGACATTAAGAATACACCAAACATATAGATTCTAAAAATTAAATTACACGACTCCATTTTGCAGGTTTAATCAATTGTGTGAAGTCGTGTCAAAACTGACGCATGTCTTATATGACCAAATTCATTCAAATCGTACATCACATGTGTACCACTAAGGCACTACACACACAACACACACAACACACACAAACACACACACACGCACACAATTATGCATTGCACACACATTACAGCAACACAAGTGCACACACACACACACACACACACACACACATTAGCGACGTTCTTTTTGGTATACTCGCGCGTAGCTACCGAAATCGAAATTGCCCCATACTCGCCACATAGCGGGAAACTCACCCTTTTAAATGATTAGATAACATATAAGAAGCTGATGAACTAAGTGTGGCTGCCATTTCGCCTCTTCTCGCTAAGCTGCCATTCTGCCATATTTAGTATAGTACTGAACTCCGTTCCACCGCCAAAGATCAGCATTTTAAGCCAGCACACATGGATTTGACACTTTATTGTACATAAAAGCGCCATCCAGATTGCAGCGGTACTTATTCTTTATCCAAAATACCCCTATTGTCTCTAGTTTTGGCGGCAAGTAAGGAATAGACCTATAATCGTCTCATATATGTCACAGAAGAATTCACCCAATAATGCAGATACGGCATTTTGGTCCTATCGTTATAGCCACACCAGGTTAATTCTTACACATTGACTACATAAACATAGACATGGAGAATAGATGCCCTTTGCTTGAGACCTCACTTTCGGTTTCGACCCACGAGAGACTGCTTTAGCGCGATTGAGACCATCCGTAATCAGTCTTTCAGCGATGCGAGACGAGAGAGAGAGTTAATTAGAGAAAGAGGAGATATTCAGCCGAAATTCAGAAGTTCAAGAGAGAGAGATACTTAACTTGATTCCTCGAGAGCGATAGACTACGATGGTGAGAGCTGCCTAGCCTAATCCTCTAAGATCCGCGTCACGTATCTCCCTTTGAAGAAAAGTTTCAGGGGGAGTATCATTCGATTCAGCTGAACCCAGGGAATATCTGCCATAGTTCTCCTTGTGATGACCGGTGTTGTAGCAGGTTAAGCTGGTTCATGCCAATACGGACCTTTCGGTGTTGCTAATAAAGGAACTACGAGTAGAGAAGAGGAGGGAGGAGAGAGAGAGAGGAGAGCGAGAGAGTGGGAGGGAGAGAGATGGATAGAGAGAGAGAGATGATAGAGTGGAGATGAGAGCAGAGATAGCATGATGTTTGGTTAAGAGCGAGAGAGAGTATGTCTAGTAGATATGAGAGAGTAGATAGGAGGAGAGAGAGTTTTGAGGAGAGATATTTTTCTCTTTCAAAAGAGAAAGATAAAGAAAAAGAAGAGATAATGTTTAAAAAGTAACACGTAGTACAAAAGGACTAAGCTAATTGGATGAAGAGACAAGGTAAAATGTGATCACAAAGGACGAAACTTAGGTAATTGTTGGTGGTTATCCCCTCAAGCCTTTATCAGTTGTCGCTGTCTTCTATCTACGCTAACGATTAATTTTGGTTATGCTAAGAGCAAGAATTATGGATTCAGTAAGAGACACCACTATTGGGGGAGTGTTGTTTTTTTTTTTTTTTTTTTTTTTTTTTTCTTCCACCTTTTTTTACAATGACCAACTGGCCCTGCCAACGTTGATATTATGCATGAACAAATAAAAAAAAAACAACAACACTGCTCAGAAGATATGTGGGAAAAAAAAAATATGTGGAAAAAAACCATATTTCTTTTTTTTTTTCTCTTACAAAAAGATGAACTTTGTACATTAGCAGCGCTCAGCCGTTAGTACTAGTAGAACTTTGCTACTTCATGAAAACACTGGTCATCTCAAGGTCAAGGTCACAATGACCTACCCTGATAAGTAAGATGTCCAAATCTCATGTTTACCACTCACTCCTCGGACCAACTTGATCCCAGAGCTGTTTTTGGTTATCAGTGTTATCAAAGCAGAAGTTAGTAAAACAAGAATATTCTCCAGTCCAAAGCCTGCAAGAAGTGGCGATTTCACAGCTCAACCTCTTCTTTCTGTCGGAGTACCAAAACGTACTTGGATCAAAGCCAAAACATTTGAAATTGTTGCGTTGGTTGTCAGAGAAGGGTAGTTTAAAGAAAATGGAAAAGTTTCATGCAAATATAATAGCACACACACGACTACACAC
Source organism: Phymorhynchus buccinoides (assembly GCA_017654935.2). Classification (NCBI taxonomy): domain Eukaryota; kingdom Metazoa; phylum Mollusca; class Gastropoda; order Neogastropoda; family Raphitomidae; genus Phymorhynchus; species Phymorhynchus buccinoides. The sequence goes on along the minus strand of CM065698.1, from coordinate 34,810,547 downwards.
ACCGCTACGCACACTATACACACCACACGCATAGCCACGCTACGACCACACACGCACACTACACACCACACCACACGCACGCCACACAATACATGTGACAGCATGACACGACAAAAATCGCAGGTCACGCCTCTCGCTCAACACAATACACACAAAAACTACAAAACAAAACATAACACGCATCGACCACGCCCGCAAAACGCAGCACACACGCACACAGCACACGACTGACACACACACACACACACTGTATACCATATCACCTCACACACACACACACACACACACAACATTTGCACACCATAACTGCGAACACGTGACACACATGGCCAGAACACACACACACACACAACACCACAAGGTCAACACAACCCGCCCAGCATAATATGCAAATCAACTTTCCTGAAAGCTTGCATAAACATATATATGTGTATGCAAAGTTCACACAAAAAAAGACCATGTAGCGCCTTAACATTTCGGCATTCATAACAATACTATTTATGCCCTATATCACATTTTACAACCATACAAAACAGCACACACCAAAAACCACCCACTAAATCAAAACAATACTTCCCCTCTATCACATTCCAACCTCGGCTACATTTAAAGACCCACCACGTCACGTGTACAAAATCACGGTTTTCACGTGTTTCCACTCTTACTACAAGATTAGAGCCTGAGCGCACATTAGAGCTGCTTCGTAGCAAGATTATGCGCCTATATAAGCCATTATTAATTTATCTATTACTTATTATTATTATAGTATTGCCGTAAGCCAAATCCCTTAAGAATAAATATCTTCAGACAATAAGAAGGTTTTTTCTTTTTTTTTGTTTTTTTTTGGAAAGCCAATTTGGTGGTGTGTTTTTGTTGTGCCCTGTTTGTTTTTTTTTTTTTGAGAAATCCGGGTTATTTTGTATTGATTGGTCCCCCAGCCAATTTTGTGGGGGCGAGAGAGAGAGAGCGAGGAGAGATATTAGACAAAGTTGTTCCTAGAAGACATTGAAATGTCAGACAGTGCCCAGAAGCATTGTTAATAACGATGAAAAGATGAATTCCTATCGATATAAAACTAAGAAGAGAGAGAGTAGAGAGAGAGAGAGAGGAGAGAGAGAGAGAGAGAGAGAAGAGAGAGAGAGAGAGAGGAGAGAGGAAGGGATGGAGGGGAGGGATGGGATACGAGAGATAGGGGAGAGAGAGATGAACAATGAAACATGTTTCAAAATTAGACCTATTACCCATATCACTAGGAAAGTGAAATACCAAGAAACAACAGTACGAAAATATTGTGTTGTTGAGCCAATATAATAAAGACGACATTATTAATACATTGAGAGAGAGAGAGAGAGAGAGAGAGGAGAGAGAGAGAGAGAGAGAGAGAGCAGAGAGAGATAGAGACGAGAGAAAGACATGAGAGAGAGAGAGAGAAGGATGAGAGAGAGAGAGTAGAACCACAAACACAAAAGCACACCCCCCCCCCACCCCCCCAACCAACACCCCATAAACACCAACCCAAACCCCACAACCACCACAACAATACCCCCACACCCAACACCACACCAATCACCACCACCCCCAACCACGGAAACACACCCACAACAACACCCCATCCCCCAGCCACAACAAAACCCCACACACCACAACAAAAAGGACACACCACAAAACCACACAAGAAGACAAACCACCCCAGAGAGAGAGAGAGACAGGACCACAGGACACACAAACCACCACAACAGCAAACAGGAGAGACCTACCCGTCCCGAAGAGAGAGAGAAAGAAAAAAAAGAAAAAGACCACCCACCCCACCCACAGACACCACAAACCAACCACCCCCAAGGGGGACACAGACAGAGAGACCCCAACAGTTACCTTGTTTTTTTCGCCCCGGAGTAAAGAAAAATCTTTTTCCCCTAAATTCCTGTAGGTTTTTTGTTGTTTTTTTTTTTCAGACAGAGCCATTTTCTTTTTTAGAATCCAGAGAGAGTAGAGACGAGACCCAAAAAAAACCCAGGGGCCCTGGTAGAAAATCAGTAAGGAGAAATTTTTTTTTGAGAGAGGAGGATACCTTTGTCCCCATATTCCCCCCCCCTTTAATACCTACAAAGAGACAAAGACACACCTATGTACATTGATTTTGCCTCACCTGGTTGTTTTTTATGTGGTGGATCTCCTCCAATTCCCCTTATTTGGTTTTTCCGAATGTTTGGGAGTGAGAGAGATTGGGAAAGAGGGGCAAAGCTTTGTTGGAGAAACGAGAGAAAGAGACAAAAGAGAGAAAACTCTTAAAAATAAAGTGGAGCCTCCCCAATCTCCCCAACCCGAGAATAGAGAGCTCTTGTGATTTTCCCCCCCCTTGTGGAAGGTTTTTTCTTTTTGGATACAAACTAGAATGGGTTTGTCATTAATCTCTCTGAACCGTTCCGCCTTTAATAAAAATGCCGATTTCGTTTCACCTATATTAGTTTCAAAACGCAATACATTTTTGGAATAATATTAACATCTAACTAAGTAAAAACTATGGATTGAACATGGATATTAAAAAAATTTTATAACGGGGATTTAAGAACGGGCTTGAAGAGAACAGGACATTTTAAGGACAAAATGTGACCCATCCGTCCTCAATTGAATCCTTTGCATAATGGAACATAACAAGATCAGTAACAATGCTGGACAATTTCGTGCACTACTTAGTGATGTAATTATGCTTTTTTTATTAACAGACATACGCGGAATCTAAACTTATTCACAAAACAAACAGTTCGCTGACAGTTTTTGGTTGGAACCACACCGATCAAATATTCAACAAAAGATAGCTATGAACTAAATGTAAAAGTAGGCCAAACATTCTATACAACATCGTCAATCTATTGCTAGCATTTTTATGACCTTCCGCTAGTCTTGCCACCTAGTATTTGTAAGTCTTTTGTGGTAAGCTGCTTATATAATAATTTTTCCCACGCTTACTGCCCTGACCCAACCAGAACAGAAAATTTTCAAACTCTAAGTTCAGCACAAACACACACGTACCATTTTAGTTACCCAATTACTGTTCCCCTTCGAGTCTTAAGTTATAGAGCCTGAATACCCCATACGCTTTTCGTGGCAATATTCCCAAAGAAAAAATGGGTTCCGTCATTCCTTTTTTTTTTTAGAAAATTTTTTTGTAAAGCAAAATTTATAAATGTTTAAAGGGTTCCCCAGGGTTTGGCCTTTTCGGTTTTGTTTTTTCCTAATTGGAAGAGCCCCTCAAAACTCCCAAAAATTTTTTTTTTTTTAAGAAATGTGTTTTTTCACAGTGTATGACAGCAGTCTTATCTACTGCTCCGCGGATTAACTTTGACTCGGCTAAATTGTAGGGACAAAAAAAAAAACAGGTGGGGTTTAATTTTTTATTTTTATTGGAATTTTTAAAAAAAGAAAAACAAACTGTGTTATTTTTTTTTATTTTTTTTTTTTTAAAAATTATGTAATCCCCCACCCGCTTAACATATAGCCTCTACAAAATGTTCTTTTTTTGACATAAAATATACGATGGTTAAACGAGTAGAAAACAATATTAAAAGCCACAGCAAAAAAGATTAACTTTACCCCAACATATTACATACCACGCACCCACCCCCCCCCCCCGCTTTGCCACCAGATACCACCCACCAACCCAACTCCCCCTATAGTCCTTTTACCAACCAATTAAACTTTCCCAATGGGTAATTTACCCCCCCCCCCACCCTAAATTAATCAAAACTTTCTTTGCAAATGAAAAAGAACGTTAAATTAAAAGAAAACACACAACCCCCAACAAGACCACAAAACCCAGCAATTCCCACGCAACCCACACACAACCTAGCAAGCACCATGTCTACCCTTATACATTACAACTAGACCCCCAGACATTAATAGAATAAACAAACCACCCCACCACCTGGGCAGCTGAGAGACCAACCGGAGGTAGAGTAGAGTGAGAGAGATTGAGAGAGGAGAGAGAGAGAGTAGAGAGAGAGAGATAGAGAGAGATAAATGGGATTTTTTCTTAGAGAGAGATAAGAGTTAGAGAGAGAGAGATAGAGGGAGAGATATAGAGAGAGAGAGAGTAGTAGGGGGGGGGTACCCCCGTCCCCCCCAAAATACATATATTTTGTTTAAAAAACTGTTTGTTAATTGGGGGCTTGTCAGTTTTTTTTTTACAGAGCGAAAATATTTTTAGAAATAAGAGATTTGAGCTTGGAGAGAGAGAGAGAAATAGAGAGACTGAGAGAGAGAGGAGAGAGGGAGAGGGAGAGGGGAGAGAGAGGGAGAGGGATCAGATAGAGAGAGAGTAGTAGGTAGAGAGAGAGAGTTTTTAGTTTTTTTTTTTCCGAGAGAGTAGAGAGCACTGAACACTGAATTTGCTGTTAACTTGTTCACCAAAATATCAGTATCCCGCGTAGAATGGGCGGGGATATATAATATTTGTAGGGTTTTCGGAAAGAGGAGAGAAGAGTGTAGGAGGAGAGAGAGATGGTGATAGAGAGAGTAGAGAGGAAGCACTGTAACTAGCTGATATTGTGCTGTAACTGTTCAGTGAACGTGAGTGAAGAGAGAGAGAGTAGTTTAGAGAGAAGAGAGGAGAGGATGAGAGAGAGAGAGAGTAACGGACTGCAGACTTACTGATATTGCTGTAACATTGTTCCGTGATAACAGTACAAGAGGGAGAGAGAGAAGAGAGAAGAGAGAGAGTAGAGAGAGCTATGGAGAAAAAGAGAGAGAGAAAAAAAACTGAATATTGCTGTAGACTTGTCAGTGAACAGTAGAAGCGAGAGAGAGAGAGAGGAGGAGAGAGAGTAGACCAGGAGAGAAGAGAGAGAGAGGAGAGAGAGTTAGAGAGAGTTTAAAGGAGTAGAACTATCTGAGCAGACTGAATATCTGCTGTAACTTTGTGGCCCCCCCCCCAAGACAGTACAGAGAGATAGTTAGAGAGGATAAGTAGAGAGAGTGAGAGTAGAGAGAGAGGAGAGTTAGTAGAGAGACACTGAACCTGAATATTCTGGGGGGTGTCAGTGGCGGGGACATAGCAATGGAGTAGAGAGAGTAGAGAGAGTTGAGTGAGAGAGAGAGTTTGGGAGAGAGAGAGAGATAGAGAGTAGAGAGAGAGAGAGAGAACTACTGAACGTACTGAATATTGTATGTACGCCTTGTCAGTGAACTAGCTTTTTTTGTGGTTTTGAGAGAGAGAGAGAGAGCGTAGAGAGAGTAGACGAGGGAGGAGAGGGAGATGCACCCCCGAGTAGAGAGTAGAGTAGAGGTAAGAGAGAGAGAGAGAGAGAAGAGATTGAGAGAGAGAGAACTCGAACACTGATTTGCTGTAGAGCTTGTCAGTGAACTAGTACAAGTAGAGATAGAAGGGAAAAAGGAAAAGGAAAAAAAAAAGAAGGTTAGAGTTAGGAGAGAGAGAGAGAGAGAGAGAGAGAGGAGATGAGAAGAGAGAGAGAGAGCGAAGAGAAGAGATAGGAGAGAGAGAGAGAGAGAGAGAGAGAGAGGAAAGAGACACAGACAGAGAGAGATAAACGAAAAAGGATAGAGACAGCCACAAACAGTGACAACAGACAGACATGGATTAGATAGAAATAGCAGCAGGGAGAGTCACGGATCTCGTGTTGAGGATGAAATATCGTTTAATGTTCTACGTCTCTAAACCAGACACATAATTATGGGACATTAGTAAATATAAGAGGTGGGAACGATCCTGGAGGCAATGCACGGCAGCAGTGCTAACTCATGAAGTCCGAAGTTCAAACGAGACAGATGTATATAAGATAAGATCCTATGTTGCATCCTGGACGCTTAAATATGGCCACTGCAACTAGGGTTATAACGCCATTGCAGAAAAGAGTTAAGACCATTGTGGTCAGTAACAAAAAGGGCATTTCACTCGTGCAAAAGGACAGATATCAATTGCCTCAAATAGGGTTATTGGCGAGGGTATACCCTTGTTGGGTCAGTACTAACCATCTTCCGCACCCACCAAGGGACATTTCACTCATGCAAAAAGGTGGTTGCAGTGGCCATATCCGTTCGTCATCAAGTTATTGCTCTACTACTTATGCATGTTTAAAGCAACAGCCCCCTCTGCTGTCATCATATGTCCACACTTCATTCTACGGTTGTTCATGCCGACCCCCACGTGTCCATCCCACCAGGATATCCCTTGAATTTTGTTAATAGGCACACGTATTGAGACATGCTTTGGCGAACGAACGAAAATCGAAATTTATTATACAGGTAATGAGATAAAGCAACATAATTGTGTGTTTACACCAGCCCCCCCTGTGAGCAAATGAAATATATCGAAATAAACAACAATAACAAACCATGCAGTGAAAAGAAAAAAACACACAATAAAATGTAAAAAGTGAAAACATTGATGGGTAGAGAGAGAGAGAGAGATGATGGAGAGAGAGAGAGAGAATATTGGACGAGACGAGAGAGACGAGAGAGAGAGAAGATGAGGAGAGAGAGAGAGAGGAGAGGGATGGAGAGAGAGATGCAGAGAGGACGAGAGAGAAGAGAGAGAGAGAGAGAGAGAGAGAGAGATGAGAGAGAGAGAGAGAGAGAGAGAGAGTACAGAGAGAGACAGAGAGAGACAGCTTTATGGTCTCTGTGATCATCCCTCTTTCGTCATACATTTCTGCTTAGGCCTTGAGCCTTCTTCCGGCAAAAGTGGTAGAGGAACCTCCCGGTTTTCCGTGGCAAAAAGAATCAGTTGTTGATGTGGCCATCGCATAGCAAGAAGAAGAGAGACACCAGAGAGAGAGAGGAGAGAGAGAGAGAGAGAGAGATGAGAGAGAGAGAGAGATGAGAGAAGTAGATGGAGACGAGAAGAGGCAGAGGAGAAAGGAGAGAGATGAGAGTGAGAAGAGGAGAGAAGAACCGTGAGAGAGAGAGAGAGAGAGAGCACTAGAGAGAGAGCGAGACAGAGACAGACACACAGAGAAGAGACAGACAGAGAGAGAGAGAGACTGACAATACAATCCAACATTTTAATGGGCATGTGTCACATTAGTGTCCAAACATTTTAAAAATCAAGGTCAAAATATAATTCTTAAGATGTCTTCGTAACCAGACGAAATAAGGTGATATTTGTTCTGTCAAATTAGCGGTAAGAGTTCAACATAAGGAAACCTCGGGAATAATGAAGACCGGATTCGAATAACGCAAGCGCGGTCTATGGAGGTAAAATCTTGGCACATTAGTCGGCACGGGTACGATTTCTGACGGATCAATCAATAGTAAGCGACTTGAGCCAGTTGCACATATAATGGGAAACGTATTACACGCTATAAGGTCAGCAAATAGACTTGTGGCGGTGCCATAAGCCGATGAGGTTAACGAGGGTGGTCACGCTACACCTAACCTGCAGGAATAAAAAAAAATCGGGACTTTATGTTTTAGTACTGGCCCCGGGCATTGCCTCCAGTATATTGGTCCCACCATATTCTGTATTTACAAATGTTCCAATTGGTCTGATTCCAGACCAAGAGGGAACGTAAAAATCGATTTTCGTCGCGACGACTATAATTCCACATTGATCAGAGCGGACAGCGTGGGAGCGGACGAAAGCTTTGAAGCTGATCCGTGGCACGTGACACAATATCCTTACCCAAGTCACAAGAGCAAACAAAGTAAGTGGGATGGGATAGTGTTGAAGTGGCGTTTAACGTCCTGCCACGGGCAACGCAACTGTGAGCGAACATACAAAAGAGCGACTACTTTCTGACGCAAAATGCTGCGAATGTTTGATTATAGAATTAAAAAAAAAAAGAAGAAAAAAAAAGCGCGACACCCTTCCCGTCAATGTGTGATAGTAGAAAAAAAGTTCAACACAATGGTGATATAGACTTTAAGAAAATAAAAGAAGGAAGACAACAATCAATTGAATAAATGAGAGTGTAGGCGTGCGTGTGTGTGGTGTGTGTGTGTGGGTGTGTGTGTGTGTGTGTGTGTGTTGTGGTGTGTGTCTGGTGTGATGTGTATGGTGTGCGTCGTGGGTGTGTGTGCGTTGTGTGCGTGCGTGTACGTCATTGCGTGGCTATGCGCGCCGCGCGTGTGTGGTGTGTGTGTGGGCGTGCGTGCGTGCGTGCGTGCGTGTGGGTGTGTGTGTCGCATTTTTGTGTGTGTGTGTATGTGTTGTGTGTGCGCGTGCGCGTGTGTGGTCCGTTCGTTTGTGCGTTCTAGATTCCGTCTCTCTATGTCTCTCTAGGGGATAGTCTCTGCAAACGTGGCATGCTTCATGTTCGCGCAAACTTTGTACATCTATAAAAGTCTATAGAGGACTCTACTATAGAGAAAAACGTAGCGCAAAGGACCTATTGGCCGCTATTTGAGAATTCCCCTGCCACAGGAGGCCTGCTACATATCTCGGCCAGGTAGTCATGAGTCGTCGTGTGCAGGGATAGACAGTCAAAAAATAGGTAATAGTTATGTACATTAGGCTAAAAACAACGAATCGTTTGGGGCGTTTGGTCTAATTTACCTTAAATGCTACCCGTGTTGACTGTTAAGAGACACTCATGCCTACAAGGCCGGTGGGACGCCCTTCTCTCTTCGTCGTAGTCTTCTTCTCTTCTTCTTCGTTCGCTCAGAAAGTTTCCTGTCCGTCACGTGAGCGTAAATGCGTCATGCTGACCGTTATGCGCCAAACTAATAATAAATATGTTAGGGCCCAGCATGTCCCACTTCGGCAGAAAGAACGAAGGATTATTAATATGACTATGAACGTGCTTCCGGTCCTAAGGCACGCATATTAATCATTTTTAAGGAATATAGAAAAATAAATGATGAACAAAAACCCGAACGCCCACGTGGTTGGTGGTAATTATTTCGGAAATTGTGTATTGACTTCCTTTATCAAACACAAAGCATGACAAAGAAAGCAGAGGAAAAAAGCAGGAGAAATAGACCATTGATTATAGCAGATAGCAGCAGAAGAAAGCAAGCAAAGGGGAAAAGCACGGAGCGAAGAGTGGACAGATTAGGAGGAGTTACAGCACAGCACTTCCGAAGGTGGCGGGAACTATGTACAAAAGATCCACCCTCAGGTCTATACACAAAGGGGGGTGGGGGGGTGGGAAGCGGATGGCCGGGGGTAACTAGCCATAAGAAATTGAAAAAAAGCCTCCATAAAGGCCGTAGATGATCAATGTGAAATCATTGGCACCACAGGTCTATATATTAATAACTGACCGATGTCCATGGAAACTTTGCGAGAGATATACATATGCATGCTGGATGATGGATGTCCATATATTGGATGCTTGACAGACACACGGCATTGTTCAGATTGCCTAGATCTTCAAAAATTCTTTTTAAACGTTTTTAGTCACGCCGTCTAAAAAGACTATAAGTGGAAACCTTAGATTAGTGCGCAATGGTTCCCAATTGTAGTTAGGGGGGAAAAAAAACCCAAAAACGTCATATATAATTACTCCTTCATCCACAGCCCCTTCCTTCACTTGTTAGACCCACATCACACGAAGAAAGAGACATAAGGGATGGGGGCGGGGTTGGTCCAGAGCTCCCCGTAGGATGCGGACGAGGCAATCCACCCATTGACCCAGAGCATGTTCACAAGTGCCGCGCAGCGACAAAACGCAGCCTGTCCACCTATTTTCCACGCTTCTACCAAGAACCCACGACGCCCCGCTTCTTAAAGACAACTGAGAGGCTGTCTGGATTGGATAACGTTCCCTTTGCTTTTTTTGTCGCGGGAGCTTGTGACCCACCATAGAAAGAAACATCCCCAACTTCAAATGATGTCTTCTCTTTTAAATGATGTTCGTTTCCAATTTGGGGGCATTTATTATGGGGTTAAACCGGTTCAAAAACAAGATGTATCAACCAGCTATAAGAAGGAAAACGTGATCTGGTGAATGAGCTTTGAAAGACACCCCTGACCGCACCAAGATTAAGTCCCTTGTGGGTTTTTTATGGTGCTAGCTGGGAACCCATATGCAAATGCTTCCAACTTGAATTGAGGGCTGCTCTTTAAAATGGATGTTCCCGTTTTCAATTTGGGGGCATTTATATGGGAGTTAAACTGGTCAAAACAAGATTACTCACCAGCTTATGAGGAAGGAAAGAAAAACGTATCTCGGAGTCTTTAAAGACCACTGACGCACCAACGTATATTAAGTCCTTTATTGTTCTGGGTAGCGGTGACCAAATATTTGAATGACCCACACTTGAAATTGATGGCTGCTGTTTTAAAATGATCGTTTCGGTTTTCAATTTAGGGGGCATTTGTAGAAGTGATAAACCTGGTCAAAACAGATTATTACCAGCTATAAGAAGGAAAACAAGTGAAACCCGTGATTTATTTTGGACACGTGATCTGGGGGGGTCTTTAACCGGTACACCCGCACCACTCGTACGCTACACACGACCTTGCCTACGATCAGCCACGTTCTAGCTGATAGTGGAGGAGTAGCAGGAGAACAGGAGGAACGCGGCCTATGCGTGAAAGGGGTGGTGGCATTCAATGTATATTATGTCTTTCTTTTTGTCCTTTTCTTCGTGCCCCTTGACACAGAAGTTCTTCTTTCAATAATGCATTTTTAACAACAAGGACAAATATTCTTTTAAATAACTAATAACACAATGATTAATCAATTATACTGAATAGCCATCATTATGAAAATAACACAAATCAGCTCTAATACATTAGCAGCAATTAAAAAATCAAATCTCCTCTCCTAAAGAATCCACTAGTTTACTAAGAACCCAGATTCCTTACAATGGTTTTACTATAGCAACAAAGGAAAAGGAAAGAAAAACAAAACAAACTAGAATTACTTGCGTAAACTGACACAGTTTCGCGACCTACTACGCTTGCACCCCTAACCTTAACACTAAATCTAATCAGAACCCAAAAACCCCCTAACCGGGATTTCGCCCAAAAATCAAATTTCTTCACGGCTTTTGACCTCAAGTACAATGTATAGCACCCACGTTGTTATCTCCAAGAGTTCGTGTTATAACGTTCACAGAATACAGACATACAGCCAGACAAACAGGGACTTGATAGACAGGACAAAACCTGGACATTTTACATACATTTACTGAAAACACATGTACGACCATTTAACGCCAAAATACGCATTTTGAGCCTAACCCTAACCTAATCTTGACCCAGACCCTAACATGAACCCAGTGTACCCAATTTTGAACCGTCCCAAATTTTGAAATGACTAGATTGGGCAATGGGACAGACCAAACAACCGGACCAACCGTGAGTTTTCAAATTCGACACAACACGATAACTGTATGTTAAGGCCCCATTTTACCATTGAAAATATGCATTTGAGCAAATTTTTAAAAAACGTACAGATGGACAAGGTTAAAACTGTCGAAATTATGGTGACAAATCAAGGTCAAGTGAGATCGATGGACCCTGAAAATCGGGGAGGTAATGTTTTCTCCTCTGTCCAAGGATATCTTCAGAATAGTTTGAACGAATCCCTTCAAATTAACGGCTTATAGATCGTTAGAGGTGAAGCTTATGTTTTTACGGTTCTCTCGGCCCATGAAGGGCACATATGAGACATTTTACTGGGTGATTATATATTAGTTACGTGCTTGTGCCACAAACAAAAATACAGACCAAAAAAAAAAAACTTCGGGCATACAATAATAGGTTAGAGAAACATACGGTAAATACAGCGCTACAACCAGACACGACGAAGGTATTGCGGTACTTTTTTTGGATCAAATATAAATATGATAAATAGTTGAAAATGGTTTCCAAACGATCTAAGAAGGTTATGATTGAGTTCGCGATAAAATTCTGCTTACCAGATATTTAAATTATTTGGTGAAAAGCCAGGGGAAGTACTGGTGCCTCACTATGTATTCTTTGATTAAATTCAACCTTCCCTTTCGAGGTTAACCAGTTGTTACTGTTTTGGGGGTGTTTGTTATGGTAACATATATGCAGGTTGAGAACGAAGGCCTTGCCACTCTTGTATATAAATGCTTGATGTTGGATGTTGTCCTCTCCACCATTGTGGATGTGTCTCTTCGTGGGTGGAGGGTCATAAAAGTGCGAACTGGCCAATATTATTTGAGAATGAGCTTTGTTCGTCTCACTTTGGTTCTGACCCACGCAGTGGCTAGCGGTGAATGGTATACGTAATCAACTTGGGAGAGGGGATGGGGAGTTAATAGGGAAAAGAGATGTATACCCTTTGTTCAATTTTACTGTTGTATGTAATGATTGGAAAATGCTAAAAACTACAAAATAGACAGCCGTGCTGACCAAGTTGAAAGACGTTATCTGGTAAGTCTTCAGTAAGCAAAGAGATCTTCAGATTTTGGTTTGTAAATACAATTATTTCATCTATAAACACTTAAAGAACAGATTATTGACATCTCACGAAACACTAAAAATGACGTAATCGCGAGACCATACGACTTGCATCTCGCACCCTAAACCCTAACCCTATACCCTAATATCAACCAACCTCCTTAAAAGCTAACACGATATCTGCCTAAAATTTCGATCTTGTCCAAGCTTTTGACCCTAGTATCCACCTGACCATTTCATGGTGATTATATCCAAGCGTTCTCGAGGTTATCGCTGTTGTCACAGACAGACAAACAACAGACAAACAAACAAACCATGGGCCGGTATTCACGTTGATATAGCAGAGACTTAGCATCATGCCTAACTTAGAAGCCTCTTCCAAAAAGTCCTATAAAATTCCTATAGGACATTAAAGAGCTTCTAAGTTAGCATAAATGCTAAGTATAATGTATTCATACGTTGAATATCAGGCCCTGTTTTTCCAAGGTTGTGAAAACACAATGATAACTATATGTGAGGCCAATTTTACACCGAAAATATGCATTTTGGAGCAAATTTGAAAACGGACGTACGGACGGACAAAGGTGGAAAACAATACCAGTTGCGATTCGCGAATGGGAAAAATAGAACATAAAGGGAAACCAAAAAAAAGGGGCGTGAACATGTTCTATGCCTGTCTGGATAGCGAGTTCTGCCCATGGAAATTTGGACAGATGTGCAATAGTGTGATAAGTTTGACCCTTTACCAGTTTCTTAAAAGGTGGACCCTGACGGAATGAGTTTTTGCAAAAATCAACACGTCGGATCACCAGAAAGACAGACCGTGGTTCAAGGATGTCGAAACACTCACTGCGCTGGTTTCATAGAAAAAATAACACCGTAAAAAAAACGGCGATTCTTCCTTGCGGAGAAGCCCGGACAGAGTAAGAGTAAGCCGATTTTGAATGGGGTGGGTGGATGGTCATCATTGTGGGGAAGAGGGTGTAGTTTTCTTTTGTTGCAAGCATAACAACCCACAAAAATGACTATATTTCCTGTGGTGTGAGCGAAATCCTTTAGAGAACTGTATAAATTGTAAAAAACCGAGGGAAAAAAAGGCTTGTTATTGCGAAAAATTTCGTGCAACGATTTGATCTAAACACAGGCGGCATTAGAAAAGAGACAAAGAGACGGCACACGCCTTTCTTGGAGTGACAATAAATTTGAATTCCGAGCACCTCCGCCAAGGATGAATCGCCGATTTACGGTTTGATTATATAGGAAACCGAGCAAAGGTGAGTGCTGCAATCTCGTATGTAAAGGGTGGCTTTTCATGGTGATCTGGACGTGTTTTTTTTACAACAAAAAACCATCCATCAGGGTGCCCTTTAATGGGGAAAACATATCGTGGGTGTTTAGAAGAAAGACATAATATGGGCTTGTTTTGGAAAGAGCGATTTTGTTATTGAATAGAATAAACAAACCACGTATTTTTATGTCAGAAATTGTTGAACTTTTGCCGATATTTCGATGCCATAAATATCTAGTCGTGTTTGGTAATTAAAGAAATCTTGGGGAAGATACGAATATGACAAGCAAGGGATACACGCTAAAAAGTGCACTTTTGACGATGGTTGGAGACGTATGAAGCGATTAGGAATTGAGAGAGAGAGAGAGAAAAGAGAGAGAGACGGATGGCGTAGAGGAGGAGAGAGGAGTGAAGAGAGACGAGGTGGAGAGAGATGATAGAGAGAGTGAGAGCACAAAGTGTCAGAGAGAGGATGATGAAGACGGAGAAGGAGATGAGGGAGAGAGATGGCGGGCTGACTGGAGAGTGCAGAAGACGAGCGACAGAGACGAAGAAGAGAGAGAACTGACGGAGAGAGCGTGTATGCGAGGAGGAGAGATTGAGAGGCGAGAGAGAGAGAAGAGAGAGATGGAAATGAAATTGAAAATTGAATTTTATTGACATTAGCAAACAAGAGCCCAATCGCCAAAGTAGGAAAGCACAAACCAATGAACTAAGAACATAAGCCTAACTGCGTGCGACTAAAATAAGTTCATAAGATTTTTTTAAGGAACATAACATAAATCATCTTACATACATAGATAGATTACATTAGAGCAAATAAATGTTACACTCAAAGAATAAAACTGTTAGATGTATCCAACAAACAATAATATGTAAGCTACCAATCGGGTAAGGTTCGCTGTATTAATGCACCCACAAAGTTTTATAGGCACAATCCAATTTCTCTGCTAAGCTTTTGTTGTAGCTTAGCTACAACCAAAGCATAACAACTTTATTGACATTTTCATTCTCTGAAGCAATACGTTACAGAACTTATACTCTGCAAATGGAATTTAGTGAATATGAGACATGTTTTGCGTAACATGTCATATACCCTTACGAAGAAAATAAAGAGAGAGAAGAGAGAGAGAGATGAGGGATGTGGCGGTGAGAGGAGGAGGAGGGACGGTGATGAGAGTGAGACGAGAGGAGAGAGAGAGAGGAGAGGCGAGAGATGGTGTGGAGCGAGAGGAGAAGAGAGGAGAAGCAGGACAGAGGGAAAGACAGACTCATAGCTCACAGGCAAACAGAGTCAGATAAGACATTTTTGTTTTGAATAGCAAAGCAATAATAATGAAGCAAGAGAACGTGTGGTGAGGGTTGTATCTAGTTTATATCCAGTAGAAGGCCATAATGCGTTACTTCTGGAATTGCCAATGACAAAGATTTTGATTGATATGCAATAATTGTTTCATTCTGCTGTCCCTTTAATGGGTCCATCTGGTTACCTCCTCCCTGGTCGCCCTGGGGTCATCATCTGTATGCCTATTGTCTGCCGGTGGTCATTCATTTTCTGCTATGTCGCCCCTGTGGTCATCATCTTCTGCTATGGTTATGACCTGTGTCATTTATCTTTCTGCTATTGGTCTGACCTCGTGTCATTATCTGTCTGCTATTGTCTGCCCTGTGGGCATCACTTTCTGCTATGTATGACTGTGGTCCTCATCTTTCGCTATGTCTGCCTCTGTGGTGGCATATATTTTCTGCTATTGTCTGCTGCCCTGTGGTCATTATCTTTCTGCCTAGTTTGCCTGTGGTCACGGATATTTCTGCTATTGTCGCGCCCTGTGGTCATTGATCTTTTGCATGTCTGCACTGTGTGGTCATATACTTCTGCCATGTCTCTGCCTGTGGTCATCATCTTTCTGTATTGTCTGCCCTAGTAGGTCATAATCTTTATGCTATGGTCTGCCCTGGGTCATAATCTTTACTGCCTATTGTTGCCCTGTGGTCATTATTTTCTGCTATTGTTGCCTGTGGTCATCATCTTTCTGCTATGGTCTGCCTTGTGGTCATCACTTTTTCTTGCTATTGTCTGCCCTGGTGGTCATCATATTTCTGCTTGGTCTGCCTGTGGTCATTATCTTTCTGCTATTGTCTGCCCTGTGGCTGGTCATTACCTTTCTGCTATTGTCTGCCCTCGTGTTCATCAGCTTCTGCTATGGTATCGCCCTAGTGGTCATCATCTTTCTGCTATGTCTGCCCTGTGGTCGCATCTTTTGCTATGGTCTGCCCGGCATGTGGCATATCTTTTCTGCTATTGTCGCCCGGGTGGTCCTTATCTTTCTGATATGTCTGCCCTTGTGAGTTCATTACTTTCTGCTATTGTCTGACCCAGGTGTGAGTCATTATATTTCTGTGCTATGGTCTGCCTTTTTGGTATTATCTTTCTTGCTATTGTCTGCACTCGGTTAATATCTTTCTGTATTGTCTGCCCGTGGTCATTTATTTCTGCTCTGTCGGCCCTTTGGTCATTATCTTTCTGCTATTGTCTTGGCCCACTGTGGTTAATTATACTTTCTGCTATTAGTTGACCTCCACAGGGTCATTATCTTTCTGCATTGTCTGGCCCTGTGGTCATTATCTTTCGCTATTGTCTGCCCTTTGTGCCGTCATTATTTTATGCTATTGTCTTCTTCTGTGGTCCATTATCTTCTGCTATATTGTCTCGCCCTGTTGGTCATGATTTCTGCTATTGTCTGGCCCTGTCGACTTCATTATCTTTCTGGAGATTGTATGAACTTGTGGTCATTATCGTTCTGCTATTGTCGCTCGTGGTCATTATCTTTTGCCTATTGTCTCGCCCTGTGGCATTATCTTTATGCTATTGTCTGCCCGTATGTGGTTATTAATCTTTCTGCTAATTGTCGCCCTGTGGTAATATCTTTCTGGGATTTGTCTGCCCGGTGGTCATTAGCTTTATGCTATTGTCTGTCCTGTTGTTCATCTCCTTCACCATGTTCTGCCTGAAACCTCCTATTGTAATATCTGTCCTTTGTCCACATGTTTCCGCATTATCTTCCTGGCAAAATTATGGGTAGAAAAAAGCACCTGAGGAGGCGGAGACAAAACGTGTCGATTCACAGAATCTTCATCGGGTGTGGGGATAGCAGGGTGGTGGCGGTTTGAAGTCACAGGTGAGCGCAGTTCAGTTCACTGAAGTTAGCAATTTTCTCCCATTGCTACTCCACAGTACACTAATTCCCCTCATTCTGGCTCCTTTCAGTTTTTCACAGAATCTATTGTTTCTAGTCATTTCTTTTAACACGCGGCAAAATTTCTTATTCATTGATTGTGGTTAGGGAAGGAAAAGACCTTATAAGTGGTATACTACCATAAACAATGTAAGCATATAATGGATAAGACACTTTAAAAATTGGTTTTATGCTGGTGACGAGTGTTAAACAAAAGGCCTATGAACTGAAAGGAGCTGAGGAAAACGCTACTGTGTATACTTCAATGAACGAACTTGCGCGCACTGGACTTACAAATTAATACAGCACCAAAACCTGCTATACCACACCGATGAAGATTTATTAATCGAAAACGTGTACTCACCTCTCGCGGTGCCTTGATCTACCCTTTATATTGGTAAGCTGTGACAAGGTACAGCAGTTCATTCCTTCTTGGACTGCATCTTTCTTTCATAGTGATGTCTTTTCCCCAATTATACCCTGCCTATTCGAACACCCCCTGACTACGCGCCCCCTCCCCCCCCCCCCTCATGTTTATGGCTGTCAATCTCAAAGTGTGGTTCTTCAGTTTTATAAACTAAAAAACTAAACCCCAACTTAAATACTAATCCTTCCTTTTTTCCACGAGCAAGCAGGAATGTTTCGTCTTCTTGCTGAAATGTTTCGCTATCATAAATATTAAGGCGGGGGTGGGGTGGGGGTTTCATTGCAACTTTGCCTGCTTTTTCAATTATATCTTCTGTACTTTTTGTCCCATTTGTTTAAGCAGAAAACACACACAAAAATATAATCATTTATTTTTTATTTTTTGTGTGGACAGGAAACTATGTCATGTCCGGAATCGGCACGGTTGCCATTCACAACGAGGTTATTTAGCCCACGACATAATTTGTTGCCCTCTTCCGGTGTGAAAAGAGACTCCCGGCTTACAAGAGTGGCCGCCCCTTACTTCTTTGCGGCAGGCAGGTCAAGTTAATGAGAAGATTGCCCGCTCTTGCCTCTGGTCTCGTCTCTCTACTGTCTGTCTCTGTCTTCCTGTTCTGTCCCTCTCTTGTCCCTGTTCCCGGTCTGCCCTCCGCTGCTCTGTCGTGCCACGGTCTCCATTAGTAGCCTCGTTGATCGGTCTCTCTATCTGTGCTATCCTGCAACATGTCTTCTATCGTCTCTGTCTGTCTTGTCGTGTCTATCTACTCTCTCTTGTCACACTAATCTCTCCGCCTTCTGCTCTCTGTCTTGCCCCCCCCCCCCCCACCCACCCGACCCTTCTCTTCTGTTGTCTGTCTCTCTCTCTCTCTCTGTCTGTCCCATCTTTCTTTCTGTCTTCTCTCTCTCTCTCTCTTTCTTCTCGCTCTCTCTCTTCTCTCGCTCTCTCCTCTCTCTCTCTCTCTCTCTCTCTCTCTCCTCCTTCTCTATCTCCTCTCTCTCTCTCCTCTCTGTCTAATAGCTCTAGTTTTTATGTTCTTTGTCTGATCTGTTTCTGTATCTCTATGTGGTCATCTCTCTCGTCTCTCTCTCTCTGTCTCTCCTCTCTGTGTTTCGTTTGCTTCCTTTGATGTAGTTTAACGTCCCAATAGGCGTTGTCTCTTATGGACAGTATCTCTCTCATCTCTCTCTCTCTCTCTCTCTCTCTCTCTCTCTCTCTCTCTCGCTCTCTCGCTCTTCTCTTCGCTCTCTCTATCGACTCTCTCTCTCGCTCAGCTCTCACCCGCGTCCATGGGTGTGATCATAGACGAAGAACTGAAGTGGCAGACCATATGAGAAGGGTAGCACACAAGTTTGGCCACTTAGCCTATCGCTACTATAAAAAAAAAAAAAACAGTAAACCTTGCCATAGATTACAGAGGAACGCAAATTATTCGCTTTTCATGCCCCATGTCGCTACCACGTTCAACTCCTGATCGATCGGTAGTTTGGGAATTTCTCCTGCCCAACCCAAATGTTTTCACCTATTAAATAAAAAACTGCAATTCGATATACTAAAAGAGCAGCTTACAAATTTTATTCTGCCAGACGCAAACATCACCACATAAGAAAACACAAGCAAAATTAAAACATCCTTCCGGGTATTTTTTAGGAGTTGAGAATTAATAGGAAGTCACCAAGTTAAAGTATCAACCAAAGCAATCACATTCAAAGTGGCAATAATGGACTTACAGTCCCACCCAATTTACCGACCTAACCCATCATAATAGTTACATCGGCAATCACATAGTTATGGTTTTTCCAGACAATTTTTTGTTTTCCAGCAGCAAAGCAAACCCCAAGGCCAATACATTTTGCCCCACAAACAAAAACACTAGGTAGGGAAAGTAGAATGACACAAAAAAATACAAAAGAAAGTTTTTGCCCCCCTGTGACCCCTTCGAGTTTGAAATCAAGTTCCTCAAAATGGTTGGAATTCCCTCCTCTGACATTCAGTTATGCCCTTCCATCTTCCGATGCAAAAAAAGATGGGTGCGGGGCACAGGGCAAACATAATTACAGCCCATGTTAAATATGTTAAGGGCATTTTTTTGAACAGCAAAATGTGGATGGGTTTGGCATATTAAATTTATTGCAATTAGATGGTGTTTGAATAAAAAAAAATAAATGTGATATGAAAAAGGGTATGATGTAAATTGGAAGTTTTTAAAATATAAAGGTTTGCCGAAGTTTTGCTTTTAGATTTACTTGTGACGTTTGTTTTTTTTTTTAAACTGATTGTAAATGTGTGGGATTGCGTGCTTCACCTCTCAAAGCAGAGAAGAGAGAGAGGGAGGAGAGAAGAGAGAGGAGGGATGGGAAGGGGGAGGAGAGGAGATAAGGAGGAGGAGTCCAAGGAGAGAGGAGAGAGAGGACGACGCGAGAGACGAGGCAGGAGAGAGAGTTTATAACCACATTACTTTATATCTAGATATAGAATTAATAATA
>CM065698.1:34775943-34790276 GCA_017654935.2 Phymorhynchus buccinoides | reverse complement strand
TGTGTTTTTGTTTATCATCTTTATCTTATAAATTATTGACATGATTCCTATTTCTTGTCTTGTCCCCTCTGTTGTGTAATATCATTGTCGTCATCGTTGTCGTGGTTTTGTATTTGTCCTCACCATCATCATCATTAGTCATAACTCTCTCATCTCTCTTCTCCCTCTCTCTCATCTCTCTCTCTCTCCTCTCTCTCTCGTTCTTCCTCTCTCGGCCTCTCGGGTTATCTTCGTCGTCTCTCTCTCTCTTCTCCGTCTCTCTCTCTCTCTCTCTCTCTCCTGTACTTGTCAATGTCACTTAAAAAAAAACCGGTCTAAGTCTGAACGTCTCTCTCTCTATCTCTCTCTCTCTCTCATTCTTCTCTCTCTCTCTCTCTCTCTCTCTACCATCTCTCTCTCTCTCTCCTCTCTCGCTCTCTCTCTCTCTCTCTCTCTCTCTTTCTCTCTCTCTCGTCTCTCCTCTACTCTCTCTCTCTCTTCCCCTCTCTATCTTCTCTCTCCTCTCTCTCTCTCGCTCTCTCGTCTCGTTCGTATCTCTCTCTCTCTCTCAGTCTGAATGAACTTCTGCTACAACGCCCTCCGGTATAGAACAGACCATATGGGACATTAAGTAGATATAAAGATGATGGAACGATCCTGGAGGCAATGCGGAGCAGTGCAACACCAGGAAATTCCCGAATGTTTAACAATGCAGATGTGTAGATACTCTCTCTCTCTCTCGTCTCACTCTCTCTCTCTCTCTCCACATCTCTCTCTCTTCTCTCTCTCTCTCTCATGATGCTTCTACGTATGTTTATCAAAGCTTTGGTAATTGACATAACTAAGGCAATTGCTATTATGATTATGATGTATCTGATGTGTTTCCCTTTGGGATATGGGTCTATGGCCTAATCAATAAAACATTGTCAAGTTCAATTGTCAGTATCTCTCTTTCTCTCTCTCTCTCTCTCTCTCTCTCTCTCTCTCTCTCTCGCGTCTCTCTGTCTCTCCTCTCCTCTCAAATACAGCTTTTTCAGTTTCCCAGGTTTCAAGGTTTCAGGGTCTCTCTACTCGCGAGTCCACTCTCCTCGTGCTCTCTCTACTCATCGTCTAGATCTCTCTCAATCCCGTTCTCGTGCAGTCTCTCTGAGTAACATCATCACCCTCATATTCCCCTCTCTCTCTGTCTCCTCTCCTCAGCGCACGAGATCTCTTTCTCTCTCTCCTCTCTCTCCTCTCTCTGTCTCTCACTTACAAAACCGACACACCCACACCCACACAGCACGACAACATCACAACCAGCACTACACACACAACACACACACAGACTCCCCGTATCTCGCCAGCTCTCTCTCCCTCTCTTCGCACTCTCCGGTCATCTTCCTCGGCTTCGACCTCCGACTCGCGTTTCTCTCGCTCTCACTCTTGTTCTGCTCTCGTCTCATGCTCACTCTCAGTCTCATCTCACACACTTCACAGCACACACACACACACACTATTATTCATGTCTATGTGTATTATGAGAGAAAGCGTTAAGCATAATCTATTTTCGCCTCTCCCGCACACGCGCGAGAGAGATAAAGAAACACAGAGAAAGACAGAGAGTGAGCTCGCCGTCGCTCACAAAACGCCTTCAAAGGGAACGCCATCTGGTGCCAAGCGCTAAGGGTACACAACCCCACCTAAACAGCTCAACTCCAGACAACCGTTACAGCACACGATGACTGTGCTATGTTATAATATTATCTATTTCCCCATTTCTATCCATACAAAAGGTTTCATTCTATATCTTTGTCGATGAACTCTTTCACCGCCAGCCATATTTCAGCAAAAACATTCAATTAAACTTAGCTGGGTATAGAACAAAATCCATTTTCAGTATTGGGGATTCCTCTGTGACATTATATAAAACAAGGTCAATCCTTACTTCCTGAAACTAAGACCAACAGGGTCTTTGGGTAATAGACCCATATTTGATGCCTTTTAGTGACATGGTTGTTAAATCACTGTGGTGCTAAAATGCGAACTTTGGCGGTGAAATGGGTTAAAAACTCGGCTTTTTCCTGGTATTGCAATACCTGCAGGATCGTGCCACCATCTTCATATCTGTTAATGCCCCACGTGTGCCTGTTCGAGGCCGGAGGACGTTAATATGAGTTTCCATCCATACAAAATCAATATCCGGTCTACTCACCAATGAACTGAAAATCTGATCTTAATCTCGTAACAGACCCGTATGTTGACATTAGTAGATCTAAAGTTGTGGACAGATCCTGGAGGCCATGCCGGAGACCTTTGCAACACCATGAAATTCCCGACTTTTATAGACCGATGTGTATGATTGATGTAACATTATGGTCGCTAGTAAATTATCATTAACGTCCTCCGGTCTGGAAACAGACACATATGGGACCTTTATAGAGGTAAAGATGGTGGGAACGAGCCTGGAGGCAGTGCCCGAAGGCAGCGCAACACCAGGAAAGTCCCCGACCTTTTCCAAACAACACGATTTACTTAATGGTCGCTCACTCCTCATCTCTGTTTAATGTATGTAGAGATGAGCAGCTTGTTGACGTTAGACAGGGAGAGGAAAGCATGAAGAGCAGCTTGTTGACGTTAGACAGGGAGAGGAAAGCATGGAGAGCAGCTTCCGGATAGTTAGAACAGGGAGAGGAAAGCATTGGAGAGCAGCTTGTTGACATTTAGACAGGGAGAGGAAAGCATGGACAGCAGCTTGTTGACGTTAGACAGGGAGAGGAAAGCATGGACAGGCAGCTTGTTGACGTTAGACAGGGAGAGGAAAGCATGGACAGCAGCTTGTTGACGTTAGACAGGGAGAGGAAAGCATAGGTCAGCAGCTTGTTGACGTTAGACAGGGAGAGGAAAGCATGGACACCAGCTTGTTGACGTTAGACAGGGAGAGGAAAGCATGGACAGCAGCTTGTTGACGTTTGTCAGGGAGAGGAAAGCATGGAGAGCAGCTTTAGTGTCTGTTAGACAGGGAGAAGGAAAGCATGGAGAGCAGCTTGTTGACGTTAGACAGGGAGAGGAAAGCATGGAGAGCAGCTTGTTGACGTTAGACAGGGAGAGGAAAGCATGGAGAGCAGCTTGTTGACCCTAGACAGGGAGAGGAAAGCATGGACAGCAGCTTGTTGGACCATAGACAGGGAGAGGAAAGCATGTCTGTCTGTCAGCTCATGTTGACGTTAGACAGGGAGAGGAAAGCATGGACAGCAGCTTGTTCCCCTCCATGGCACTCTTCTCCTAAAGCATGGACAGCAGCTTGTCTGACGGGCCTCTTCTCTCTCTCTCTCTCTCATCTTCTCCAGCTCTCCATAACTCTGGGGGCTCGCGGGGCCCCCTCTCTCTCTACTGCCTGTTCTCTGTCTGTCCATCTCGTGTCTCGTTTCCTCGTCTCCTGTTTGTCTCCATCTCTTCCGTCTCAGTCTCTCTCTCTCCTCCTCTCTCCTCCATCCTCCCGATCTCACTCTCTCTCTCTTCAAATCCGCCATCATCTCCTCACCTCTCCCTTCTATCCCACATCTCTCGACGATCTCGTCGGTCGCCCTCACCTCGCGTTGTCGGAAGAGCTTCTCGTCGCTCAAGATGTCTCTCCATCCATTCCTCTTTCTGTCTCTCTCGCACGACAGCGATCTCTAATCACTCCTCTTCTTAGGTGAGGCTAATGGGCCTAACAGAATTAACGTTCTGAATTGTAGACTCTCTCTCTCTCTCTGTGTCCTCTGATGTCTTGCCCCCCCTCTTCTTCCCCACTCTTACCTGCGGTATGTCCCGTGTCAACTCGTGGTCTGTTTGTCTATGTCTTCTCTGTTCTCCGTCTCAAGTTCTGACTTTCTCCTCTCGTCCTTCGTCGTCGCACCCCTTCCTGGCTCTTGGATGTCTTCTCACCCTTCTCTCTCCTCTCTCCCGCCTCGTTCATCTATCTCCTCTCGGTCCCTCTCTCATCCCTACATCCTCTCGTACTCGTCCCTCCCTCCTCTCGCCGCCTTCACCTTCCCCGACTCTGTCCCCTCGCTCGTTCTCTGGTGACTCTCTCGTGTTTCTCCATCTCGGTCTCTATGAGAGGCTTCTGGCATAACAAGAATGAAAGTTCTGATTTATCGCCTTCTCTCCTCTCTCGGTCGTCTCCCTCCTCTCATCTCTCCTCTCCATCATCATAGCTCTCTAAGATCATCTCTTCTCTTCATCGCATCTCAAAATCCCTCTTACCTCCTCTCTTCCGTACCCTCCAGTCTCACTCTACTCGTCTCCTCTCACTCTCTCTCTCCACTTCCCTCCGTCTCTCCGCGGCTCGTCTCTCCCTCCCTCCCTCTTGTTTCTCTAACCTCTCCCTGACCCTCATCACTAGCTTGAAAACCCCCAGCCAGCTGAAGAGTTTATGGGCCCATTGGATGAAGTAAGCGGAATGTTTACACTGATCTCCCTTCAAACCTTCCCACCATCCCAATCATCCCTCAACAAACATGGCCACCACGTGCAGAGGACTGCACCACACGCGATACAGACAAAATGGATGTTCCACGATGTCCCCGTTTTTTGTGCCCAAGTCACGTGGTGGAATGGACAGGCGCCAGAAGCGCGTTGCGGTATCCATCATGTTTTATTGATATATTTTATTATAAAAGGTACAGAATAATACGTGCCCTCCATCACATTAATGAGATATCGTTAAAACCTTTGTATGAAGTATGGGGGGGGGCGGGTCGAATGCAAGGAAATATGCTACACAATAATCGATGCAGTTCTATTTATAAGGCAGTAAACTTTAGGGTCCCCTATCACGTGTGAATCTTATTTTATTGACCGTTTATCTTTTTTACGGTGCCACCCCACATATGTATTTCATTGTACATTGGAAAATAAATTGTGTGGCCCTTGTGATAATTGGGGGGATGAAGTTCTCCCACTGACGTCCACCTCACGGCACGCTTCTGCTCTTTCCTTTCTTCCTTCTTCTTCTTCCTTCTTCTTCTTCTTTCTTCCTCCTTCTTCCTTCTTTTTCTTCCTGGGGGGCGTTCACAGGCCGTATGGCCATAATGGGTAAGTTACGTATGTGTCTGGTTTTCAGTTTTTCACTGGTCTCCCCCTGCTGTGTACAGTCGACACATTCCTATTTCGGAGTAGCTCAAAGTAGAAAAATTATATGGAAGATTTTGTTTTTTGATAGATATAGATAGTAGATGATAGAAGGCAAATGGGAAAAGGCAGAGTTCAAAGAGAGTGATTTATTAGAGGACCCCCCCACCCCCCGTCACAAGCACAGAAAACTTCCAGAAGGTGGGGGATTACTTTTTAAAAAAAAAACTAAACAGAAAGGCCCCCCGGTATCCCCCAACGTCCATATATAGTATGGTCATTACTGAAAATTTTGCTTTTCATTTTTATTTTAATTTTGTGGAATACCAAAATGTTGAATACCAATGTTGAATAAATTGATTTTCCAAAGAACGTAAACACTTTGGACTTAAACCAGTGTTAGTGATAATGGTTCGGGATGGGTTGGCTGAAGTCCAAAAACCAGTCTGATCGTAGGTTATTCAATAAAGTAATTAAACTACACAGGTCACTAAGAAAGGTGACAGTACGTGTGGTTTTTGAGCGGGTTCAAATTGCGCGTGGAAAGATCGCAGCCTACCCGAGCTTCTCCACGCGCCTAACCAGACCTCGTAGCCCCTTTCTTTCAATCCGGAACTTGCCCAAGGAGTGGAACCAACTAATGGACTAACCGAAGCCACTTTCACCACAAGCTCGGCCAGCGCATTTTTCATCAGCGCTGACCAGATCACCATCTGAGCCTGCAACTACTGACCACTAGGATTTTGTTTTCTTTTTTTCACCTTTTTTTTTGCTTTCTTCTGGAAGTGGGGCCTGGGTCTTCCCGGCTAAACTGGGGGGCTTAATGGTCTTATCTCAGGGTAAGCAGTAGGTATTTCTCCTTCTATGCTTTCTATTAGGTTCATGCGCCCTCCAAGTTCCGTTGCGATTTATTGTCAGAAATGGCGTCTTCGATGTATCCAGACAGAAAAATAAACAGAAGACACCCACCACGCTCTTACTAGGTTTGGCCCGACCAGCAGTACGCTGATTTCGCGGCCATGCTACGATCAGCCCCCGTTTTCTGACTGGAGCGTGGAGGACGTAGCTAGAACTATCCTCGGCCTAGGTGGAAGTAAGGGGGTGTACATAAAAAAAAGATACCGCGTTTCTTTTCTTCTAGTATTGTTTTTTATAGACACACTGAACCCTCCAACGATTAAGTCCCTTGGGTTGCTTTTGTCTGGGTGGCTTTGACCCACATACAAATGCCCCCAACTTCTACTTAAAATTGCGGCCTGCTCTTTGAAAACGATGTGTTCGGTTTTCAAAATTGGGGGCATTTTGTAATAGGATTCAAACGTGGCCGAAACAAGAGTTTTCTTTCTTAACCACGCTATAAGAGGAAAAAAACACGTCAAGACGTAATTACCTTGGGACGACTTGTACCAAGGAGTTAGACTAGAGTTTTTATCAGATTCCTCATTCTTTCCTCCTGCAACTGTACTTTTGGAACATTCTTCCTGATCACTAATTTAAAACAATGGATTCCATTAGCATGCTTAAAGCGTTTTTCTCCGAGAGACAGATCACTGTACAACAATATTATATTTACCTGAACCAGAGCTTCTGAAGCAAAGATTTGAAACTGGACACAATGAAGTTGACTAAAAGATGATTTATTTCTTCATAATCTCCTCCATAGTAACAGTAATGTGCCTTGGCGGATTTGGTATGCTGAAGATGCCGACCATTTCCTTTTGTAATTGGTCTCCCTCAAAGGGGGATCTCCACAAGCTCGTGCACAACCATGCATTACTGTCAGATGATGTTTAAAACTGCTGTGCAATTGTTATTGTTTTTGCAGTAAATTATAAAAAATGTTCTCAGAGAAACTCTAGAAAATACTCTTGCAGTTTGCGAGTTCATTCAAAAGTCTAACAGGTTTGTGGTCGGCTAGGCGTGGAATTATGCATACGTCAAGTTATTTTTCCATGCATGTTTTGTCCAATTCCTAAACTAAATTATTGAGAATACTACTGATTATAATTTTATTCAACTGTCAAACAAATTCTCAATAACATGATCAATTCTGATTGTAACATGATTCGTCGTTTCCCTTTGATAATGGGCGCAAGCTTGCATAAACAAATATTTATTCTGCTCTTGACATGACTTTACAATCCCATTTGTTTATGTTGTTGTTGTTTTTTTAGCCCTGGTAGGCATAGCTTTGTGATGACTCTGATTCAATGCAAGCTGACATTATGTTTTATATTGCCCCTAAAATTCATGTAGTTTAGATTTACTTCATTTTGTTGTGTATTTTCTTTTTTTCTGTTCTTTTGTTTTCCTTTTTGTATATAAGTGTTTACTACTGTTGTTGCTTTTATGTTATTATTTTTCAATGTTAGATTAGTTTTGCGTGTGCAGTCCTTACTGTGCAACTCAAATATTGGAGTACCCTGAATAAGCTCTTAGCTTGTTGTACTCGAAGTTCATAAATGTATTGCTGCTTTGTTATGATTTTCTATTCTTGAATAAATTCTTGTTTAAACCAGGGAAAACACGTGAAATCCGTGATTTTGACACGTTATCTGGTGGATCTTTAATTCACGTTTTTGTTTTTGTTTTGACGAAAAGGAAAGAAAGGCTAGTGTGATTTTGGCCCGTGTGGGATTTAAAAAAACCCTTATGAATTAACTGTTTGTTGGAAGATTATTATGTTTTTGTTAACTGCACGAATATTACGGTATTTGTTTTGCTTAAACATATCAATGGTTTTGTTACTTTAAAAAAAAAAAGATTATTCTTGCTGCGTTTTTTTATGATGGTTTCTGATCAGCCTAGGAAACATTCGCGGGTTTCTTTCAACATCTTTTAACTTGATTTTGTTTTTATGATTTTGAACATTGTTGTAACGAGCAGGGCCGGATCTAGTGGGAGGGGGTATCCTGGCTTCCGGACCCCCCACCCTCGACCCATAGCCCCAAGTATGTACCTTATACAAGGTTCAGCAAAACTATCTGTATTGTTTAAAAACATTCTATACTTTACTGTGTGTTGCACTGCCTCCGGGCATTGCCTCCAGTATCGTTTTCCCCACCATCTTTATATCTACTAATGTCCCATCTGTGTCTGTTCCAGATCGGAGGACGTTAAACAGATTTACTACTACTACCTTATACAAGGTAGAAAAGTAACAAATGTCCGAATTGGGCTCGACTTTCGCCTTAAAGATCGCTAAATCACTTCTTTTTTCCCCCGGGGCTTCTTCCCCTGGACCCCCACAAGGGCTCTGCCTTAGGATCTCTGAACCCATGCGGCCCTCTGGACCCCAGGCGGAACGGGGGCATCCCGTTTCGCCCTGGCCCATTTCGCCCCAACGATTACGGCAGTGTCTTTTTCGCCCTGTTCCCATTTCGCCCCAACGATTACGGCAGTGTCTTTTTCGCCCTGTTCCCTTTCGCCCCTGTTCGGCAGTTCTTTTTGCCCCTGCCCTGCCTCTCTCTAGGATTCAACACAATTCGATAGAGATGAATATTAAAATGTATTGATAACAAGTAGGCCTATGGTCTCAAATTTAAGAAGTTCACGAAATAAATAAAGAATGAGATTCATCACTCTATGCTCATGAAAAATGGTTTCACAGGAATTAATCAATACTAAAATATATTGATAATGACACCCCCCCTCCTCCCTCCCCCCTTCCCCCCCCCCCTCCTCCCTCACCCCTCCTAAAAATGTTATTGATTTTTTTTTTTCAAGACTGAAATGAATGTGGGCTAAATGTTAGGTACGTCGTCTTGATTATGAGGTAAGGCGTGATGTGTTATTCTTATTCTCTAGGCCTAGGCCTTGTTGCCGGAAGTGCGATAGGCTAAGTATTGCATGCGCAGAGATGATGTGCGAAATGAACACGAACAACGTTGTCGTTACTCAAAGGCGCAAATAAAACGAAACAACCGGGCCGTCAACGCACACACTCGGTACATCCATTTGTTACAGAAAATATAAGTTAACGACGTTAAAATGTACCTATTTGTACACACCTGAAGTCTTGTGTTTCTTTTTAAAGAGCGTTTTTTTTGTATATCTAATGGAGAGTCTTCTTTCCAGTATCTACTCGGTAGAATACAACAGTAATCTCTGCAACATTGTGCAACAAATGATTTTCTTTCTTTTGTTCCTTATCTATGTATCTGACTGCTTTTGATCGTCATGACTTGAAGGCTCACGTCAAAATCAAGTATCCTGCTAACTTTAACCCTCTAACATCTTATGTTTTTTTTTGAGAAAACGACAACGTTAAAGTTTCAGTGGAGAGTGAGAGTCTTCTTTAGTTTGAAGAGTGTGACTGAGTCAAGGTTAAAGGTTGCACAACAGTAATCTCCGCAACAAATGATTATCTTTATTTTGTTCTTTTATCAATGTATCTGACTGCTTTGATCGTCGTGACTTGAAGGCTCACGTCAAAATCAAGTATCCTGCTAACTTTAACCCTCTAACGCCTTATAGTTATATTTTAGAGAAAATGAAGGAAGAACAACGTCCTAAGGTTTGAGTTAAGGGTTTAAAGGGTCGGGGCCACGGACGCAACACACACACACACACATACACACAGACACACACCCGAACATGTACAATACAGTGAATAGACTCACTTTGTTTTAAAAAACGACGTGAGCCCCAAAAATGGTTACCTAAACAACTAGAGCGTTAAGACGCTAGATGACCAGCCGCGTAGAAGCATTTTCGGCGCCAGTGACCTTGACGTTTTTATTTTTTAACTTGGTCTAGATATCTTTAGTACCTATCCGCTTGCAAAATGTGAGCGTCCTAGACCCCTCCGTTTTCGCGCCAGGTGTTCAGCAGCATTTCCGGCTCCAGTGACCTTGACCTTTGACCTATGACCTTCATTTTTGAATTTGGTCGAGATATTCTTAGTACGTATACGCATGCCAAATTTGATCGTCCTAGGTCCCTCCATTCAATTATTATCGTGCCAAGTAATCGGCAGCATTTTCGGCGCCATTGACCTTGACCTGTGATCTATAACCTTCAGTTTTGGAGTTGTCCTAGATATCTTTCGTACCTATCAGCATGCAAAATGTGAGCGTTCTATGTACCTCCGTTATCGTGCAAGGTGTTCGGCAGCATTTTCGGCTCCAGTGACCTTGCCCTTCGACCTATTTTCGCACCTTCATTTTCGCACTTGGCCTACATATTCGTAGAACCTATCAGCACGCAAAAGTTGAGCACCCTAAGTCCTTCCGTTCAAACGTTATCGTGTTAAAATAGGCACATAGTCAGATAGATAGTCAGCTTCAGAATCCACGGAAAACATGTCCAGCTTCGCTCACTTTGTGCGCGGCTGGTAATCAGAGATATGTGCCGGCTCAAAACAAAACATACTCCTAAACATACTCTGTCGTACTCCTAAAGACGAAAACAACCATCACAACAACAAGCGATGTGTGTTTTTACTTTGTCTTTCACTTTCTTTCTGTCATTTGTTTTTATATCTATGTTGTCCATAGGTCAATAGCATTTTCAATGTTCTTCTTGTACTTCAATTAGTTAAATAAGGGTTTTATTCGTTGTTGACATTTACTTAGTTTTGTCATTCTCTTTGTTCGAAGTCCTTGAGCCACTTTTTGTTGTTGATTGTATGTTTGTTCGTTTTAACTGATTATAATTCTTTTCACCCACCCATTTCTCTCTCTCTCTCTCTCTCTCTCTCTCTCTCTCTCTCTCTCTCTCTCTCTCTCTCTCTCCTCTCCTCTCTCTCTCTATCTCTCTCTCTCTACCTCTCTCTCTCTCTCTCTCTCTCTCTACGCTCTATCTCTCTCTCTCTCTCTCTCTCTCTCTCTCTCTCTTGATATACAAAATTTATCTCCCCCTCTCTCTCTCTCTCTCTCTCTCTCTCTCTCTCAACTCTCTCTCTCTCTCTCTCTCTCCCACCCCCTCCCATTTTCTTCTCTCTCTCTCTCTCTCTCTTCGCCCCCCCCCCCCCTCCCTCCCTTTTTCTAAAACTTGCTTTGAGAAGAGGTTATAAAGTGTGTATCAAACGAATCATATTCGCAACAGCCTTTGAAGCAATGAAAAACAGTACATACATTTGCCTACTTCATAAATGTACTCTTCTTCTTGTCGGTATTTTGTTTTTACAGAAGAATGTGCATGTATGTGCGTTCACTCTCTCTCTCTCTCTCTTGATATAACACATCTCTCTCTCTCTCTCTCTCTCTCTCTCTCTCTCTCTCTCTCTCTCTCTCTCTCTCTCTCTCTCTCTCTCTCTCTCTCTCAATATACAAATTTATCTCATCTCTCTCTCTCTCTCTCTCTCTCTCTCTCTCTCTCTCTCTCTCTCTCTCTCTCTCTCTCTCTCTCAATATACAAATTTATCTCATCTCTCTCTCTCTCTCTCTCTCTCTCTCTCTCTCTCTCTCTCTCTCTCTCTCTCTCTCTCTCAATATACAAATTATTATCTCTCTCTCTCTCTCTCTCTCTCTCTCTCTCTCTCTCTCTCTCTCTCTCTCTCTCTCTCTCTCTCTCTCTCTCTCTCAATATACAAATTTATCTCATCTCTCTCTCTCTCTCTCTCTCTCTCTCTCTCTTCTCTCTCTCTCTCTCTCTCTCTCTCTCTCTCTCTCTCTCTCTCTCTCTCTCTCGATTTGCAAATTTATCTCATCTCTCTCTCTCTCTCTCTCTCTCTCTCTCTCTCTCTCTCTCTCTCTCTCTCTCTCTCTCTCTCTCTCTCAATATACAAATTTATCTCATCTCTCTCTCTCTCTTCTCTCTCTCTCTCTCTCTCTCTCTCTCTCTCTCTCTCTCTCTCTCTCTCTCTCTCTCTCTCTCGATTTGCAAATTTATCTCATCTCTCTCTCTCTCTCTCTCTCTCTCTCTCTCTCTCTCTCTCTCTCTCATCTCTCTCTCTCTCTCTCTCTCTCTCTCTCAATATACAAATTTATCTCATCTCTCTCTCTCTCTCTCTCTCTCTCTCTCTCTCTCTCTCTCTCTCTCTCTCTCTCTCTCTCTCTCGATTTGCAAATTTATCTCATCTCTCTCTCTCTCTCTCTCTCTCTCTCTCTCTCTCTCTCTCTCTCTCTCTCTCTCTCTCTCTCTCTCTCTCTCTCTCTCTCAGTCTCTCTCTCTCTCAGACATGTTACAGTTTATTGTCATTACTATGCAAGGTCACATGAAAAGGGGGTTAAAAAGGTTGTTTTACTACAGGGTCTATTTATAATAAGAGATGCGCACGCTTGTGTGTGTGTGTGTGCGTGCGCGTGCGCGTATAATATATGTGTGTGTGTGTGTGTGTGTGTGTGCGCGTGCGTGTAGGTGCGTGCGTGCATGAGTGTGTGCCTGCGAGTGGGCGTTAGGAATAATATACACGTTTCCCCCTTCAGTCACTTGCTACAAAGGCGTTTAGCTGTTACAATAATTGTGTCTTAATATGGGATGGTGTTTTCGTGTTTCATATTCATAGCAGACGTTAACCTTGACAAAAGAACACGACTGTATTTAGTCATAAAAGGAGCACTCGATTCTTGGGAGGGGAGGGGAGGGGAGGGGAGGATGTAGGTCAAACTAGGCCATAGCAAAATCGAATAGAATCGCCATTAGTCCTAGAATAAATGTGAATGCTAATGACGCTATACCTAGTTTATTTTGAACATAAAACTCGTTGGTGTGGTGGGGGGGTTTTCTATAATGAGATTGCCAAGACAGTCCGTAAGGATCGGGGGTTGCTGTTGTTTTCATAAAAGCTTAAAAGTAAAAAAGTTTTAAAAAAAGGTTAAAAGACACACTGACGCATCACGATTAAGTCCCTTGTTTTTTTCTGGGTAGCTGTGACCCACATACAAATGTCCCCAACTTCAAATTGAGGCTGCTCTTTAAAATGATGTTTCGGTTTGAATTTGGGGGTATTTATAGGGGAGTCAGACCTGGTCAAAATTGGTCAAAACAAGATTTATTTCCAGCCATAAGATGGAAAACCCGTGAAACCCGTAATTTTGACACGTGATCTGGTGGGTCTTTAAAGAAAAGTTAAAAAAAATTCGCCGAAACAAAGTGGCATAGACCTCCATCAAGGAGGCACCTAGGTACCGTAATATTGAGTGCGTCTTAAATAGTTAATACGGGTAGTACTATATAAATTAGAATTGTTTGGGGGTTGTTTTTTTGCAGGTTATTCTAATCTACATTTTACTGTACGAATACGGTACGAGAGCTCGTGCAGAACATTAACGGGGTGTTATTTAAGTTTTAAAGGTGGACCCTGACGGATTAGTTTTTTGCAAGAAACACGTCGAGATCACCAGAAAGACAGCCTTTTCAAGGATACGAACACTTACTTTGCTCTGGTTCCTAGAAATTAAACCGTCAAAACGGAGATTCCTCCTTGGCGGAGATGCCGGAGAGAGTAGCCATTTTGGATGGGGTGGGTGGAGGACACTCATTGTGGTTGAAGCGTTTTCTTTTTTTGTAGTGCAATAAAAAAAAAAATTGGAGCTATTTCCTTTGTTGTGAGCGAAACACCTTTATAGGTAAACTGTGCAAAAATATTAAAAAAAGAAAGGGAAAAAAAAGGCTTGTATTGCGAAAATTTCGTGCAAACGATTTGGCAGCCATTCGAAAAGAGACGGCACACGCCTTCTCTTTGGGCGAAATAATTTGACTTCCAGCACCTCCGCCAAGGAGGAATCGCCGATTTTTCGACGGTTTGATTTCTAGGAAACCAGAGCAAAGTGAGTGTTGCAATCTCTGTAAAGCGTGTTTTGCTCGTGATCTCGACGTGTTTCTTACAAAAACTCACCCGTCAGGGTGCCCCTTTAAAAACAAGATGCCCTTTCCTTATACATATAGGCTTCGTTTGAGCTGGTCATGCATTCATGAAATGCGTGGATGGTAAGTAGAGAAATGAAATGAGATCCCCTGCATGAGACTAGAAACACTCGCTAGCTTACTCAAAAGCTCCACTGTGACCCGGTTGGATACAAAATGTCATCGAACTCTTCTCGTTCAACAATCCTTGCCAATAGAAAATGACAAAGTTCAAACTATTCACACAAGTTCACAGAGGATGAACAGGCAGTATCTTAATAGGTTTTTGTTGTTGTCTATTTCTATCGTCTTTGTTTCTTTTTGAAAACTCTTTCTTCGTGTTCTTTCTATTTCTATTTTCGTGGAGGTTTTTTTCTATACGATTTTCCATCAATCTCAATCTTTCTTTCTTTCTTTCCTTCTTCCTTCCTTCTTTCTTTCTTTCTTTCTTTCTTTTCTTTCTTTCT
>CM065698.1:34748443-34755943 GCA_017654935.2 Phymorhynchus buccinoides | reverse complement strand
CTCTCTCTCTCTCTCTCTCTTCTCTCTCTCTCTCTGAACCGTTACATGCGTTTTGTACAAGAGTCGCTATTAGGTTTTACTATTCCATTACAATCGTTAGGGAATCCAATTTTCTTATAATCGTTAGGGGAATAAATATTCTTCGCATAAAATTATTACCGACACAACAGTGGTAAGTCAAGTCAAGTCAAGTCAAGTCAAAATAATCTTTATTGAGGGTTAAAGAATAAGCTGACAAATCTTTTTTTCATCCTGCCCTCATAATTTAAAAGCTTGTGCGTGTGTGTGTGTGTGGTGTGTGTGTGTGTGTGCGTCAGGGTGCGTGCGTGCGTGCGTGTGCGTGTGTGTGTGTGTGTGCGCGCGCCTGTGTGGCTGACAAGTTTCCATTCTTGCATGCATGTATGGAGCAACAATCATACTATGTGTGTGTGTGTGTGTGTGTGTGTGTGTGTGTGTGTGTGAGTTGTGTGTGTGTGCGCGCACACGCGTGTACACGAACGCACTAACATAATTAAGCTGGTTTGTTTGTTTCTTCGCCACTACTAGTCCTCTCTTTTTCACAAATTTAATGTGAATGTTTCTTTGTAACCTTTTCCTTCCACTATCCGTATTTCTAATCAGGATGTCCACAAAATTGGCCATGCAAAAAAGAATCCAGCAATCCGTTTGATTTTTTGGCTTTATGTGTGAACGCTTACATTAGTTTCGTTTTCCAAGCTTTGTTCGTGTGATCCAGAAATTAACAGTTTCCTTTGTACCCCATTTTCAGAAAAACGCCTTTTTTCGGGCTCTAAAAACGCTATTGCAATTTAAGTATTTTCGTCTGCAGTTTTAATTTCTACGGAATCGGGATAAAATGTTCATGCATACGTACGTGGGCTAAAAAAAATCGGGATATAGAATGCAGATCTGCAATTCAAATTTCAGAGCAAAAAAGGCACTAATTTTGCTGACATTGAACATTTCTACGAAAGCGCTTTTGCCCATCAAATACAGATTGATCTAAAAATGGGTTACCACGGAAAACATTATTTTGTGGAGTACTCTGTGGCATCTTGGGAAAAAACAAACTGTTGCCACCTTTCATGCATTGACTATTCTTCATAAACCTGAACAATCAAAATGATGCCTCTGTCATTAAACATTTCACAGACGATCTCGTGGGTTGCATTTGTTTGAGTCACCCTATGCATTCAATATGATGACTGTCCCCTTGTTCTGCAAAATATCAAACAGTGACTTGCCCTTGTTCTGTAGAGATCTTAGAGTTACTGCCCCGGAAATTATCAAGTTAATAAATATCAGGCTTTCCGCTTCCGGTCGTCCGGAATCAGGGGCAGAGTATCAACAGCAGGGGGTTTGTTCTAGTAGTTGTATGAGGGGGAAAAGAGTAATCAATCATTTACTAAATGATTTATTCATTAAGACCGTTCGCTCACTCTTATGAAAGGTGTACGACTATATGATTTACATTCATACAGTCCTGTTCATCTTAGCCTGGACTGGCATCCGTATCCAAATTATTCGACCTAACTGACAGGCATTTACATAAAAGAAAAATAGATCTCATTCCGGACGAATTACAAGTATACTCGGAATAGGAGAACGCCGGTCAGGGCCTACTTACG
The DNA here is from genome assembly GCA_017654935.2 of Phymorhynchus buccinoides. Taxonomy (NCBI): domain Eukaryota; kingdom Metazoa; phylum Mollusca; class Gastropoda; order Neogastropoda; family Raphitomidae; genus Phymorhynchus; species Phymorhynchus buccinoides. The sequence continues at coordinate 34,754,315 of CM065698.1, read as the reverse complement.
AGTATTCTCGGAACAGCGATTTGTTTAGTCTAAAACCTGTCTAAATTCATGTCGGTTTTTTTTTTAATCCAAGCCTCGTTTTTTTAGTTACATCTCTTCATCACTGTTCCAGCTTTCGTTTTACTTATGTTTGGCACTGCTATCTTAATTTGTAATGCTAACAATGTAAAACTAAATCAGCCCTAGTCAAGCCTCAGAAAATACTCCAATACGTTTTCATTAACAGTGATAGTAATGACGAGACTAATGAATCAGATTTTAATACAATTAACCACGATCTCAAAGCGAAAAATAAACTCGGATCAACCAGTAGGGGAAGACGGGGTAAAAAAAGCGCATGGGCGGGTAAGAAGCCCACCCCAATTATCTCATGAAATAAAGAAAATGTCAGTCAAATTTGCCCATGAGACGAATGCTAGACATTAACGCTCGTCTCATGGGCAAAATAAGACTGAAATTTGCTTCATTTCATGAGATAATTGGGGTGGGCTTCTTACCCGCCCATGCGCTTTTTACCCCGTCTTCCCCTAATGTTGTCAAAACTCAATCATGGACAGTGTGAGTTTTGTTGCGCTTCTTATTTGCTATGGCTGGTACCCACGTGTCGTCATATCCGGCCACAAGGAGCGCCATATTATGGGAGACCGCCATCTTAGTCAGTAACTTTTGTTTGAAAAATGCCAGATCGATGCTGCGTATTTGGCTGTTCCAATTCGAAACTTATCTAAACTGTATTTATAACATCTGGATGTTTTCTTTACACATTTAGATAACATTTTCACTTTGTTTGCACACAAATAAGGACTAAGATGGCGACACTTCCGTTGGAAGGGTCGAGATGCGCACGCAGGTGGGGGGGGGGGAGCCATAACAAAAATTTCTAAGCAGCCCCATGCCAGTAATGAAGTTTACCTAAGGCAGTAAAGTCCTGAAGGGGATATGTTACTTTCTACCGTTTCGTTTTCTAGGAACGAAAGATACGTTCAATCGAAATTCGGGTAAAGGTCAAGATGTGCCCCCCCCCCCCCCCCCCCCCCCTACATTTCTCGGGTTAATTCCATTTTTCCATTTTTTTCCGTTTTTGCCTTTTCTTACCATACCAAACATAAAGCTGTATTTTATTAACATTTTCAGCTAATTATCTTTGTTCAATAATTAATTGCAGTCATGATAAAGGCCATTATCTAATAGGAACCCCCCCCCCCCCCCCCCCCCCTATGTAGTGCAGTACACCGCGGCATTTGTCACAGTCGCAATTCGACATATCGAGCTCTAAATTGTGGTTCTAAACGCTTCTGTTCTATTTGTACAGATAGTGTTGTCTTCCTGTCTATGTAGGATATAAAACACGAGCAACTCCCCGTGGCATCTCTAGTCTGGTTCATTTACTTGGCTAATCGTTTATCACTTTACCGTAGCTCCCTACAGAGTGATTTGGACGATGCATAAGCGACAATCTCGTCGTCATCACATTTTTGTGGTTGTCATCTGTATGTAGGCCTAACACACAGCGACACACACACGCACAGACAGATATACACAGGATCTCTCTCTCTCTCTCTCTCTCTCTCTCTCTCTCTCTCTCTCTCTCTCTCTCTCTCTCTCTCTCTCTCTCTCTCTCTCTCTCTCTCCTCTCTCCCTCTCTCTCTCTCTCTCTCTCTCTCTCTGTCGCTCTCTCTGTCTCTCTCTCTCTCTGTCTCTGTCTCTCATCTCTCTCTCTCTCTCTCTCTCTCTCTCTCTCTCTCTCTCTCTCTCTCTCTCTCTCTCTCTCTCTCTCTCCCTCTCCCCCCTCTCTCTCTCTCTCTCTCTCTCTCTCTCTCGCGCGCGCGCGCGCATAGCATGCGGACATACATACACACAAGCACTCTGTAATTAATTATGCAGTTGTTCTTTTGGAATTTATAAATGTGTTGAGTACGCCCATAAGCTTTAGCTTGTTGTACTCTTGCGCTGAGTTATATTTGTATCTGCCTGAAATTGTGTTAATAAAAAGTTGTTTATGCCAAGCACACTGTAAACAAGGTAGCAGACAATAGAAAGTATGCAACTGTTGGGTAGAGTGTAGTATGTGTATGGATGTTGGGGAAGAAAGCAATGAACCCACCCCCCACCCCCCGCTCCTCCCCTCTTGGGACCTATCAATCCGGTATTAGTCCCACTCACTAGTGTCATCCCTCACCACCACCACCACTACGACCACCACCAACCCCAACCCCTCTGTTACTCTCTCAGCCCCAATAGACGATTTTCGGAACAAAAAAAACTAGGGGAGAGCACTTCGTGAAAATTAGAGTTGTTTACCTCCATTACTCGGTCAAAACACCATAGCAACAATGCAACAATGGTGTCGAAGCCTGAAACCGCAGGATGCGAGTCAGCGACTTGCAACCATTTTTGGGGGTGAAACATTAGGGGTGGCCAGTGGCCACAAACTGACAAAAACTTGCAAAATGTGACGTAAAAATAATAAATGATATAATTTTTTAGAATGACGCACGGTGTTCTAAGTACTGTATGTCTGCTCAAACACACGAGTCGATAGGCTACGAGAGCTGATGGTAGAGTGACTTCCCCTGTTTGACCGATTGAATTAGGCAAGATCACTCCCACACACCATGAAATTACTCCCCTTAATTATTTCCGAACAATTCCTATTAACCCCGCTGTAGCAATCACTCAAACCCACGCTAATGGAGTCACGTTGTATTTTACTGGCCACCACGCTCAAATATTGGTGCATTATTATTCAATGGCGGCTGAGGACTGATGTATGGTGAAGGATGTTTCACCTGAAACGTTGCAAAGCGTTCCGCGGTTAAGTGTTGGCAATCCGTATTTTTTCGTCTTTTCGCTGAAATCGTTTCGAACTTTCCTGTAGCATTCTTTGGAGATTGCTTTCTATAACGAGCAGCTCAATATATAAAAAAACAAAAACATTTCCTCTATTACGCTACCAACTAACTCCAGAATGTATAAGGTGTTGGCTTTCGCCAGGCTCTAACTACTCCTCTACAAAACGTGGAGAAAATGTATTTGTGTTTCTTGCATCCACACAAAACCTTTTTTGCAACAAATCAAGACCACACCATTAATTGAGTGAAAATGGGCTACTTTATTTAAAAAGTGCCAATATCCTATTACCAAACCTAAGTAGCAATATTAGCTTGCATAAAACTAGTTAAGCAATATTAACGATAAAATGCAGCTCCACTTACATCACATTTGCAAACATTTTCATGTACCAATAATTTGCATACAACAATAACAAACAGGTTTCCCAAACAGTACTTTATACAAAGTACATTTTAAACTCAACAATGATATGAACCATTTCTGAAGTCAACATCAAACCACTTTACAGAGCAACAGAATATAAAAACTTCTTAACATACACTGTAAAACACACACTTTTAGGGAATACAGTTCTCATTGAAATGATCAACACAGTGCACCCAGTCTAAGATGATTCTATTGAACATGTATGAGGGCTGTCCGACTTTTGTTTTCCTGTTAATGCATTAACAGACGAACAAACGGACAGACAATGGCAAAAACATAACACCCTTGCCTAAGATCTCAGAACTTGAAAACAATGATGTAAAAATAATGAAATAATAACCTGTTCAGAATCAACAGATGTTCAAATCATGGTTCTGACAAGGGGAGAGAAGAGAAAGTAGGTGTCTCAATCAATGAATCAATTAAGTGGTCCAGCAATGTAAAAACAAACAAACAAAACAACAAAAGCATTTTGAATAAAAGAAAAAGTTGCTCTCAAGGAAGGACAAGAAAGAACAAAACCAAAACGAGACTGGGAACAGGGCAGATGGGAATCGGGAAGATCGAATCGATCGAGAATTACCAATTAATTAAAGCGGGAAAATGATTTGTTTCATTAAAGAAAAAAAAGGATCCACAGAACTAGAAATCCGACGATAAAGCGCGTTGACCAATGAAAGGGGCTGCGATTTGTGTGTGTGTGTGTGTGTGTGTGTGTGTGTGTGTGTGTGTGTGTATGTGTGCTTGTGTTTTGTGTGAATGCTCTATTTTTAATATTTGTGACCCAGCACCACGAAAGGGACATTAAGTCGCTGGGCTAGTTTCTCACAACAGGCTTGCAAAGTCAAAAACGTGTTTTAAAAAAAATAAAATACTCGTAATTAGTTGAAAGGATGGTGAAACAGAAGATGAGAAAGAAGTTCTGACCTGTTGTAGGAGACATTACAATGAATTAGGCCCTGACTGGCGTTCTCCTGTTCCGAGTAGGGGAAGACGGGGTAAAAAGCTACCCCGTCTTCACCTATACTCGGAATTCGTCCGCACCAATAAGTTCATGAATCTGTCGAATGACGATTGGAAGTAAATACGGAGCCGTAAGATGAAGAAGAGGGAAGCAGCTGGAATTCGCTTGCGTTGCGAATCACGAGGTCCCTTTGTTCTTAAGGGTCAGCCACACGATTCGCACGACGATTCGATCATCGAATCATATTTGTTCTTCGAGACCTCGTGATCGAATCGTATCGTACAGTCGTGCGATTTTAGTGGACGTGTGGCTGGCCCTTAACTAAGCCCCCAAGTGTCCACAACTTACGCATCAAGCAAAGAGAAACAACATTTAATTGGTTGTCAATGGGTGTTCGTGAGTCATTGAACGAATGTCACTTTGTCAGAATATTTATCTGTGATAATTCAGACTCAGACTTAGACTCAGAACCACTTTGTTATCTCAAACATAGAGAAATTAGTTTGTGGCACGGCATAGGAACACACACGTTATAAACACATAACCCTATGGGAATAATTAAACAAGCCAGCACATAATACTCTACAGAAGCATGTAAAATGGCCATACGATTGTTTATAAAAATTAGTGCATCAGTCACATATCATATATAATACATTGAATAAAAACGGAAGATAAAGCGAAATGGAACATCTTAGGATAAAACGAGCATCACATATCATATGATACATTGCATAAAAAAGGGGAAGATAAAGCGAAGTGGAACATTTTAGGATAAAGCGAATACACAGATATAACCGAATTAATAATGTCTTAACCCTTTCACCGCCAAAGTCGCATTTAAGCACCACAGTGATTTAACACCTATGTCACTAAAAGGCATCACATTGGGGTCTTTTATCCAAAGACCCTGTTGTCTTAGTTTTGGGAAGTAAGGATAGACCTTATTTTATGTATGTCACAGAAGAATCCCCAGTACTGCAGATGGATTTTGTTCTCTACCCAGGTACATTTAATGGACATTTTCGGCTAAAATATGGTTGGCGGTGAAAGGGTTAAAGACTAACTACAACAGGGCACGCAATCGTGCTCGCATTCAAAATGAAGACAAGTAGAATATCTGAAGGGTAGGTTTTTGCCATCTGGTCCGCCATCTTTAAGGGACCTCGGTTTGTTGATGTTGTTTCTTTTTGCTTTAACTCTTAGCTTTTCGCTTTAGCCCTTTCTCTTCAATCATTAGGTATTAGGGTATCAGGTACTTTATAGTCAGAGAGGCGTCTCTGTGAAATTCGGGTAGGTTTTATGACACGTATATTGTTTTTAATCTCCTTAATCGAGGAACTCTCTATCTGCTTCTTTAAAGTTCTAAAACTATTATTCCACGCTTTTATTATTCGGATTTACATACTAACGCATGATACTCAAAAATATATAATCAATTACTTAAAATGTATTTCGCGATGGTCTCCGGCCACAATGTTTTATCAAACGTTGTTCATAACTTTCAACATTTGCAAATGTGCTAAATTTATTAACAACTAAACCAAAAAGGTACAAATAAACATTTGTTTTCATATGAATTACAATCCAGACTTACTGTAACATTGAGAACCTTGCTAATACATGCCA
>CM065698.1:34738443-34740943 GCA_017654935.2 Phymorhynchus buccinoides | reverse complement strand
GCTAAATTAGTTGTTTTCAGTGGACATTGCTATTGTTGAAGGCCCAACTTTAACATGAGCAGCTCTCAGGACCTAACTTTAACCAAATAGCGTGAGTCCTTAGCGAAGTGAAAATGAACGGTCGCAACCGCTAGTTTGTAATGCAAAGAATATAATGGGCTTCAAGAGTGTTTCCAGCGATACTTTTGTATTAGCAAAAAGAAACAGTAAGAGAAATACGTCTACCTCTTATCAATGAGCTCAAAACATCTATGAATAATTTATAGCATGGCACCTTAATCATGGTCATAATTTAAACAGCAAATATTTCAACTAACGAAAGAGATGATTTTTAAACATTATGTAAGTTATGTATTGTTTAGATATCAATGTACATGTTTACGTAAAATACTAAAATCATGTTGTTGGCTTTTTTAAATGTACACAGTAAAACTCATTACCCCAAATACACATCTATCCTTTTTATTGTAATTATTCTTCAGAAGTTTAAAAAGTAAAACACCTTCCAACTTAAGAACAATTCGGTCACGTGATTTTCCCCTTGTTCTTTTTGTTTGAACTGAAGATGAAGAAAGGTGTTTAATTTAGACCGTCTTTCTCAATTTGGAAGATTAGCAGGAGAAGGAGAGAAGTGTGGATTGTTTTTGTTGTTATTTGTTTGTTTTGTATTTGTTAGTCTGTTTGTCTTACTCTATGTATGCGTGCGCGCGCGCGCGCGCGCGCGTGTGTGTGTGTGTGTGTGTGTGTGTGTGTGTGTGTGTGTGTGTGTGTGTGTGTGTGTATGTGCGTGTATGTGCGTGTATGTGTGTGTGTGTGTGTGTTTCGTGACACGTCTGCGTGCGTGTTACCCGCTCTTGTTTCTTTGTGTGGTCCATTTTGACTTCTCCTTCTTCTTTGTGTGTGTGTGTGTGTGTGTGTGTGTGTGTGTGTGTGTGTGTGTGTGTGTGTGTCTGGTTTTTGTTTCTTTCTTTCTTTATTTGTTGTTACTTTTTAACTGTTTGTTTGTTTCTTTTCTTTCGTTTCGTTTGTTTAATTACTGTAAACAATGGCCTGTCTGTCAATGCTAGACAGCTGTCGCTGAGTCAGGCCCCCTTCTGCTGAAAACCAGGAATTGCGTTCCAGAAAAAGAAGAAGAAAAACACAACTTCTAAAACTGGAGGAAGAATTAGGACTTGGAAGATGTTATGGGACGGGAAGGTGGAATAGTGTGTGGAGGGGTGGTGGGGTGGCTGGATAAAGGGATAGAGATAAGGGTGGGGAGTGGGGGAGAGAGTAAGAGAGGGTGAGTTGTAGACGGCTTCGAATGTTGGCACCAGTGGAAGAATACACACTGCTCAGAATTTGCTACGGATATTCTTTTATAACCTTGATTACTAAGAGGTGCTGTAATAGTTGTAATCAGTAAATATTACATGACCGGAAAGAGCAATCATCCGTGAATTAAAAACAAGTTCTCTCAAACTTGTTTGATCCAACTTCCTGTTTCCGTGCATCACGTGAATTTCGTGTGCCACCCCCCAAAAGTGTCATTTCGCTGAAATAAAAAGTGAGTAAAATGGTCAGAATCAACGACATTTCTTGCTCACATCGTAAACGTCGTACCGTACAAGAGACAAAGTTCCATGGCCGAAGTGAGATAATGACGTCATTTAACACGCAAAGAGTTGTCTTTCTGTGTTGGCATGCTGGAGAACAGTTGTACACAGACTCATTATGTCATTATTGTTAGGAATATCGCAATGCGTTGCCTGCAGAGCTTGGACTTGCTGCCTTGAGCTTGGTACTGCTGATACACGTCGTGAAGGTGACAGAATTTGGGCGACTGGTAATAACAAAATGGCCGTTTTCTGCCTTTTTCAGGCCTGCCAAAATCGTTTCACACACACTCTCTGGAAGTATTTTGATTGGCTGAATGCCTCAGTGCGGAACATTTCCATCCAAACTGTGAGGAACGGATTCCGTGGTGCTGCCTTTACTCCCCCTGGGCATGTTTGGGCATCCTGCTCATTCCAGCTCATAAGCAGCGCTGTCTTTTGAGAGCCCATAACCACGTCATCTGGACACCATGAGACTGGACATGAATTCTCTTCACCAACGAGTTCAGGATCTGATTTTATTTCACTGATGGTCTTGCCAGGGTGTGGGGTGTTCTCAAGAAAGTGTTACCTTGAAACGTGAGCCAGAGAGTCATGACATATCTTGGGGTGGGTCTTTGACGGTTTGGTCCTGTATCAGCATGGTCGGGAAAACAGTGTCACGGATTCTTCAAAAGGAATCTCTGATAGCTGTTTACTACAGGGATGTGTTCCTCGGATGTCCACGTCAAACCTTCTGCTGGTACGATCCGCATTGACCTCATCTTCATGGATGATAATGCATCTTTTCGTCGTGCAAGGGTTGCTTACACGCACCTGTTGCAAGAGACCATCGTCCATATGAGGTAACTTGCCCAATCCAGAGACCTCAGTCTGATCGAACAATGTTGGAACATGCTCCAGGC
>CM065698.1:34728443-34733443 GCA_017654935.2 Phymorhynchus buccinoides | reverse complement strand
TAATGGCTGCCTGAGTCGCTTTAATTAGGCCAAATCGTTTGCACTTTCCACAATACAAGCCTTTATTTTATACAGTTTTTCAGTTTGTCAAAAGGAGTTTTCGCTCACAACAAAGGAAATAGCTCCCTCCCCACCCCTTCAAAAATGGCGGGTCTTCTGTCATTAAGGTGCATTATCACGCCTTTTAACGAATTATTAAAAAAGGGCGCAGAATCTTTTTTCCAAAAGAGTAAGTAAGAAAAGGTTTATTCACCAAAATAAGTGTTTTGACCAAGTTTCGTGATTGGCTGGGGTGCACCTTTAATCACGCCAAACAAACAATTAAAAAACCCATCCTTCAGAATCAGCAGACAGCCTGCATACTTTACTTAGCTTCACTCTCCATCAAATCAAACAAAACAACACATGCATTTAAAAAAAAAGGAAGAAGAAAAGGGCCACAATAATCTTGCAATAATATGTCTGCACCGAATGGTCCCAAGTGTATCTCCCCCGCCATGGCTTCTCAATAATTCAGACCTTCCGAGACTTCAACTTGGGGATACAACGTGCAAAACCAATCCCACAGACTTCTTTTCAAAATGCCCCCACCCCCCAAAAAAAACCCACAACACAATCACCCGAGTCTCATACCCCCAGAAAATCAGACGCTTGGGACACTGCTTACGGGAAAAGCCCATCAAAAATGGAGAGAGGAAGTGGAAGTGATGTCACGAGCTGTACACATATACGCACAGCAGCCGTGACTCGTCGTGCAGACAAGGTGTTTGTGGGCGATGAGGTCTGAGACCTAATAATGACGGAGGGAATTATTTATCTGTTTGTCTGTGTGTGTGTGTCTCTCTCTCTCTCCATTTCCCTTTGTGGTTTCTTGATGATGTTTTCCCTGAGACAATGACTCCAAGTCATCCTGACCCCTTTCTTACTCTTCTTGTCCTCCTCCGCTCCGACCTCCTCTCTATCTAATCTCTGCTGTCTGTCTGCAGCTCCCTCTCCTCTCTCTCTCTCTCTCTCTCTCTCTCTCTCTCTCTCTCTCTCTCTCTCTCTCTCTCTCTCCTCTCTCTCTCTCTCTCTCTCTCTCTAATCTATCTCTCTCTCTCTCTCTCTCTCTCTCTAATGGCCACTCCAGGCCAATACTTTTACCATTATAAAATAAAGGTTCATTATCATTATCATCTCTCTCTCTCTCTCTCTCTCTCTCTCTCTCTCTCTCTCTCTCTCTCTCTCTCTCTCTCTCTCTCTCTCTCTCTCTCTCTCTCTCTCTCTCTCTCTCTCTCTCTCTCTAATGGCCACTCCAGGCCAATACTTTTACCATTATAAAATAAAGGTTATTATCATTATCATCTCTCTCTCTCTCTCTCTCTCTCTCTGTCTCTCTCTCTCTCTCTCTCTCTCTCTCTCTCTCTCTCTCTCTCTCTCTCTCTCTCTCTCTCTCTCTCTCTCCTCTCTCTCTCTCTCTCTAATGGCCACTCCAGGCCAATACTTTTACCATTATAAGATAAAGGTTCATTGTCATTATCATCTCTCTCTCTCTCTCTCTCTCTCTCTCTCTCTCTCTCTCTCTCTCTCTCTCTCTCTCTCTCTCTCTCTCTCTCTCTCTCTCTCTCTCTGTTTTTTTGTGGGTGTTTTTTTGGTCTAAAATTAAATAGATAAGTTAGATATGAGTCAAGGTAACATACTGTTTGTTTTTAATCTTGGTACAATGCTTATATCCTGTTTTAATCAATTATAATGCATCCCTATTTCTTTTTATTATGAGAAAGGACTGATGACACACATACAGACATCCTAAAGACAATGAAAGGAAATTGAATGGCATCAAAGATAAGACACAAAACACCTTATTCAACGAAGAAAATCATCCAAAGGTGTTTGCGAATAAAACTTACTCTTTTACAAAAGCCTTCAGTTTGGTCACATGTAACTTTCATTTACATGTGCGGTTGTTGTTTTCCTCTTATATGTATTTACGCTTTTATTTTCAGTGCAGAAAATAGCATTACGATGTGTAAGAAGCAGGGATAGAGATAAAGGGAAAGGAAAGAGGGGGCAAATATACTGTTTAGACATTCCCCTCGTGTTTACGACTCTCGATCTTAAAGTCTGGTTCTTTCAGTTGCATGGTTCTTGATCAGTGTATTGCATATCAATATGTTGCTTTTTGATAGTTGTTATGCTTTTAACTATGTGGCCCGGATAAGGTGTTATACTAAGATTTTAACAGTTTTAAACATACACAATAAACATATACTATTTTTAACCGACCTAAAGCCCCCACCCTACCCCTTTTTATGTAATCTCTATCGCTAGTCCCCAGATACGCGAAAGCGTGGTAGGGACTATAAACTCCCAGAAGAAGACGAAGATCAGGTGCATGACAATAACCCTAGGCTGACCCTAACCCTATCCCTTTTTCCGGGTAATGGTAGGCTAGAATGTTGCTTCTCGGTGAAAAGCTTCAATGCGAAAAATTTGAGAGGATGGGATGGGGGGGATGGGGGATGGGCGTGGGGTGGGTGGGTGGGGGTGGGGTGAGGGGTGCGTGTCTAAACCGATGATGGCATACCCCTCGCAAACGAGGATCTGCGAGGGGTATCTGTGACGTTCGTCTGTCCCGAGGGACGAAGACCATCCGTCAACAGTTCCAGTGTCAAAGGGTTCAGGATGTGGGGTGGGTACGAAGATGACTGATGAGTCCGATGCGGGCCTTGAAGGTTTTGTGACAGTGGGGACAGGAAAGAGAGTTGAAAAATGGGGGATCTGTCTGGAACAGATATGGAGTAAAACAAAGATGCTGAAGATACTGGAGGCAAGAGAGAGAGACACCAGTAGAGTCCCGATTAAGAAACAAGAGATAGAGCAGAGAGAGAGAGAGAGAGAGAGAGAGAGAGAGAGAGAGAGAGAGAGAGAGAGAGAGAGAGAGAGAGAGAGGGGGGGGGGGGGTCTCTATCTACAAGCCCTCTGAAGCCTAAGCTACAACTGAGCAAAAGGAAGGTTGATAAGGACGAGACCAGTCACGAGTGCGTCTTAGACACTCAAGGCGGGGATTAGTATGTAAATTAGGCTAAACAGCCAATCGTTTTCGGAGTTTAGCCTAATTTACATACTATCCCCCGTATTGACTGTCTAATTCGTAATCCTCGTGATTACAGGACCAGACCCATTAACTTATGACATGACATGGTTAAGAGAATGACAGAGGAACATTGTCATCCCTTTGTGTGCGTTTGTTTTGTTTCACTGCTAGTTCCTTTGTACATTCGTTTTATTTATTTTTTAAATTAAATTTTATTGATGCTTTTTGAAAAATAATTCGAAGACATAATATCATGTAAAGAAAAGAAAAAGAAAACAAAAGAATGAAAATTAAACAAATGTATCATCAATAATGCATAATCAAACATACTATAGTATACATAGTACTATCTTGAACACACATATATAATCTAAGTAAATAAGCATAACAAATAAACCTAGCAACAACTAAATAAGCATAACAAATAAACCTAGCAACAACAACAACAAAAAATACAATCATAGGAAAGAGAGAGAGAGACAGAGAGAGAGACAGGAGAGAGAGAGAGAGGGAGAGAGAGAGAGAGAGAGAGAGAGAGAGAGAGAGAGAGAGAGAGAGAGAGAGAGAGAGAGAGAGAGAGAGAGAGAGAGAGAGAGAGAGAGAGAGAGAGAGAGAGAGAGAGAGAGAGAGAGAGAGAGAGAGAGAGATGGAAAATAGTACATTATTGGTTTCTACTTTCGCCTATATTGTTTGTGCATAATTATCATAGGTAACAACACAAAGGGACCATGTAAGGTAATGTGCATATCTATGTGTGGTCATTCTCAATGACAGGTAAATATAAACACGTTCGTTGTATTTGTGGCTTTTGTATTCAAGTTTAGTTCTGCGTGTGTTCGTGTACTGTTCGTTATTGGGTTTTTTCTCTCCCTTTGACAGAATCTGTCTTTATTTATATTATCAGTTTGAGTTTTTAGCATAACGGTGCCAACCTGTGGATGGTTATAACTGCAGGTGTTGATAGGAGAAGCTAAGCTTCAGAAGATGCCTAGGAGAAGGTGATCAAAACAAATGGCAAAGGTACATTTAGCACCACCCCACCCCACCCCCACCCCACCCCACCCCACCCCACCCCACCTCCTCATGTTCTACGGCTTCCATCTCAATGTATTTTTCTGTCCATTTCATGAAGAAAATGCGAATCTAATCCTAAGCCTATTGCTTCAAAAGAACAAGGCAAAGTGTAGCTTCTTTAACACACATTTTCAATGATAGAATAGGGCATCTGCCACGATTGTTCGTACTCTGTGCTAGACTACTAAATTGCCCGAGCTCGTTCTGCCCGAGTTGCGTTGACCTCTCTAATTCAAGTCTCTAAATTCAACTCAGTGAAATTCGAGGTCGCCGGCACGCGGCAAATGCCCTATTGGGGTGGGGTGAGGGCTGGGGGGATTAGCGAAACCACGCCTTTAAATGCCAACATAAAGGCAATGGATAGAGATCTGCTTTAAAACTAATACAATAATAATAAACAACGGAGAGGCACAGAAAGAAAGGAACACAAAGAAAAGAAAAGAACAGAAAAGAAAAGAAACAGCAGACACGGAGGTCAAACAGGAGAGTAATGTGAAGATATTTCCACGACCGTCGAAGAAAAGTTGGTATTGGAAAGGGGGGTGGGGGGTGAAAAGATGAGATAAAAAATGAAATGATCATACATAACCTACAAAGAGGGCAAGAGATAGAGATAGGATAGGCGTAGAAGCGAGCATGGGATATACAGTAGTAGGGTTATTATATGGCAAAATTCAAAATCCATACTGAATAAAAGATGGGAAATGATGGTAAGTTGTCATAATCCTATTTTATGAATTTTTTTTTAGAGAGTCAGGGGGATAACTAGAACGTGCTGGGTGTTTATTATTCTCTTCGTCTTCTTTTTCTACTCGCAGTTCTAAACGTACGGGAGTACATTGGAATGAGA
>CM065698.1:34713443-34723443 GCA_017654935.2 Phymorhynchus buccinoides | reverse complement strand
ACACACGCATACGCACTTGTCACACAATATAATGCTCGTACACATACACATATACATATATAATAACATAAGTACCACTATAAAAAAAAGAGTACCTGCATATAAACATAATCACACACCCGCTTGTGGATACACAGATATTTTATTATTTCACTAAGGGAGACAACAAAACTTATACAGGCACACATAGGCAGTTTCCAAACACAAAAAGTAGAGTGAATAGGCCTATATTCCTTAACATTACGATTCCTTGGATTACGCCCAATCCGTGAAATTGCCTATTTCATGAAATGGGCAAAATGCTTTGCCCAATTTATAAAATGGACTATGTATATCACATTTTTTAATCGCCATTCACACAGGGATTGATGACTGATTAAGATTGATTCAATGGTATCACACTTTTCTACATAGTATTTGCACCCCTACCTATCCTGCCCCCCAACTCGACCAGATGCTAAGCTGGGGCATGCCTGAGCCACATGTTGAATCAAACGTTTTATCAAATTAAGTCTGAACAAAATAATTTTAACTCATCTACAGATGAGATTTCTCATTCGTTTGAACCAATTCTTGATCTATGTGTGCTAATGAACAAAAACTATTTTTCATTCATATTTCTTTTCTCAATTGCAATTTATAAATTGGATTATTTTTCACGCCAGAGGGCAGTCAATTAGGGGCTTATCACGCGATTGGCAACTTTCATGGATTGGGCGTAGTATGAGAGAGACCATTTTGCCCTCTCTTTCTCTCTCTCTCTCTCTCTCTTCATGAAATCTCTCTCTCTCTCTAGGTATCGAGGACTAAATATAGAGAGGATTAGTCCCACACGAGCGTCATGCCCTCTGGCGTTAGAAAAATCGCACTAAAGTCTCTCATTGCAATTTATAAATTGGCTATTTCACACTGGGCAATGAAAAATTGGGAGTAACATATGAGAGAAAGAGAGAGAGAGAAAAAACCATAAAGGGAACAGATAACTCCAAGATGTAGGTAACGAGGAGCAAACTACGGAGGATGAAGATCCAGGGCAATACAATAGTGATGGGGATTTGTTGTCCTACATGCAACGAAAAGGTGAATTTGAAGTTTGAAGGAAAACAAAACAGCAACGAAAAAGTAAACAAACATAAAAAGGAGTAATAAATGATTGTTCAAGGGAGAGCTCTCTGTTATCTCTGTCTCTGTCTCTCTCTCTCTCTCTCTCTCTCTCTCTCTCTCTCTCTCTCTCTCTCTCTCTCTCTCTCTCTCTCTCTGTCTCTCTCTCTCTCTCTCTCTCTCTCTCTCTCTCTCTCTCTCTCTCTCTCTCTCTCTCTCTCTCTCTCTCTCTCTCTCTCCATGTCTCTCCTCTCTCTCCTCTCTCTCTATCTCCTCTGATGTCTCCCTGTCTGCATCTGTCTCTATCCCTCTGCCTCTGTTTTCTCATCTCTGTATATCTCTGTTTCTTAAATATATATATATGCCCCGATTGGATCTTATGCCTAATAATTGTGAGTGCATGAATGTGCCTTTGTAAAATGTGTATGCGCACGCGCGCGCGCGCGCGCGTGCCGAGTGCGCGCGTGTGTGTGTGTGTGTGTGTGTGTGTGTGTGTGTGTGTGTGTGTGTGTGTGTGTGTGTGTGTGTGTGCACGTGTGTGTGTGTGTGTGTGTGTGTGTGTGTGTGTGTGTGTGTGTGTGTGTGTGTGTGTGTGTGTGTGTGTGTGTCCAGGGGCGGATTACAGGGGGGGTTCCTGTTGCATGCCCCTCCCCCCCCCCCCCCCCCCTTCATTCGAATGCCTAAAAAATCGGGAGCAGGATCACACACACACGCGCGCGCGCACGCGCGTGTTAATGCGCGTGCGCGCACATACATTTGTTGTATGTCTATTGGCATGTATACTTTCCACTAATTAGAATAAACAAGCTATAAAGAAAGTTTTAAACCTACTTTTTTACGTTACGCGCACAGAAATCAGTCGGAAAACTTTTTACAATGATTCCTGTTAGCTTTGTATCCTCTTCGATTGGCCCCGTATCCTACAGCCAAGATGTTTTATCTCTTAAATAAGAAAGAAGATTAAATTGTAGCAAGAACAAAGATAACCCACAATCCTTTGCCATCCTTAAGGACACACTGACGCACCACGATTAAGTCCCTTGGTTTTTTTCTGGGTAGATGTGACCCACATGCTAATGTCCCCAACTTCAAATTGAGGCTGCTCTTTAAACATTTGTATGGTAGTCTGGTCAAAACAAGATTTTTTTTTTTAAGAGGGAAAACACAATTTTGACAGGTCATTGGGGGACATTTGTATGGTAGTCAAACCTGGTCAAAACAAGATTTCTTACCAGCTATAAGAGGGAAAACACGTGAAACACGTGATTTTGACACGTGACCTGGTGGGTCTTTAAGCGAACTAAGAGAAGGTTGTGAGAAAGACAACTTAGCCATCTTTTTCTCATCTTTTATTCAGCGCGGGTTTAATTCCCTCGTGCATTGCTTATTTCTCTCTCTCTCTCTCTCTCTCTCTCTCTCTCTCTCTCTCTCTCTCTCTCTCTACGCTCTCTCTCTCTCTCTCTCTCTCTCTCTCTCTCTCTCTCTCTCTCTTCTCTTCTCGCACCCACTCTCTATCTCTCTCTCTCTCTCTCTCTCTCTCTCTCTCTCTCTCTCTCTTCTCTCTCTCTCTCTCTCTCTTCTCTCTCTCTCTCTCTCTCTCTCTCTATATATCTATCTCTCTCTCTCTCTTCTCTCTCTCTCTCTCTCTCTCTCTCTCTCTCTCTCTCTCTCTCTCTCTGGCTACCCACGCCACCCACTCTCTCTCTCTCTCTCTCTCTCTCTCTCTCTCTCTCTCTCTCTCTCTCTCTCTCTCTCTCTCTCTCTCTCTCTCTCTCTCTCTCTCTCTCTCTCTGGCTCCTCTCTCTCTCTCTCTTCTCTCTCTCTCTCTCTCTCTCTCTCCCTCTCTCTCTCTCTCTCCCTCTCTCTCTCTCTCTCTCTCTCATCTCTCTCTCTCTCTCTCTCTCTCTCTCTCTCTCTCTCTCTCTCTCGCTCTCTATTTTTCTCTACCCCTGCCCTCTCTCTCTGTTCCTTGCTTTCTTCACAAATTAAGATGGCGCGTATTCCGAAGCAATGACACTTGAAGCTTATTGATACCAAAGCGAAAAAACACACAACTGTATTCAAGTCAAATAAAAAGAAACACAACTTGGTGTTAATATTTAGGATACAAAAATAAACAATATCTTCAATGTTAATTCAAACTATCACGATTCTAACGAAATTGAACAAAGTGGAGGAAATTAGAAAGAGAGTTTTCCCCCTTTGTTCAATTTCGTTATCTCCTCTCTTGGCCTCGCTATTTCATTCTTATCACGATTCTAGTTTTAACAGAACTTGTTAAGGTTTGGTCTGTCTGTCTTTATGTCTGTCTGTCTGTCTGTCTCTGTGTGTATGTGGCTGTGTGTGTCCAAAGGTTACAACGGAGCGCTTGAAAGTTCTCGACAAGCGTTTAGTAAAGTGCCTGCTACACTGCATACGATTCGCTGTCAATGCGATGCGATTGTGACGAAACGAGTCGTGGTTCACGCGAATTTGTTCCGTCTAAAACTAATATAATTCTACTACTTTCGCTCTATTATACTCCAATATATATAATACATGCTTTTTTTCACGCGAATCATGACTCACATCATGACTCACAGGAGGGGTGGGTAGGGCGGGGGGATGGTTGGGATGGGGGGTGGGGTGGGGGGGTGGGGGATTGAAGGGAGGTGGGTGTTAGTGTGTTGTGTTATGATTATATGCAATGCATTCTCTAATGTATTCATTTTCATAGAGATGTATGGTGAGGATACGTGAACCAGTCTGTTAGAAATGTGTGTACGAATGGTGAGTGAAAAGCGCATTGAGTTGCTTAGCAAGATTATGCTCTATGTAAGCATTATTAATTATTATTATTATTATTATTATTATTATTATTTAGCAGGCCCTGCTAAGCATTTTCGTTCAGAGCTGCTAAGCATTTTCTTCAGAGCGCTACAGAACGCTATTACGCTTGTACTCTTTTTGTACGCAACTTCTCCTGTCTTCTTCAACCGTGGACGAAAGCTCCAGGGAAAAGAACTTAAAAAGAGTTTAAAAGATCAAATAGGTTTCCAAAAAGAAACCAAAATAAAATATAAAATAAGCACAAACAGAACAAGTAATAGGCACTAGCCTAGTTGTTGTTGTTGTTGTTGTCTTACCCTGGCTTAAAGACTCCAGGGATCATCCCAACATCCGAAGCACTTGAACACTATGGTACAAATGCACCAGCTAGGGATGAGAACATTTACGTGTGTGACCGTTTTTGATTACCCCGCCACGTGGGCAGCCACACTCCGACTTCGGAGGATTTTAGACTGATGATGTTATGCTAGGAGCTTGTCATGGCTTAAGACGATCCCCGCACAACTATGCAGAGCGTAACAACATTTTGATGTAGCCTTAGTGTTCTAGCTTATGTCGACTGGTCTGACACAGCCTCATGCCAAGGCGGGACTAGCCTAGTGAAACCCTCCGTTTGGAGTCGCATGCATGGCGTCTTGTCCTAGACTACATTGAGGAGATGAAGTCATGAATGCAAGCGTTCTTGGAATGTTTTATCTTTTAATGGCTACCTTTGCGAACGTGCATGGGTGCAAGTTAAAGATAAATTAGAGACGTTTTGTCTCCGAACAATAGCTTAGATTGTTTTGTTCAAAACATTAACGTTGGTTGTTTGTTGTTGTTGTTGTTGTTGTTGTGTGTTGTTGTTGGGGGTTTTCTTCAAGCATACTGTCATGTCCTCAATTGTCCCCATATTCCATCAAAACAGATGTAGAATTATCATAATATTGCAGTTTTGTCTCCGAACAATAGCTCCGAAATTTTTGTTTGAAAACCTTTAACGTTAGTTGTTTCTTTTGTGTGCGTCTTGTTGTTGTTTTTTCGTCAGACACTGCTATCCACAATTATCCCCATATCTAAGCATAATTATGTAGAATTATAGCGATATTACTGTTGATTGAGTATGACCACAAAATGCTTTTTCTGATCAATGATGTTGAATAATTCACTCCCAAGCTCTAACATTTAACCAATTCTTCTTTAAGTAATATCAAAAAGCCTGAATATACAAAGAGCTCGCACTCCGCAGCTGACTGAAGCCTGTTTTATTTTTTTACTCCCACCCTTTCACCTACACTACAGCTGGGGATCACTCATTGCCTACAAACAACACTAACACTTCCCACCTTCCCCTTTTTCACCTTCCAGGTGGGAAGTGAGAGAAAGTTGGCTTCGTTCTTTGCAAGATTTGTCGGCTGCGAAGTTATCACTCTTTGTAACATTTAGGCTTTTTGGGCCATATCGTAAGCCTTCACAACATTCTATTAAAATGAACTTTTTTTTCTGTTCAAGTATGATTGTTCATAGACAAACTAAAAGACGGAGGAATAAATAACAGTCATACAAAATGGAAGAAGAAAAAAACCGCTCCTTGGTGAAAACAAAAAGATCAAAATGTTTTCTAAGATAAATAAAAGACGGGGGGGCAGGGGGTTTGGGGGGGGGGGGGGGGGGGATAGGGGTGGGGGGGGGGGGAAAGAGGGGGGGGGGGGGGGGGGGGGGGGGGGGGGGGGGGGGGGGCGAATGGAAACAAACCCCAAGAGCAAAATACTAATAAAAGAAGAGGAAAAGAGAAGGACATGGGGAATATATGAAGACAAGAGACAAGGACAGAGACGTGGGAAGTGGAATCAAAACCACTTATGCATATTCATGCGTTCAGTTCACTTTGCACATTTTGTTGTTACGATATTACTTTTTACAACTTGTGATATATTTCATAATGGTTGAAAGTTCTTGCAGAGACTCTGCCAGACATGGGCACATTATAATAACGCCTTGTAAATCAGCGCCCACGCGTGTGTGTGTGTGTGTGTGTGTTTGTTTGTGTGTGTGTGTGTGTGTGTGTGTGTGTGTGTGTGTGTGTGTGTGCGTGTGTGTGTGCGTGCGTGCGCGCGTGTGCGTGCGTGTGCGTGCGTGCGTGTGTGCGTACGTGCGTGCGTACGCGTGCACGTGTGTGTCTGTGTGTTTGTCTGTCTGTCTGTCTGTATTCGTGTGTGTCTGTGTGTTGGCAATGGAAATACTGAAGTTTTTCTTTCGTATATATGGACTTTATTAGAATCTGATGCAAAGAAAACAAAGCGTTTTCTCAAAAACACCTATCAAATATGTCACTTATATTTGTGTGTGTGAATATAATACGCATTTGAAAATGATGAGGTTAGTGTCAGGTTAGTCGCCTTTTTATGCGGCCAAAAGTTTGTGAATATTCGATTGATATGAATAATGATTTGCCTTTTAACGGTCAGAGTGGGTGTTTTTAATATTAAAAATCACGCACTGAATTGATATCAAGTTCTCTTAGCGATGACGGATGTAACTTGTATATAAACTATAAAGAAAGTTGCTATATATCCATTAGCAGTCTGCTACATATTTGATAGGTGTTTTTGAGAAAACGCTTTATTGCTAAGTAAAGAACTACATGGTCTACCAATGCTAAACCAGAAGATAAGATCCATCGTAAAAACAATGCATTGTATTAATTTGATATGCAAAAAAATATAAAATAAGAGAACAAAAAAAGAATAAGAAAAACGAAGTTATGAAAAAGCAAATGTTTTATGCACCGAGCTGTATCTATTTACTTAATAATAACCTTAATAATAAGTAATAATAATAACTACAAATACTACAGAAATTATGTCTACAACCGTCGTTCTATAATTTGTTTTGTTTCATATTTGTCCTTACTTTTTTTCATTTCCAACTTCGTTTTTCCTAACTTTACTCTATATTCTCTTCCTTTTCTTCTACTTTGTATCTCTTTTTTTTTCTAAAGACTTCTGGTTTATTCTGCTTGGTTCTTCTTTCCCTTTCCTGCGGCCAACGTATTTGATCTTTTCTACCAAAGAGTTCCTTTCCCCCGGGGGCTCTTCAATGGGGGGAGACAATGAAGAGTGTTGTTTGTCGATCTTTTTTATGTCGTTAACAGATCGGCATTCGCTTAAAAGAACACAGCATTCATCTGAGAAACATTTCACGCGCAAATAATCGAAGATATACACGGATACTATTTAGTGTGAATACAAATCTCAGGGGGGTTGCTGGCACCGTTCCCCTAGTCTTACGGACTCAAACGTTGATGCATTTGAAATGTAGAATAGTTTGCTTTGATACAACTTTTTGTGTCTAATGTCTGACATCGGACACAAAAAGTGTTATCAAAGCACGGAAACAATTTATAAGCTTATATCTTTGTTTTTCTTAAATCAGAACTGATGTAAATACAGAATATCGTACAAAAAATACATAGGCAGAGGTAAAATAAAACATCAGTCGATATTCACTCATTTGTATTATTTATTATTTGCTTGTTTTTCTTATTAACGATAAGAATGTGTATATTACTGTTTTCTGCTCATAATGAGGACCGCCTTAATGAAGTATCTAGGCGTCCATTTAATTTATTTTGTTGACAGGTTTGTTGAGTGCCATTGAAGTGTTTTTGTTTATGGCAGTAATGATGGTAAATAATGCTATCTTGTACTTGAGTCCCCCTCCCCCTCAAATACCCTCCCCTTTCCCCCCCCCCCCCCGCACATTTTCGCATTGACAATGTTCACTGAGAAGCACAATTCTGCTATTCAGGGGTTAGACTCAACCTATGATTATTTTTCATAAAGCTGAAAGAAGGAGACTTTGAGATCGAGGGTCGTAAACATGACTAAAAATACAACATTGCCGAAAAGAAATCGGTTTCTGTGTCCCGGGCTCAGAATTAAAAGCTAATGCCCATCTATCTCTCTTTTTAATGTCGGCAGTTACAAAAATAATGCTTAAGTCTGTTAAACCAAGCCAGACGTTAATGAGAAATTAAGCTTACTCCCAAACGAATCCAAGAACTCGTCTACACTTAGATGATGTGAGGGAAATATAATAAGAACATAGGACATTCTGGGACTCTCTTCCGAGGCATATAAGTCCGTAAGGCGAAAGCCTGTGGCTTTTTCGGGAGACGTACTGGCCTCCCCTATCCTTGGTGGGGGGCTGGTGGATGCGTGCTGGGTTTCTGAGTGGTGGAGTTTTCGCCCGTGGGCTCTGCAGTCATGAAAAACAAGCTACATTATTGGAGTGTCGATTGTCTCACCCATGGACACAACACCGCGTCAAACGAGGTTCGAACTCGCAAATGGTTGGCTTTCGATCTTATCAGCTCGAGAACATGGTACGCATTTTAGTGACAGAGGTTCCTGTTAAGAACGCAACAGTTGTGGACAAAGCTTCTCTGCCTAACTGCTGACATCAAAGAAAACAAAACATTAAACAACTTTTTCAGTTAGAACCGTACTCTTCATGCATTTAAATATAATGTCATGAAATGGGCGCAATGGTTTGCCGAGTTCGTGAAATAGCCAATTTATATCTTACAATTGAGAAAAGCAGTATGAATGAAAAATAGTTTTTGTTCATTAGCACACATAGATCAAGAATTGGTTCAAGCGAATGATAAATCTCATCTGTAGATGAGTTAAAATTACTGTTCCTTTGGTGGGAGAAGAGAAGCCAAGCTTTCGATCGAGCTTAGCTCGCTTTCCAGACTGAGAAGTTCTGTAATGCTTTACTGAAGTTGAAGTGTTTTTCACACGAATTATGCACGACTCACAGACCTTGTCACGATTGGATCGCAATCGGGTCAAGTTCAAGTTCAAGTTCAAGTATACTTTAATATCTCCAAAAGATAAATTCAGGTTAGGTGCAACAACATGACAGAGATACAACATAACTGAAAGAACATTACTCAAACGTGTGAAACAAAATTATACCAATTAAATAATTATTAACATTCATGACATGAACTTAGAAATGTGTACATTTAAAACAACAGAGAGAGAGACTGACTGACAGACAATGAGAGAGAGAGAGAGAGAGAGAGAGAGAGAGAGAGAGAGAGAGAGAGAGAGAGAGAGAGAGAACTCGGAACTCGGACTCGGAACTCGGAAAGTTTAATTGTACATTGGCCTTGGGCCACAATACAATATTTGGGAGGGGTGAAAAAATAAATCATTCAAAATTATCATCAGCAATAGACATTACAACAGCATGCACATTCGTTCTTGCAGTTACTATAATAATTATATATAATAGCAATTATATTACAACAGTTAATCCAACAGTTATGCAACTTAGTTACCCTCTTCAGTCAATTACTTTCAGTCGCTTAAAACAGCCCAGTGTAATGACAACGACTCTAACTTAATATTAGTCTTTTCCTTCTATTTATCGCATGAAATATAAATCTGGACAAATTATGTCTATGGTCTGAATTTGTTGCTTTGAGCAATGTACAGATGGAAACATTAGCTGATTCCTTGAGAAATTTAGTTCTTAAATCCTTATAAGTAGAACATTCAAATAAGAGATGATGTTCATTTTCTGTTTGTTTTTTACAAAATGGACAAGATTTAACCTGATCAGAAGTGGAATATCGATGGACATTATTATTAAGCGGAAGGGCGTTTAATCTTACGTGTGCAACGGCTACTCGAAAACAAAATGAATCCATGTTTAAAATATATGTTTCTCTTTCAAATACTGTCTTAAATGTTCTATTATTATCATATCGGTCACGGTTTGTGATAGTTCCCGACCATTCTTGCATAAACATATCAATAAGTCTTTGTTTGAAAATGTTTAAAAACATTTTTGTATCTCCTACACCTTGCTGCAACCAGACAATGTTAAAGCCAGTTAAACATAACATTTCTCTTATTTTGGACACCCAACACTGCCCACCAGTTAAGTCTACATTTAGAAGCATCTGGTAAGCCTTGCTGGGCATCCTATTAGCATCCATTTCAAGAACTCTGAACCAGTATCTGATACATGCACAATAAGAATTTACATAGAGCGGAAATCTTGCTAACTCACC
>CM065698.1:34693443-34708443 GCA_017654935.2 Phymorhynchus buccinoides | reverse complement strand
CAAGTTGAATGGTTAAAAGATACACACTCTAACGTTTCGTTGAAAACCAACATTGTCACGCGAATGGCGTCACTTTCCATATTTGGAGATGACCAAGTGCAACATTGAACGTCTTGTGTTTCTTTTTCTTCTTATGCACATTTAAATGTAACCTCATAATGGCCAGTAACATATGAAACAGAAGAAAGGACAAAGTTTGACTAATATATGCTATTCCAAAAACCCGACAGTTGGAAAATTACCTTATAAGGGAATGTTTCAAAAACGCTAAAAAAAACACTTCACTAAGCACACGAAAGCCAAACATCTTTGCAAATAGTGGAAGACACTAATTTCTGAAGGAAAAAGACGGAAGTCGTTTGCTGCGTTGAGACTGTACTTCCAGAGAGGAGACAAGATATCTGCAAAGCTATTGACTGTAGCTCATAATTATGTCAGAGTTAAAGTGCGTCCTTCAAGTATGTACTTTGGTATCTCATTATCTGTCTTCTCTCGGTAGTAATTAAGCTACGAACCTTTTAATCATTATTTCAAGGAAACAGTTAATTAGATTAATTTACTTAAAGTATTTCAGGACTCCCCAGAATAGCTGATTAAAAAGAACCGGGGCAAGCAAGAAGCCTTGTGTTGCGCCACTGGGGGTCTTGTGTGCGAGTCTCTGTGTGTGTGTGTGTGTATGAGGGGGGGGGCATGTGTTGGTATAAATGTATATGCATATGTGTGTGTGTTGGTGTATGTGTAGGTGTGTGTCTGAGAGTAAGAGAGAAGCTGAGGGAGAGACTGATACATGATTATGCAATCTGATTTGGTTACCTTTTTTCTCTTATATTGGTTGTCCATCCATGTGAAGGCTTTCGTTGTTGTTGGATTGTGTCTTGTGCAAAGCCAAAACGATTTCCTTTGTATTCTGATGCATTGGCTGATTAAAGAATCTTGATCTTGATCTTGATCTTGATCTTGATAAAGTTATGGTTAAAAAGACAGCTTTATAATGCTTCCTGCTTAGAAGACAAGCCTTAGTTTCTCTCACACAACAATGCCTGAAAGCTTGGACAAGCTTCACAGGGCGACCAGGGTTTTGCAAGGGTTAACAAGAACTGGGGCAAGCAAGAAGCCTTGTGTTACGCCACTGGGAAAAATCTCTAGAATATTGCCAGTTTATAAGACAAGCCTTAGCTTCTCTCACACAACATGCTTGGAAGCTGGACAAGTTTCACAGGGCGGCCAGGGTTTTTGCAGAATCTGTTAAGATTATAAGTTAAGTGCAAGATGTCAAAGTCCCCACTCAGATCCACAGGTAACACTACAGAGATGTTTGTCCCATTCGACAGGCTTCTGTCGGTGTGTCGGTGCGCAGACACTACCCACAAAATAACTGCCATCGAATCTCCAGGTACTGACTTGGTTTCAGATACGTTGAGTAAGAACATTGAATTTAACAACCATCCACGTATACTAGCCTTTTAGAACTGAGAATCGAAGAGAAGGGTGTTGAGAGGGGTTCGTCTGGATAGTGGAGCTGCATGTTGTGTTACAGAGGGCCCCCTAAATGACAATCCAAACTGATTTTAACATTTATTTTTATTTTTTAAACTCATACCCTAGCCTCCCACACAATTTCACCTGAATCCGTTCTTAACTTTATAAGTAAAACTTTAAAAATAAAAAATAAAAAAAGCATCACCTCTTTGACGAATACAGAAGAAAACGTTAACACGAGAAGGGAGGAATGGATAAATGCATCAGATGCAAAACCGAAAAGTAAATATATGCACAGAGGCCAAAAACAAGGTGAAAACGGGGTTGTGTGTAAGCGAAACACAGCACTTTCTTAAAACTAATACATACAAAAAACATTTAGCATTCAAAAAATATCTTGGGTGGATCATGGCTTGCATACAACTAAGATCCACCCTAATTTAAAAAAGAATACAAATAAATTGAACAATGTAAAGGAAAACGAGACAACGAAAACAGTGTGTCTTTTTACATGTCTAAGACATCTGACAAAAGAAAACAAAAAACCCACAATAAGCAACAAAAACATATGACAACAAAAATGGTACAAAACAAAAAGAGAAAAACTAAGAAGAGCAACGAATAATAAAATACATATAAGAAAGGAGGAGAGAAAAGCAAAACAGAACCGAAACTTCCAGAAAATTAGTAAAGGCAACAGAAGCAAGTCTGAATGAATTAAATTAAACCAAATGAGGAAAAGAACGATCGCAAGAGAAATAAAGGACAGGAGGAAAAAGAAACTGAAGAAAGAAATGGACAAATAAACTCAAGACATTTTCCTTTTTGGGAAAGAACTTCTTGTTTTGACTAGGTTTTACTCCCATACAAATGCCCCCCAAATTGAAAACGAAACATTTTAAAGAGCAGCCTCAATTTCAAGTTGGGGGCATTTGTATGTGGGTCACAGCTACCCAGAAAAAAACCCCACAAGGGACTTATTCGCGGTGGGTCAGTGTATCATTAACCACTCCACCACCTTCCTTCCTAATAATTATGTGAGGTGGGCATTGTTTTGGTATTTTTTGTATATATATATATATTAGCAATCTGCATTTTGTCTTACAGTCTCGGGATCTCCATCTTTCTATGTCACCTACACTAATTAGTCTCATGTCCTAGCCCTCTGTTGACCCACTGGTCGTCACGGGTTACCTTAATTGAAGGTAGCCATTAGGCAGAGAACATAAATCAATTAACGAAGGACAGAGCTGCTCACACACAAACCTCCCTCCCTCCCTCCCTCTCCCTCCCTCCCTTCCCCCATACTGAGCTAGCGCTCTCTCTCTCTCTCTCTCTCTGTCTCTCTCTCTCTCTCTCTCTCTCTCTCTCTCTCTCTCTCTCTCTCTCTCTCTCTCTCTCTCTCTCTCTCTCTCTCTCTCTCTCTCTCTCTCTCTCTCTCTCTCTCTCTCTCTCTCTCTCTCTCTCTCTCTCTCTCTCTCTCTCTCTCTCTCTCTCTCGCTCTCGCTCTAAAATCTCAATCCTTGTGTAATAAAGTTTTTCAGCCTTCAGCCTTCAGTCTCTCTCTCTCTCTCTCTCTCTCTCTCTCTCTCTCTCTCTCTCTCTCTCTCTCTCTCTCTCTCTCCCTCTCTCTCTCTCTCTCTCTCTCTCTCTCTCTCTCTCTCTCTCTCTCTCTCTCTCTCTCTCTCTCTCTCCCATCTCATTCAATACTTTCATTTCCATGTTCATAGCTTCATCATCATCCCTCCCCCACTCCACTTCCCCCCACCCCCCCACCCCCACCCCAAGTCATGCGCAAACTCTCACGTGCACGCATAAGCATTGACCCTAGCAAAAGGTCATCCAACAACATCGGTAGCAGTTGGCATGGAAACAGAAGGGAAGAAAAAAACCCAGAGAAAAAACCGCGTAGCGCCTTCCGTGAGAGGAAATGAAAGGAAGAGTAGCGGCCCTTGCATGTCAAAGACCCTAAACTGTCGCCCATTGGTCAGAATAATACCCCGTGACCAAAATAATGGCGGACGCGAGATTTTTTGACAATAAACTGTGATTCAGAATGGAGTGGAGGGAGAAAATAGAGTAACAAATGTACATCATTAATGGGGAAGGGAGGGGGGGGGGGGTAAGGGAAAGTAGAGAGAGACAGAGAGAGAGAGAGAGAGAGAGAGAGAGAGACAGAGAGAGAGAGAGAGAGAGAGAGAGAGAGAGAGAGAGACAGAGACAGAGACAGACAGACAGACAGAGAGAGAGAGAGAGAGAGAGAGAGAGAGAGAGAGAGAGAGAGAGAGAGAGAGAGAGAGACAGACCGAGAGATGAGAGAGAGAGAGAGAGAGAGAGAGAGAGAGAGAGAGAGAGAGAGAGAGAGACAGAGAGAGAGAGAGAGAGACAGAGAGACACAGAGAGAGAGAGAGAGAGAGAGAGAGAGAGAGAGAGAGAGAGAGAGAGAGACAGACAGACAGACAGACAGAGACAGAGAGAGAGAGAGAAGAGAGAGAGAGAGAGACAGAGAGAGAAAGAAAGAGAGAGAGAGAGAGAGAGACAGAGCAGACAGACAGACAGAGAGAGAGAGAGAGAGAGACAGACAGACAGACAGACAGAGAGAGAAAGACAGAGAGAGAGAGAGAGAGAGAGAGAGAGAGAGAGAGAGAGAGAGAGAGAGAGAGAGAGAGAGAGAGAGAGAGGTCCAAGAAGAAGGAAAGAGAATCGCAATACACCAGCATATAATGGATAATAGCCTAGTGAACTCAGCTTCCCACGGTCTTTCATCCCTTTGCTGTTTTAATGTCTTTCTCTCTAGTCCAAGAGCTGCATTTTCATCTTTCCACGCACGAATATCTAAACTTTCAAGCTTCAAGACTGACACGCAATATGTTGTGTGTGTGTGTGAGAGAGAGAGAGAGAGAGAGAGAGAGAGAGAGAGAGAGAGAGAGAGAGAGAGAGAGAGAGAGAGAGAGAGAGAGAGAGAGAGAGAGAGAGAGAGAGAGAGACAGAGAGAGAGAGAGAGAGAGAGAGAGAGAGAGAGAGAGAGAGAGAGAGAGAGAGAGAGAGAGAGAGAGAGAGAGAGAGAGAGAGAGAGAGAGAGAGAGAGAGAGAGAGAGAGAGAGAGAGAGAGAGAGAGAGAGAGAGAGAGAGAGACAGAGAGAGAGAGAGTTCAGACTTCAGACACTTTATTTTACAAGGATAAGAATTTAGGCTGGGCCTAGTCTTCCATTCTGTCCTTGGTTCTTAGCATGCAATACATAACGAATACTATAAATGAACATTGAGACACAGGAAAATCGCCAACAGAAACAACAACGATTAACAGTAACATAGCAACGACATGGTAGGCAGAGCGAGAGGGAGAGAGAGAGAGAGAGAGAGAGAGAGAGAGAGAGAGAGAGAGAGAGAGAGATCATGAGAATGAATAATTGTGTGTGTATACTATGCGCGCGAAGGTGAGTGACAGTACAAATTCATGTGTGCACGCGTGGTGCGTGTTCGTTGTTTATTTTTACGTCTGTTCACCCGTACGTTATATTAGACACACAAAAAAGTGATTATTTGTGTCTGTGTAATTAAGCCTACAGTAGGTAATTATCGTGGTGAGAGTGTGTGTGTAACGATAGTGTCAGTTATGTGTGTTTTCCCTACACACCTATTAATACAAATATAACCGAGTGCATGCAAAACGTACATTAGCAGATACACAACATGATCAAATGTCTTTATATCTATTACATAGTTATGAATAAGAATATGCCTAATACAAGTTCAGACTGACTTATGTAAGATAAAGAAATAAATTTCTAAACAATTAACTTAGCGTTAATAATAAGTGGTTGGAAATAGGTGTTAAGGAGGAGGGTAATCGACTCATCTCAATTATTTTTTTCCCTTTAAAACAATACCTGGGAACAGAGGAAATGAAGACCATAATCATTGACGATTGCAAAATATATCTTAGGTCTAAAAAAAAATCCATCTTATGAAAAAAAACAAGCGCGAAATCGCAATAGTTTGTGGCACGCGGTCTATTTTTACCACTCCAATCATGAGTTACCTCCCCTGGCTTTTCAATAATTTTAATCTGTAAACCAGAATGTTATCTCTGCACCATTTCGTAACTTTTTATATCTTTTGGAAAACATTTAAAACTATGTATCCTACTTATACTCATCAAAAGAAGCACCGCACACTCGTCGTGTCTGTTGTAGTGTCTGTATTACGTATGTTTATTATTTTGTACGCTTTTAAAATACATCATTTTAAAGAGCGGCCTCAATTAATTTTGAAGTGTAGCCTCGATTTGAAGTGCGACAATTTTGTCAAAATGTGCGACAATTTTGGAACGACCGACCGACCGACCGACAGACCGACCGACCGACAAAGTGAGTTATAGGTTTGTGGCTTGAGCCACAAACAAAAAAGTGATAGCTAGGTTTCCCAAGTCTGCCCCCACCCCCTCTTCATACCGTCTCCACCACCACCCCAAAAAATGTGTGACGCTGCGCTCGTGTCGATACTCTCTCCAGATGGGAGCAACCCGAATTTCGCAGAGACCAGAATAATTATACCAAATACCAAATAAATATCAATGTTAATCATGAAAATACAAACAGTTATGCCATTTTGTAATCTACAAAACATACAGGTGTAATAACGGAGACACCAATTAAGACTTCATTCTTTAACGCATGGGCTTGCACGTCATCATCGTGATGTCGTGTCCTACGTGAGTGTCCTACACTGTGTGCACAGAAGAAGAAAGGTGTTCTTCCTAGGAATGCACATCTGTATTGTAAAACATTCGGGACTTTCCTGGTGTTGCACTGCTTCCAGGCATTGCCTCCAGGATCGTTCCCACCATCTTCATATCTACTAATGTCCCATATATGTGTCTGTTCCAGACCGGAGGACGTTAAGCAGAATGTCACCATCCTCGGAATGAGAAAGTTAGAAGTCTGTGAAGGATGGAAGTTCAGTTTAACGTCGCGTATCGGCTTTCGCCATGTACGACGGGCTGAACAAACCAACCAGGGTATAAACAAAAATTTATGTTCTTGAATCACTGTCTTAGCCAAAAGGCCGAGAAGCGATCAGAATGTAGGGGAAGACGGGGTAAAAAGCGCATGGGCGGGTAAGAAGCCCACCCCAATTATCTCATGAAATGAAGCAAATTTCAGTCTCATTTTGCCCATGAGACGAGCGTTAATGTCTAGCATTCGTCTCATGGGCAAATTTGACTGAAATTTTCTTTATTTCATGAGATAATTGGGGTGGGCTTCTTACCCGCCCATGCGCTTTTTACCCCGTCTTCCCCTATTATGTCTGTGAAGTCCTTTTTTCCTGTTTTATATGGGAACCGTTGCCAAACTTTACTGATCAACCCACGTTAAGCATCTTAGAGTCAGACGTAAAACGACTGAATCATTGCCACATGCATAGATGACATCAGTATGCCTTTATCATGAAACAGCAAACACCAAGTTAGGATTGAAACGTAGGAGTATGATTCCACCATAGCATTCTTTATTCCATTAAAATGTTGTTTTTCCCCTAGGGATCTATTGCATTATAATAAAATAATAAAACGCGAGCAATCAGACATTGAGTTACGAGCGAGACGGGGACAAAGAGTCTCAAAGCTGATTGAGTGCTTTAGGAATGCTTACAAAATAAATCACTGCAAAACGGAATAACCATTAGTCTAATTGAATTAGATGAATAGTAACAAAAACACCTCATGAATGTCAGTTAGTGTGATGACCTGAATGCATTTTGAATGAAAAAATCAAAATCCATATGGTATTTGGTATTATTTGGTATTTGGTATATTCAAGTCACAGAGACTTACCTCTGTGAGATTCGGGCTGCTCTCCCCCGGAGAGCGCGTCGCCGTAAGCGCAGCGCCTACCCATTAAAAATATGTTTGGGGGAAGGCACGGTGAGGAGGGTGTGTGGGCAGACTTGCGAAACCTAACTATCAATTTGGCCATACCCGGCAGCGGGATTCCTCCCAGCTCGTACCGACTTTCAACTGCCGTGGGATTCTTACGTGCGTAAAGCGCACGGGTCAGACTAGATTTAAGTCCCCATCCGAAAGACTCGACGTTCAGTTCGAGTTTCCTGTCGAACTAGAAAGAAAGGGCGAGGAGGCCGGGATTCGAACCCGGGTCACTCACGTTGCAGTCACGCGTTACATTTGGCAGGCGAACGTCTTGACCACTCTGCCACCTTTTTCCATATTGGAATCAACACGGTATCATGATCTCCATCCTATTGTTCCTCTTTTGCCCACCCACCCATTAGTAACAAAATAAGGATAAGAAAAGTTTACCTACAAAAACAATTTACATGCTGTTTACTTGCTAACTTAACTACTGTTCCATTCCTACGTTTTGCCCCAGCTCCCTTCCCCAATGACCGCTTTTGATTGCCCCCCGTTTTGGGGGGGGGGGGGGGTGGGGGGGGGGGGGGGGGTGGGGGGGGGGGGGGGGGGGGGGGGGGGGTCAGTCCATTGGCTGACATTACTTCCAATTCCCTTTGTTAAAACAAAATATTATTTTAGGCGAGCGTTGGTGTGTGTGTGAGAGAGAGAGAGAGAGAGAGAGAGAGAGAGAGAGAGAGAGAGAGAGAGAGAGAGAGAGAGAGAGAGAGAGAGACAGAGAGAGGAGAGACATAATTACCCACAGGAATCATTTCACTAATAGTCGTAAAGCCAAGCTACTATCTGCTGAAAACCTTAGTATTATTACTAACCCATGAAAATACTACTATTTTTTTCAGCAGTTAGTTAGTAGTAATACGACTAACTTCTGGAAAAAAAATAGTAGTCTTTTCATGGGTTAGTAGTATTAGTAAGGTTTTCAGCAGATAGTAGCTTGACATACACTATCCACAGAGTCAACACAGGGTAGTAGTGTGTAAATTAGGTTAAACAGCGAAATCGTTTTGGGAGTTTAGTCTAATTTCCATACTACTACCCGTTTTGACTGTCAATGACGCACACATGACTACAGGACCAGAACAACATTCAGCCAAAATTAGAGGCCATCGGCCTTCGAGCTGGCTAAATCCGGCTCCGCAAGTTCAGTAGCATCCCACACCACTTCCGGCCCACGTTTTTATTGGCTGACAGTGACCAACGACCTCCGAGTTCTCAGCCAATCGCCGATGACTTCCGCTGGGATCAAAAAACCCACGGCCAAGTGACACTGCAGGGGGAAGGGCGACTACTCTCCGAGGAACACGAGTTTGGCTCGTAAGGAAACTACTGGACTAAGGTGGATTCATATAATCTTGCTTACGTCCCTTTGCTCTTGTCTTGTCTGGCTTGCCGGAGTCTTCTCCCCCTTTGGGGAGCGATTCTGCGCGGTGGATCATGTCCGAGAGCTGTCGGCAGGTGGTTGTTTTTTGGTTTGGCATACATCTTTTGTTTGTCCGCTTGTCTGTTTGTGTGATTATCCGTTACGTGTTATTGTCGGGGTTGATCATCTTCTTTGTCTGTTTCTCTCCGTCATTGTCTGCTTCTGTCTGTGTCTCTGTGTGTAGTTAGATGTTTGTCAAGATGTCTGTTTGTCTGTCTGTTTGCCTCTCTCTCTCTCTCTCTCTCTCTCTCTCTCTCTCTCTCTCTCTCTCTCTCTCTCTCTCTCTCTCTCTCTCTCTCTCTTCTTTTCTTTAACTTTCTTCTAAATATGAAGTGAAACGAATAATCAAATCAGCATACTTATAATGACATGCTCCGAACGAAGTCGGGTTGTGGCTGCCCACGTGGCGGGGTAATCAAAAACGGTCGCACACCACGTCTAATGTTCTCATCCCTGGCTGGCGCATTTATACCATAGTGTTCAGGTGCTTCGGCTGTTTGGGTGATCCCTGGAGTCTTTTAGCCAGGGTACAACAACAACAACAACAACATGACATGCTAGCAAAGTTTCTAATTCTAGTTAGAATTTGCATTAAAAAAATTATGTATGCGTTTTCTTTATTTTTCTTTGCTTTGTTTTGCAGTTGATTTTGTATTTTGCTGTTGCTGCTGCTGCTATTACTACTCGGCTGGGTTCTGCCATTGCCTCCCTAATAAGGAGGAGAAACTAAGCTAGCACTCTTTTTGTTTTTTAGAACATAGATCAAGATGCCAAATTAACATATAACTGGTTTTTGGTTTTATTGTTCGTTTCAAAGACATAGGAACAAAAACGTTTTAAACAATTTTCCTATATACGACAAAATGCGGATATTACGTACATTAGAATTGAAGAGTAATGCTTACTGTACATTACAAAACATACATTACATAATATACCATACATGTACATGTAAGCCATAATCCATGACGTCACGAACGATAGATGTTTTTTAAGTTTCAAATAATAAAATATAGAAAACAACACTCCCTAAAACAGCAGACAACTGCATTGACAAATTAATGATGCAACGTGACCTTTACTTTTGACACTCATTATCTCCCGAACCCTTTTCTTTTTTGTTCGACCCCCCCACCCCACCCACCCCCACGCCCGGACTCCACACTCATCCATCTCTCGCCCCCACATACCTTAGCCCGGTTTTCTTTGTTTTTTTGCTCTGTTATTTGTATTATTATTATTTATTTATAATAAAGGTGTGGCCCCTTTGAATAAGTACCATACAATGTCACGTCATTGGTTGGCAGGCTAAAACATACAATTTATTAAAGAATTTTTTTTTTTTTAGAAAGAAGCTTACTTTAAAATGAAATGCATCAATCAGTTATCAAGCAGTCAGTCAATCTTAAATCTTATATAAACTTAGCGCATTAGGTAGGCGTTTATGATAACTTTTACCAAGACGTGCCGGGTTTCAAACCTAATTATATCTGTTACTAAACATAGTATACCGAGAGGCATAAATTCCGCAAATGTGTTTTTGACAGAACAAAGCTGACTACTGCATTTTTTATGGCCAACCTGCCCGTTTCTCACGTGCAAAACGTGAATCTCTATTTTCTCATTTTGGACACTATTTTTAGTTGTTTGTGTTTCGGACCAAGTGAGCTGTCGCTCAATCACCATAATGGCTAGATGCATGGTGAGTGGCTCCAAAAATAGCTTTGACCCTAGGGAGCTAAAGTCAATCACAAAAGTTTACCGTTTTGCACTTTTTACTGGAAAACTCTAGAATTTACCATTTGCAGAATGGGAGACTTAGTGGGATTTTTGTCACGCCAGGTGTCGTGACACTCGAGTTGGGCTAATCCCCTCTATATTCTTAGTTGTGGATAAAGAGAGAGCGAGAGATAGAGAGGAGACCAACCCTCTCTCTCTCTCTCTCTTTCTCACTACGCCCAACTAAGAATATAGCGTGATAAGCCCCTAGCGAGTGTCACGACACCTGGCGTGACAAAATCCCACTAAGTCTCCCGTTAATGCCTCTCAGTATACTACGAGAAAAGTCATGACAAACAGGCTCATAGTCAAAGTGACATTCGGGTGTTAGTCAAAGTCGTTGTGACACCATGTCAGCTTGTACGATTCTGCAGCTTGTCTATGGATGTAATAGTAGGTATGTGTACATAGTACTACCATTCACCATTTGTCGAGGTAGGTATGACTCCTAGCATGCGCAAGGGGGGGGGGGGGGGGGGGGGGGGAGGTTGCTTGAAGATCAACGTTCTGAAACGCTCTGTGTTTAAAATCTTGTCTATTGGCCATTGCAACAACCATGTTTTGCTAGAGTGAATACCCTTGGTAGATGCTTGAGTACTAACCAAACAAGGGCATGACTCTATTTAATTATTATGTTCTTATTGTGTATGTGTTTATGCCGTGCCACAAATCAATTTCTCACTTTTGAGATAATAAAGTAGTCTTGAGTCTTGAGTCTTGAGTGAGTCTCCAATAACCCTATTTGAGGCCCCTAAATGGCTGCCTTTCGCAAGAGTGAATGCCCTTTTCAGTACTGACCAACCACAAGGGCTTCACTCTCACTGTCAAGGGCGTTAACAACCCTAGTTGCAGTGGCCAATACTGGCAACTAAAAATGCCTGTTCTCGAAACTATCACTCCTCTATGCATGTCAATCTTGTTCCTCTTCACTTTTTTTTGGGGGGGTCAACCGATATTTTGCCACTTGCTTGCCGACAACACATTGATCCCAGGGGTTGTTTGCCATGACCAGAAAGGTGGAGGTGGTCGTAGACGGAATCAAAGCTCGCGTGAGAACTTTATTTTTCCGGAACAAGCGTTTTCGAACGCTTGCCTTATGCAACCCCTTCCTGCTGTCAGTCAAGACGCGTCTAACATGGATCTGTAGCTGTCAGTAGAATTAGCAGTAGGTCAATGAAAAGTATGACAAGCTTCTGGCACTAAATTGGCGTGACCTGTCAAGTCACAGCCAATCCTGAGTCAATGGGTTCGTGACTCGTGACAAGTAACAACAGCCAAATCTGTCAATCAATGGAGGGGAGGGGGGGGGGGGATTGTTGTCATGTTTTTGTTCCCCTCACACTTCCGCCCTTCCACGTGCCCCTTTTGGTGGGTGGTTTTTTTTTAACCCAATATCTCTCCACCCTGCCTTGGCGGAGTTTTACGCTATGCTGTACTTTACAACTCAACCTCACTCACATTTTTGCATTGAGAATGTTCAGTGAGAAACAACGTGTTTGCCATTCTCGGGAAAGGGATTGGATTAGGATCCGTCAGGGCCGGATTTTGGTGGGGTGTTCCTGGTTTTTGCCCCAAGCATTACCTTAACCCAAGGTGAAAATCTCAATTTTCGCCTTAACCCTCACCGCCAATGTCGCATTTTTGCTATGATTTAACACCCATGTCATTAAAACCCTTGAAATCAGGGTCTGTTATTTCAATGACATTGTGTTCCTCAGTGAGGATTGACCCTATTCTAAATGTGTGAAATCCCACAATATTGCAGACAAAATGTTCTGTGCCAAGTAAACAATGGCAATGTTTGCCATGGCTGGCGGTGAAAGGGTTAATAACCACTAAAATTAGGACATTTTCCGAGGGCTTCGCCCCCTAAGAGACCCCCAAAGGACTGGTTTCCGGACCCCCCCCCCCCCCCCTATCCCCAGCTCTGCTCCAAGCATGTACCTTATACAAGGGTGAAAAGTAAGAAAAAGAATCACTTGGTCCGGCCTTTTTCAGCCTAGGACTAATTGCGTATGAAACTGAATGTTGCAGATTTTGAGATTGAGGGTCGTACACCAACATCTCACAACTAACATTATGAGCATGACTAGAAGGCAGCTCTGCTCTGCTTTTTTTAAAACGCTATCATGTCGTGCGAAGAGTCCAAATAAGAAACAAAACGACACTTGAGAGGCCGCGAGGCCTAACGTCCTAATTACCTGACCTGACCTGTTGTTATTATTGTTTTTGTATTGCTTTAGTTCAGAAAATGGGGTTTGTACAATGTTAAAAATGTGCAAGGCAAAAATCTATTCGTCTCTGTTGGATTTGTTTAGTAAATTGATTCTCTCTCTCTCTCTCTCTCTCTCTCTCTCTCTCTCTCTCTCTCTCTCTCCTCTCTCTCTCTCTCTCTCTCTCTCTCTCTCTCTCTCTCTCTCTCTCTCTCTCTCTCTCTCTCTCTCTCTCTCTCTCTCTCTCTCTCTCTCTCTCTCTCTCTCTCTCTCAAACCACTCCTACCCGCGCCTTTCTACTTTCATTCCAAAAATAGCCATTTTTGCTTTACAATATCGCTTTTTTCCCCTTTCTACTTTCATTCCAAAAATAGCCATTTTTGCTTTACAATATCGCTTTTTTCCCCCCACTTCTTTTCATTTTTTTCTTTCTCCTCACCAAACACAAATACACGTGATTTCTCAATCCCAATTTTCTCTCCCCTCTGAGGCTTCAAACCAGACATGTATATAATTATACCCTAGCTAACTTAATTTGTCCACTATGTAAGAAAACAAGGGAAGATGATGTTCATTTTGTGTTATGTTGTCCTGCCTTGTATGATTTAAGAAAACGGTACATTTTGCAAACGTTCTACAAACATCCAAACCAGTTTCGTTTTAGTTTACTCTTAGCTTCTACGAATGAAAAAATTGTAAGAAACCTGTCGATTTATTTATACAAAGCTTTACGTTTGCGATCAGTTATGATATCATGAGATACATTAATTTGTTAATATTATTATGATCAGTTGTATATGATGTTTTGTTTATCCTGTACCCCCTTCATGAGGGGCAAAGGCCTAAATGAATAAATCATTGTCATTCTCTCTCTCTCTCTCTCTCTCTCTCTCTCTCTCTCTCTCTCTCTCTCTCTCTCTCTCTCTCTCTCTCTCTCAAATCACTCCTACCCGCGCCTTTCTACGTTCATTCCAAAAATAGCCATTTTTGCTTTACAATATCGCTTTTTTCCCCCCACTTCTTTTCATTTTTTTCTTTCTCCTCACCAAACACAAATACACGTGATTTCTCAATCCCAATTTTCTCTCCCCTCTGAGGCTTCAAACCAGACATGTATATAATTATACCCTATGAAAACAAAAATCAAAGCCATGCTGACATAAGCACAATTTGAAGGCATGATGGTAAACAAGTCTTGATGGACAAATGATGACACATCATTGCTTTGTTGATTTCTCTCCCTCTCGTCAGTTTCTTCTCCTTATCTTGTCCTTATCTTGTCGGTTGGGACATGACGTATTCTCTTCTCTTTTTTTTTAGAGGAAGTCAAAACACATGGGAGCAAAATCGAATGGGGGGGGGGGGGGGGTTGTCAAAACATTATTTCCTGAATGTTAACAGATGTCAGCGGTATATATGCTTATTTGATTTTTGTGGCATTGTCGTCCTTTAGGCACCCTCTTATATATATTGTACAACCCCCCAAATCTCATAATCTGTTTCTTTCAGTTTTATGAAAATAACCATAGGCTGATCCTAACCCTATCCCTTTCCCTGTCCCTAGAATGGCAAAATGTTGCTTCTCAGTAAAAACAAATATTGTCAATGCGAAGATGTGAGGGGGTGGGGGTGCGTACACTACAAGATTGCATTATTATTTTGTTTTGGTTTTGGTTTTTGTATACGCCTACCATTTGGTAAAAAGAAGGATTGTTCATGCATAAAAAAGAGTTGTCGACATTTTTGGTTTCTTTTAGGGTTGGATTTTCGACCGGGGTTATATAATTATATTAGAATCTATGCTTTTTTTGTGTGGGTTATGCAACTGTTTGGGTGGGTAGGTGAGTGAGTAGTGGTGTGTATTTGTGAAGGTACGTGTACGTGGGCGAGCAGGTTGGTGTATATGTTTAGGTGGGTGGTTGAGTGTTTGGGGGGTGTTGGTAGGTTGAGGTTTCTGTGTTTGTTGCTGTTGTTGTTGTTGTGTGTGTGTGTGTGTGTCGGGGGGAGGGGGGGGAGGTTATAGCAAGTAGGCGAGTGGTGGTGTGTATTTGTGAAGGTGTGTGTGCACGTGGGCGAGTAGGTTGGTGCATAAGTTTAGGTGAGTGGTTGAGTGTTTTGGGTAGGTTGGTAGGTTGATGTTCCTGTGTGTGTGTGTGTGTGTGTGTGTGTGTGTGTGTGTG
>CM065698.1:34675943-34678443 GCA_017654935.2 Phymorhynchus buccinoides | reverse complement strand
CGGACTGCGCAGTGTGCAGCTCTTTGTAAACCACTTAGCTATCAGTAATCCTTCTTTCTTTCCCCCGTGTAAGAAGGAGATAACTCTGCATAGAAAGAAACAGGATGGCAAAGCCAGATAAACTGTACCCCCTGTTCAAGACAAAATATCAACAGATCAAAGGAAAAGCAAGAATCAAAACAAGTAAGAAAACATCATGATTGCTAGAATAATTTAAGAATTGAATAAATAAAAACAACAACAAAACCGCAGTTAGGACAGTAATTTGTCGGTTTATTTTGTAAGAGACAAATACGTTGACGAGCTATTACAGTTGGCCAACAAAAACAACATACAGTATTTCTACGGCGCTGAATCTTGATAGAAATCAAATCAAAGCGCACACACGTTAGCATTCAAAACGCATTCAAACAAAAATCGCAATACAAAGCGAACACACACGGATAACATAAATGGAATACAGCAGAAACAGACCTAATGGCAAGAGAGAGAAGAGAAAGAAAGCGGAGCTATAATGACGGGGGAACAGGTGGGTCTTGAGGTTAGCTTTGAAAGCAGAGAGGGGCGGTCGCTGACGGAGGG
This sequence comes from Phymorhynchus buccinoides, assembly GCA_017654935.2. NCBI lineage: Eukaryota > Metazoa > Mollusca > Gastropoda > Neogastropoda > Raphitomidae > Phymorhynchus > Phymorhynchus buccinoides. The sequence goes on along the minus strand of CM065698.1, from coordinate 34,677,861 downwards.
AAAGAGTTGGCCAACAGTTGGCCAATTGATAGAATAATCAGATGAACTTGCGACCTTTCCTTGGAAGCGTTTATCATGTTGGTGAATCCGAATAAGATTACCTATGTTCTTCTATCACAACGCAAATAATGTTTACCTTCACCGGCTGTTCCGTCCGCTCCCGTGGACTTCCTTTGAAGGACTGACTTGATGACAACGTCTCACTCTCCGCTCTCACTATCGGGAGTTTTCGCCAATCTTACGAAGCAGTCTTAACCCTTTCGTCGCCAGCCATTTTTGGGGCCCAAAAAATACCATTAATCTTAACTGGGAAAAGAAAAAAAATGATCGGCAATATTGGGAATTCTTCTGTGACATGTATAACATTAGGTCTATCTTTACCTCCCAAAATAAAGAAAATAGGGTCTTCAGATAATAGGCTATGATTAGATGCCTTTTAGTGACATGGGTGTTAAACCATTGTGGTGCATAAATGCGACATTGGCGGTGAAAGGGTTAAATTGACACGCTTATGTTTATTTTGTAACAAACATAAAAATAAAGGAAGACAGATTTTGCCTGTGAATACGTAATGGCAATAATTGATGACTATGAACCGTGCTATGAAAAACAAATCCTATGTAGCAAAGGCGATACCAATAGGAATTGTTCGGAACTAATTAAGGGATTAATGTCATGGTGTGTGGGAGTGATCTTGCCTAATTTAATCGGTCAAACAGGGGGAGTTACTCTACCATCAAGTAGATCCCCAGCTCTCGCCTCATGTGCTTCAGTAGACATATAGCACTTAGAACACCGTGTGTCGTTTTAAAATTGATGTCATTTATATTTTTACGTCACATTTTGCAAGTGCTATCAGTTTATGGATACTAGCTGCCCCTCATTTATCTAAAACGAAATGTCTGCAAGTCGCTGACTCGCATCCTGCGCTTTCAAGCTTCGACGCCATGCCGCCATGGTTGCTATGGTTTTGACCGAGTAAGTCGAGGTAGTCAACTCTAATTTTCACGCAGGTTTTTTTCTCCCGAAAATCATCTATTATGTTCAATGTTTTGTCGTGTGTTTTTTGGGTTTTTTTAAATGTCCCAAAGTGGCATTTGCTTTGTGTATAAATCCAACCTTTATCACTCGAAAAATCAATGCTTTCATGCTGTTAGTTTACATTAAAAAGTTACATCTATTGTGTGAGTACGTTTATGTGGCGCACCATTTGGGGAATCTGACGACATCAGTGTCAGGACTCGGGAACCATTTTGCTAAGTGTCGTTAAAGTTGCGTTGGTTTTTTGTTTTTTTATCATGGGTCTTTCCTCATATTCAGTGTCTCATCCAGGGTCGACTCACTATCTGTATACATATGAATGTCCCGTGTGTAGGGGAAGACGGGGTAAACAGCCCATGGGCGGGTAAGAAGCTCATGCCAATTATCTCATGAAGTAAAGCAATTTTCAGTCACATTTTGCCCATGAGACGAGTGTTAATGTTTAGCATTCGTCTCAAGGGCAAATGTGACTGAAATGCGCTTTATTTCATGAGATAATTGGCATGGGCTTCTTACCCGCCCGTGGGCTTTTTATCCCGTCTTACCCTACAACTGTTTCAGGTCGCAGGACGTTAAACTCACTTTCTTCTGAATGAGTTAATTAAGATTGGCTATATCGGTTCAGTAGCTTAGGCACAATGGGTCGGAATATGTTTTCGTTCACACACAGACAGACATACAGACAGGGACACGCACAGGCCACCATTCCAATTGTTACGTACTCCCCGTTCTTTAGAACCGGATCCTAGGGGAGTTAGTGCAAAAATCGAGATTGTTGGTATTATGTCTGCACTATTTTTGAGCCTTTCAGACAGGAGCCAAACTAGATCAGCGAATCATATAATATACACCTCGGCTATCACTTCGATGGATTTTA
>CM065698.1:34650943-34653443 GCA_017654935.2 Phymorhynchus buccinoides | reverse complement strand
AATAATATAAACAAAGAAACCTTGTCAACCCACTTTCGGTTTTTCGATCAGTCGTGTTTGGGGGGGACTTTGATGGATGTAGTCCAGTCATTTTAGGTTAAAAATAGAGGGCAACCCGGAAAAAAAGGTTATAGTTTTTATATTTGGTACACAGGTAGTACCATTGTTACTAATGAAATTCTGAAAGTTCCCGAAAAATCCAGTGTCAGCAACATGTTTAAATATTGTGTCGATTACACCTCCCCTTTTTATCATTGTGGCAAAAGATGTTACTGAGGGTTGGCTTGCTTGAAAGCGAAATTCTAATCCTTGGCTGTAAATCTGTGTGAGTTTTGTAAAGAATAATCATAAGTTTGAAAATTATAATAAATAAATATATATATTAAGGCATCAAAAGTATGAAAAATATTACGAAATGATACTGATCGGATGCGGAAATCGTGCTAATTAAGCGATAATGAGTTAATGGTGGTATGGATCAAGACTGTCATTTTCTACGCCAAATCAGCCCACCTCTACGTGCAGCAGATGGAAGAGCTTCCCTTAGATGTCCAGTGCATGTTTGTGGAGTGAGGCTACTTCACAATCCGCCGCTCAGAAAAATTCTGGAGTGGGGTGTGGTCTGACATGACGATAGAACAAGTCTTGATGAGGGCCATGAAAACCTCAGGAGGACTCACTAGCGGACGAAGAATCTCTGACAGCACCCTTGCTCGTTGGGTCCAGTCGCTGCCTCTGACAGTTGCGCTGTGCAACGGCCCTGAAGACTTTGCTGGTGTTGTCCATGAAACATCAGAGCAACACAAAGAGCTTCGATCCTCAAGACAAGTGAAAGACAATCATGATGTGGACACTTTCATTCAGAGATTCTCGTGTCACATGCCCTTTGAAGACAGGCCTTCCAGCATGCTGGTCAGCTTATCAACTGGTGTGATTGCTGACGCTTCTGTCAACTGTGACAATGCATTCTGTGTTGGGAGTGGCTCACAAGAGAACATGATTGGCAAAAGCTTTGCTGAGGTGAAGCTGCAGCGAAAAGCCAAAGTGAAGTCTCTAGCTTCTATGAACGGTTCAGTGAAGATCAGGAGAAAAGAAGTGGTTGCTTAGTCACAGCAGATGCTTAATCGCATTCTTTCCATTGTGGACTCGGCCACTGATTTAGCTACATACATGAAGTATGAACTTGCTCCTCAACCACCCTCACTGTTTGATGACATCTCCTTGCGACGACCTTCAAAAGCTGCACTGGCATCTCTTTTGCTGTCGCTTCTTCCACCTGGGTCTAATGACTTGCCTCAAGATCTGGTCTATGTAATCGATGGAGGCCATCTATTCCACAGCGTTTTGTGGCCATTCCCAGCAACTTATGAAGAGATTTGTGAGACATATGTGAGACACATAGTCACCTACTATGGAAAGAATGCCACAGTGGTTTTTGATGGTTATGCAGGCTCACTGTCTACAAAGTCTGAGGAACATAAAAGAAGAGCAGCAAAGCATGCATCTGCTAACATTGACGTAGCCTGCCATACCAAAGCCACGGTGAGTCAGGCTGATTTCTTAGGGAACCAGCACAACAAGCAAGGGCTACAAACAATTCTCTGTGAAAGTCTTCGAGCTGCTGACATTAATGTAAAGCAAGCAGACAATGATGCAGACACTCTGATTGTGTCCACTGCCCTTCGTCACGTTGCGGAGGGTCATCAAGTGGCTGTCATGGGAACAGACACTGACCTCCTTGTGATGCTAGTGGCCAGAATGCCATCAGATTGCCAGATATATTAGATCCATCCTGGACACACAAAGACCCAGCAAAAAGTGTTTGATGTCTCTGCTATCCAGAAAACTGTTGGACATTTGAAAGACAGCTTGCTGTTTCTTCATGCTGTAACAGGCTGTGACACAACATCGGCACCATACGAACAAGGGAAACGAAAAGAGTACAAAGTGCTTAAATCTGATGACAATCTTGCACAAACTGTGGCAGTTTTCAACATCGCAGATGCAGACGCAGAGGATATTGCGAAAGCTAACGAAGAATTTTTGCTGCGTCTCTATGGTGCTTCCACTTTCAATGGCCTGGACAGTTTCAGACTGGCATCATTCAAGAGAAAGAATGCCAAAAAGGTGGCAAGTGGGATTTTTCAAATGGCAAGCCTGCCACCAACTAGCGCTGCTGCTCGTCAGCATTCTTTCAGAACATACTGTCAGGTCCAGCAGTGGTTGGAAAATGACATTGATCCAACCAAATGGGGATGGCTTTTGTCCCATGGCTCACTTCAGCTTGTGCCCACATAGTTGCCTTCAGCGCCTGATAAACTGTTGCGCATCGTCTCCTGTGGTTGCAAGGCTGGCTGTATGGCTAGTTGTGGCTGTCGACGTGCAGGCATGCCTTGCTCCTCCCTTTGCAACTGCATGGGACTGACCTGCAACAATGCCCTGGAACTTACTGAGTTCTTGGAAGACTGATGACAAGAATGGCAGATTCTTGACAGCCAGT
>CM065698.1:34638443-34645943 GCA_017654935.2 Phymorhynchus buccinoides | reverse complement strand
GAGAGAGAGAGAGAGGGAGAGAGAGAGAGTACGAATACGAATACGAATGTTTAATAAGGGTAAGCGGATAAGCTCAAGCTTCTTTGCACCATGCCCCCGAGAGAGAGAGAGAGAGAGAGAGAGAGAGAGAGAGAGAGAGAGAGAGAGAGAGAGAGAGAGAGAGAGAGAGAGAGAGAGAGAGAGAGAATACGAATACGAATACGAATGTTTAATAAGGGTAAACAGAAAAGCTCAAGCTTCTTTACACCATGCCCCAGAGAGAGAGAGAGAGAGAGAGAGAGAGAGAGAGAGAGAGAGAGAGAGAGAGAGAGAGAGAGAGAGAGAGAGAGAGAGAGAGAATACGAATACGAATGTTTAATAAGGGTAAACAGATAAGCTCAAGCTTCTTTACACCATGCCCTCGAGGGGAGAGAAAGAGAGAGAGAGAGAGAGAGAGAGAGAGAGAGAGGAGAGAGAGAGAGAGAGAGAGAGAGAGAGAGAGAGGGGGGGAGAGAGACAGACAGACAGAGAGAAACAGAGACAGACAACCCTAGAGACAGAGCCAGTGACAGAGACAGAGACAGATGTTGATGAACAAAATCGACAAAAACAGAAAGCGATGGAGCTGAAGAGAGGACCACCTCTGACAGGAAATGATGCCAAAGGTCAGAGGTGACAGCCTCTTCTATAAACCGCACGTGCTATCTAGCAATGGCGGTGTGAAGATGATATCCTACCTCTATCAAATAAGTACCCCTAGCTGCCCCTAGCCAATCAGAATCGTTTGTTTGTCCGCCGTTGTGAATTGTACGAAACTAAGTGCATGGCTTTGTACATCGATTTCTCGGCAAATATGTAGATTTACACCCTCCTGCTCTATTTCTTGGTTCTTTCCGTGGTTAGGGATAGGGTTAGGGATAGGGTTAGGGCTAGATGGTTATAGTACGTATGCGAGAGGTAGATATTTCATGACAGGTACTTATTTATCGTGACAGCGGGGGTTCTTGTACATGTAGCGTCATGTAAGGCTACAAACGGTGACTGCTCTGTCCTTATTTCTGATGCCACCATGGTAATGGTATCATGGACTTCATGATTGTTTGTTCCATATTTCTGCTTAGGTCGAAATACACGTTTTTAGTGTTCACTCTTTCCCCATGGCAACACAGTGATATTATAGTACTGATACTACTTGCCAATCATTGTTAGGTTAGGTTAGGTACATTATAGTCACTCATGCGTCTCTGTGAAATTCGGGTTGCTCCCACCTGGAGAGCGCGTCGCAGCCAGAGGTGCGCCACCCATTTAAAAAATAATAAATTTGCATACGATTTTTGTGTGTCTGATGAGGAAGGAAAGGGGTGGGTGGGTAAATTTTGACCAAATGACAACTTTTTCGTTGCCACTGGGTTTAGCGTGTGCTAAATGCATGAGCACACGGGACCTCGGTTTATCGTCTCATCCGAAAGACTTCACGTTCAGACCGCAAGGCCTAGTGCAAAGTGAGAAGTAAAATCCCCTGTACCCAGGTTCGAACTCGGGTTCACTTGACACGAAGCGAACGCGCTACCACTGTGCCACTCACCATGGGTGGATAATGAAAACTAGCAACATGTACTTTGACCTTTGTGTAAAAGAGTGTTGATTCAAATTACTTTACATTCTCGTTGTCCCAGCTTGGCACAAGTCATTGGTCTTGAAGATTACGTGTTGAAAAAAAATCCATATGGCTGCCATATCAGCTGCCGCCATAGTCGCCATCTTGGGCATCTGTATCCCAAGATGGCGTCTGGCAAAATGGCAACAACCTATATGCAGCCATCCCAATACAGCCTTCCTGATCCATCATCTGTTTCAGCATCATTTTCTTTGGTTTATCTGAATATAAAATATGGGCTAATGTTAAGATCAGCTCCCTCCGCTGTTCCAGGGTGTGAAGTTGGCCAATCATTCATTACCTTTTTCGTTAAGCTGAGACATGCGGGAACAACTGGAGGGAGCTGATCTTAACATTTGCCAAAATAGGTATGTACTGGAGATTATTGTCGAAGGAACCTGTACTTTGTTCAGAAGTATGAGAGGAGGGACGAGACAGGGAACAAGGGGCGGGGGGAGGGGGTGCTTTCCAACAGCATTAGTCCAGTAATGTAAAGCCGGAAAACATTAATTATGCATCGTTTCCATTATTGAACAGACTCACGGTACATCCAGGAAGGTCTTCGAGTTGATGATTTTTAACGTTGGATGAAGAGGGTTTATTCCAGAATACCATTCTTAAGTAGAAGCTTTTATTTTGTCTATGACAATGCGTTTTACTCCATTTTATAATTCGAATAGATCAGCCAATACATTAAAAGCATATTGCATTTTCTTACAAGTAAATTAACTGAAACAAGAAAGTCAAATCCCTTATAAATATCGGCTGGGTTTTTTTATAGTTATACAGCTACTGAAAGAGATACAGTGATGGGATGTCGGACATATTTTTGATTAATTAACTGTTTCGAGTTTTCAAACGTATAGCAAATTATATCTTGAAAGACTGGCTAATAATACAAATGCTAAATATCATTATTGTTACTGCGTGGCTTAATAAACAATGCAACATTTTCCTGCATGCTTTCACAGCTATTCTTCTGTTCTTCTCTTAATGAGCCGAGCCACGATTGGATACGATTCAACCCAAATGCGATCCGATTGTGACGATTTCTGTGAGTCATGATTCACGTGAAATGCTTCCGCCTAAAACCAATTCTACTATTTTCGTTTCCTAGGCTCATGTAGACCCCAAGACAGGAATCCAATAAAATGTCTGATACAAAAATGCAGATATTTCATCAGATTCGTGTACAAAACTAGAAAGATTTCATCAGATTCATTTAGACAGTATACTTTCACGAGAATCATGCCTGACAAATGACATAATCGGATCGCATTTGGATTGAATCGTACGCAGTGGATCGGCCCCTTTAGTCCCCATCCTCTCACACTTCTTTCATTTAAAAAGTAGCAGCCATTATGCGCTACTGTTAGCCCCTCTAACGCGAAAGAGCGGTGTCATACAGTAGAGTAGCTGCCCCCACTTGTTCTTTTCTTCTCTTAAAGGGCCAGCCACACGTCCACTAAAATCGCACGACTGTACAATACGATTCGACCACGTGGTCTCGAAGCACCAGTCACATTTGTTCTTGGAGACCATGTGATCGAATTGTATCGCACAGTCGTGCGATTTTGGTGGACGTGTGTCTGGCCCTTATATCCTTCTTGGCCACGTGTATCTGGCCAGAGCGGCTTGTCCATAACACGGCTTCATGGCGTTAGCATTAAGCGCATCACTGAGTAACGAAAACAAGCTTCCTTACAAGCTTATTTCCAATTCATTAGATCCCGAGCGAAGCTTCGGGAAGTATTGTTTTTGTTTCATCCGTCCGTCCGTCCGTCTGTCCGTGCATGCGTGCGTCCGTCCGGCCGCATTTTCTTGAAACCGTTCAATCGATTTCAATCACTTTTAGTCAGTCCGTCCGTTCATGCGTGCGTGCGTTCCTCCGTCCGGACGCATTTTCTTGAAACCGTTCAATCGATCTCAATCACTTTTAGTGTAGGCTTACATGTTTTAGAGGATATTAGCTATATGGGCTGATTGGTTTAGGTTTATTTCAAGGCCAAGGTCATGCTGATTAAGGGGTTCAAACCCCCAAAGCACTTCATCACTAATATCTCGTGAAGTTTTGCACGTATTTCAATGCAGTTTTTTTTCTTTTCACAACGTGTTTTGATAAAAGGGCTATGACATTATAATCATGGAGTTGTCGTGCATTCGTGCAAACGTGCGAATCACGAGGTTCGAACTGCTGCAAGAAATCGCTTTATATTTAGTGTGTTGGTGCATCACGGCACAGAAAAGGTCCCATACAAAAACAATAACCATGCTGACATTGACCTTGAGAACGTAAATTTCTTCATGTGGCCATATATTTCACATCGATGGACTTACAGCTTTCAAATTTGGCATACAGATGCATTGGCTTATAGTAATTCGGAATATTATTAATTACAAGAAAGGTCATGGTCAAGGTCATGGTCAAGGTCATAATGGTTATAGTCTGCCTGTAGGACCATTTGTAGCCGGTTATTTGCAACCACACATTTTTGAGACATTTAGAAGCTTACTGTTGATTCCGAATAAGTATCGATCAATGTCAAGGACAAGGTCAAAGTCAGCAACGAGGGAACGTTGCCGCCATTCGGCGACAGCATTGTTATAAGAACGTCACTGACTCCGAGGAGTCGGTGTGCAGGTTTACGCCTTGACCAGGCTTACGCCTTGGCATAAGGCTGTGTCAGACCAATTGACATAAGCTAGAACACCAAGGCTACATCGAAATGTTGTTATGCTCTGCACAGTTGTGCGGGGATTGTCTTTAGCCATGACAAGCTCCTAGCATAACATCACCAGTCTCCAATCGGAGTGTGGCTGCCCACGTGGCGGGTTAGTCAAAAACGGCCACACACGTAATGTTCTCACCCCTAGGCCCTGGCTGGTGCGTTTGTGCCATAGTGTTCAAGTGCTTCGGCTGTTGGGATGATCCCTGGAGTCTTTTAGCCAGGGTACGACAACACACAACAACAACAAACAACAGATTAGGTTTAGGGTTAGGATTAGGTTTAGGGTTAGGATTAGGTTTAGGGTTAGGTTTCCGTGTCACATACATTCGGATAGATACATGACGTGGGACATATAGAGACGGGGACACATAGAGACGGGGACACATAGAGACGGGGATACATAGAGATGGGGACACATAGAGACGGGGACACATAGAGACGGGGATACATAGAGATGGGGACACATAGAGACGGGGACACATAGAGACGGGGGCACATAGAGACGGGGGCACATAGAGACGGGGGCACATAGAGACGGGGACACATAGAGACGGGGACACATAGAGACGGGGACACATAGAGATGGGGGCACATAGAGACGGGGGCACATAGAGACGGGGACACATAGAGACGGGGGCACATTCGCCTACGTAACCATTACGAATGGAGAATGAAAATGATACCAGAAAGATTAATGATGGAAGCAGAAATAGAAGGGGTGGGGGGCGGGGGGGTGATGTCGACCACTTACTTATAATCCTTAATACGATGACCGTGGTGAACACAACACTTACCTAGTCCCCTACTGAGAAACTCCCCCCCTGGTATAACAATAATAATAATAATAATGAGAATACCATCTGTAGTAGAGACGGAGAGAGAAGAAGAGCTGATCTCAGCTTAGCACCGTTCCGACAACAGTCAAGAGACCTCAAGGATGGCTAGGAGGGGCCCGCAAAACACAGACCCTTGCCTGCTTATTACCACCCACCCACCCCCTACCCCACCCCCACTCCCCACTCCCGGCCTTCTCCCCTCCCATCCCCCACCCCGCCTGTTTCACAGAGTGAACGTGTGGGGGATGGGAGGGGAGGGGGTACATTCTTTCGTCTGTTTTGGTTAGTGTGTGTGTGTGTGTCATTCATTCTGTCTGCGTGTCTGTCTCTCTGGGCTTTATCTCGTGAACTGCTGCACAGAACCGCTTCAAATGTTGTTGTGGTGGTGGTGGTGGTGGTGGTGGTGTATCAAGGTGGCAGGGATGGTCTCGTAGAAAAATTAAAACTAAAACCGTGGAGACCTTGACCTTGCTGATCATTTCTCTTTCTTTTCTTTCTATCATTCTTTTTTTTTCCTGTTCTATCTGTCATTCGTTCTTTCTTCCTTTTCTTTCTTTCTTTCTTTCTTTTTTTTTCTTTCTTTTTCTTTCTTTCTTTCTTTTCTATCTGTCATTCGTTCTTTCTTACTTTTCTTTCTTTCTTTCTTGTATTTCTTGTCTTTCTTTCTTTCTTTTCTCTCTGTCATTCGTTCTTTCTTCCTTTTCTTTCTTTCTTTCTTTCTTTCTTTCTTTCTTTCTTTTTTCTCTCTGTCATTCGTTCTTTCTTCCTTTCTTTCTTTCTTTCTTTCTTTCTTTCTTTCTTCCTTTTCTCTCTGTCATTCGTTCTTTCTTCCTTTTCTTTCTTTCTTTCTTTCTTTCTTTCTTCCTTTTCTCTCTGTCATTCGTTCTTTCTTCCTTTTCTTTCTTTCTTTCTTGTAATACTTGTCTTTCTTTCTTTCTTTTCTATCTGTCATTCGTTCTTTCTGCCTTTTCTTTCTTTCTCTTTCTTTCTTTCTCTTACTTTCTTTCTTTCTTTTCTATCTGTCATTCGTTCTTTCTGCCTTTTCTTTCTTTCTCTTTCTTTCTTTCTCTTTCTTTCTCTCTCTTACTTTCTTTCTGCCTTTTCTATCTGCCATTGGTTCTTTCTTCCTTTTCTTTCTTTCTTTCTTCCTATCTTTCATTCGTTCTTTCTTTTTTTCTTTTTTCTTTTTATTAAACAAAGCTGGCTCGTGGAGATCAGAGGGTACAAAGAGCCTTTAGGGATGAGAGCTGAGTCAAGTAGACAGATCGTGGTCACCCCTAATCCATGGAGGGATGTTTGTGGGTTAAGAAGAAGAATGATGAGAGCTGAGTCAAGTAGACCGTGGTCACCCCTAATCCATGGAGATGTTTGTGGGTTAAGAAGAAGAATGATGAGAGCTGAGTCAAGTAGACAGACCGTGGTCACCCCTAATCCATGGAGGGATGTGTGTGGGTTAAGAAGAAGAATGATGAGAGCTGAGTCAAGTAGACCGTGGTCACCCCTAATCCATGGAGGGATGTGTGTGGGTTAAGAAGAAGAATGATGAGAGCTGAGTCAAGTAGACCGACCGTGGTCACCCCTAATCCATGGAGGGATGTGTGTGGGTTAAGAAGAAGAATGATGAGAGCTGAGTCAAGTAGACCGTGGTCATCCCTAATCCATGGAGGGATGTGTGTGGGTTAAGAAGAAGAATGATGAGAGCTGAGTCAAGTAGACCGTGGTCATCCCTAATCCATGGAGGGATGTGTGTGGGTTAAGAAGAAGAATGATGAGAGCTGAGTCAAGTAGACCGTGGTCACCCCTAATCCATGGAGGGATGTGTGTGGGTTAAGAAGAAGAATGATGAGAGCTGAGTCAAGTAGACCGTGGTCACCCCTAATCCATGGAGGGATGTGTGTGGGTTAAGAAGAGGAATGATGAGCAGGGATAGAAAGTCGCACGACTGTGAGGTCGGCTTGTTGTTTTGTGTGTGTGCCAGATTTAGCCATGGACACTGGGTCAAATAAGTATCAAAGTCAGTGAAAGTTTGGACACGGATGGGATGATGAGCAGGGATAGAAAGTCGACGAGAGAGAGATGGACACTGGGAGTATCAAAGAGTGAAAGACACGGATGGGAGAGAGAGAGAGAGAGAGAGAGAGAGAGAGAGAGAGAGAGAGAGAGAGAGAGAGAGAGAGAGAGAGAGAGAGAGAGAGAGAGAGAGAGAGAGAGAGAGAGAGAGAGAGAGAGAGAGAGAGAGAGAGAGAGAGAGAGAGAGAGAGAGAGAGAGAGAGAGAGAGAGAGAGAGAGAGAGAGAGAG
>CM065698.1:34610943-34623443 GCA_017654935.2 Phymorhynchus buccinoides | reverse complement strand
TCCTTCGCAAAACGTCGGTTTGATTCTATCGATGGAAACAGCGGACTGAGTTCCTTTGCTAAGCGTCGTTTTGATTCTATTGATGGAAACAGCGGACTGAGCTCCTTTGCTAAGCGTCGTTTTGATTCTATTGATGGAAACAGCGGACTGAGCTCCTTTGCTAAGCGTCGTTTTGATTCTATTGATGGAAACAGCGGACTGAGCTCCTTTGCTAAGCGTCCTTTTGATTCTATTGATGGAAACAGCGGATTGAGCTCTTTTGCTAAAAAACGTCGTTTTGATTCTATTGATGGAAACAGCGGACTGAGCTCCTTTGCTAAAAAACGTCGTTTTGATTCTATCGATGGAAACAGCGGACTGAGCTCCTTTGCTAAACGTCGTTTTGATTCTATTGATGGAAACAGCGGACTGAGCTCCTTTGCTAAACGTCGTTTTGATTCTATTGATGGAAACAGCGGACTGAGCTCCTTTGCTAAACGTCGTTTTGATTCTATTGATGGAAACAGCGGTCTGAGCTCCTTTGCTAAACGTCGTTTTGATTCTATTGATGGAAACAGCGGATTGAGCTCTTTTGCAAAACGTCGCTTTGATTCTATTGATGGAAACAGTGGACTGAGCTCCTTTGCAAAACGTCGGTTTGATTCTATTGATGGAAACAGCGGACTGAGCTCCTTTGCTAAAAAACGTCGCTTTGATTCTATCGATGGAAACAGTGGATTGAGCTCCTTTGCAAAACGTCGCTTTGATTCTATTGATGGAAACAGTGGACTGAGCTCCTTTGCTAAACGTCGGTTTGATTCTATTGATGGAAACAGCGGACTGAGCTCCTTTGCTAAAAAACGTCGCTTTGATTCTATTGATGGAAACAGCGGACTGAGCTCCTTTGCTAAAAAACGTAGTTTTGATTCTATCGATGGAAACAGTGGTTTGAGCTCCTTTGCTAAGCGTTCCGCAGAATCTGCAGAACCAAGTGTTCTGCAGAAAAGATCTACAGAGAATGAAGAGCAAGAAGAAAGCGTCGACGAAAAGGAGGAGTAAAAAAAATGCTCCATTCTCTCCTCTCCTCTTTTCAGTGTAGTGGCCATGAACACAAACTTTCAATTGTACTACTTCTTAGCAACTGGCCCATGTTTAAGTATATTACGAAATGGGTCAGTTTTATTGTTTAATAGAAAAGATCTACTTGTGGCATTTTAGTCATTGATTGATGTTTCATCTAGTGATTTATAAACGGGGTTTATTAATAATTGTCCAAACTGTGCAACGTGGTTAGATTGAGACAAATAAGTTTTGAGACCGGCCTGGGCGGGAATTCGAGTCAGCTTCAAAAGTTGAAAGGCTATGGCTTTTGTATTTTTGTGAACTGTACCAAAGACTGTAGAATGAATGTGTTCATTTCACATTTATTCTACAGTCTTTGAGTGAACTGTTGATGCCTTGCGATTTGTTGCTCTGATAACGCAATGAATGTTTGGGATCGAATGTTGGGACATGGAGATTGTTTGTTGACATTTGAGACACCTAATATATTGTTGGAGTTTGTTTGTTTGTTTGTTTGTTTAATTATTTGTCCACGAAAATTATACTTTTTATTTGTACGTTTATTGAGCGATTAGTTTTTCACTTGGTCAATAGGAAATGGTACAAATATGAAAAATAAATGATTTTTTTTAATGAAGGGCCCTTATAAAATAATACACATAATTATAAGGATGTATTGTTATCTGATTTTTTTTTAAAAGGGTCCTTACAAATACACATAATTAGAATGATGTATTATACCCTTTTGTGTTTTTTTAAGTTCTTGGGGACTAACAGGCGAGTGTTCAAGTGAATACAATGCTCAGCCTGTTGGCATTTTTTCCTAGTATTAAAAACAAAGCATCTCTTTGTAGCTTTTTTTCATTATAAATGGATCTATATGCGGATGCTGTGTTTTTAATAGCATTCATTGAGCACAATTTGAGTCTATTGTTTTCATTTCTATTAGAATATGGATAAGCGATGCTACATGTCTGCTTTTTAGCAAGATAAGGAACAAAGAAATATTGTTCCAAGTCTCGGGATTTCAATGGTCAAAGAAATCTGGGGGGTTTCCTCAGCATATTCATGAACTGGACAATCTCTTTTAGTTTCTAGAATGGAATACGTATGGCATTCTCCAATAGTTTTTACCGAGTTCATAACAATAAGCTGTTAGCAATGTTTTAGCATTTTAACGATAAGAATAGTCTGTTTACAATATTAATGCATGGAGCGATTCCTTTGCAGTTTCTAGAATGCAATAAATATAGCATTCTTCATTGGGTTTTATCAAGTTAGTTGCAGAGTAAGGTGCTTGTAGTGTTGTAGCACTTTAAAGATCAAAATAGTCAGTAATTTTCCACCCGAGCATTTGCAGGAACGAAGAAGACTGTTTCCAATGTTTTTATATTTCCTCAGCTTGTTAATGAACTCAGTAATGTTTTTACCTTTTGTTTTTAATTAATAATAAACAACCCTCTCTGGTGGTCGTTTTTTAAAGTCACTATGCTTGATCGTTATCAAACAAAAGACTTCTCTTGATGTTGTTCGGGTTTTTTGTTCAACGATGTAATGAACAAAATATTCTGTTTGCAATGTTTTAAACAAATTCTTAATCAAGTAACTTGTTGGTATCATACGGAACTGTAAATCAACAACAATGTTTTTTGTTATGCTTCTAGTTCTAGTTCTAGTCTTGTTATGCTTCTAGTTCACAATATGAACAAATACATTTATCGACTACATTTTACCATGCTAAAGAACAAAAAGAAAATGATACTTATGTTATTTTTCCAAGTTTTTTTAATCTTCTCAATAACCGAAACAGCGTGTACCTTTTTATCATTTGTATCAATATTCCATTGACTTTGCAGATTGTAACTAACTACGTTAATAAGCAAAGCAGTATCTTTTTGCTTTTGTTCAGAATTCGAATGAATAAAGTATTATCTGAGAGGCTTTTCTAGCTAGTTGTTTTTAATCAAAAGAGATTTTGCATGAAACACGTTTTATTATCAGCTCTGTTTTTTCAACAGCGAGTGATCAGCCAGTTTGTTGTGGTTGTTTTATGACCTAACGAGGATCGGTTGAAATTATGTTTAAAAAAAATATGCTCAAAATTACCTTTACAGTTATCAGACATCTGTTTCCTTATATCCCTGTGTATGCCCTCTTGTCTGTCTGTCTCTCTCTCTCTCCTCTCTCTCTCTCTCTCTCTCTCTCTCTCTCTCTCTCTCTCTCTCTCTCTCTCCCTCTCTCTCTCTCTCTCTCTCTCTCTCTCTCTCTCTCTCCCTTCTCTCTCCCCTCTCTCTCTCTCTCTCTCTCTCTCTCTCTCTCTCTCTCTCTCTCTCTCTCTCTCTCTCTCTCTCTCTCTCTCTCTCTCTCTCTCTCTCTCTCCTTGACGCTTATTCCTGTTCATCTAAGTAAATCAAGTGGGTTTAACATTATGCCACATTCGTTATGGACAGAAACAGAAACATTGTTGATTCCTGTGTTCATTTATCTGTGGCATATTACTATGGAAATAATTCTGGAGGACTCTTCCTTATTTCAAACAAAGTTGGAACTCTTTTATTCTACATGTTTTTTTCTGTTTGTGTGTGTGTGTTTTTTTAGAAAACTATGACAGTTTCATTGCTTAGGGTTAAAAACAGAAGAGATTGACTAATAAAGAAGAGCCAGGAAGACCTAAGCCAACACACTCATTAAGGAAATCAGATACAATACTGTGAGAAACATTAATAATCATCTTGTTGTCCACACTAAATTCCCATTCTCCATCCCTCCCCTCCAACACCCCTCTCCCTCTCTGTCTTTCCAGCTTCCTCCCCTCACCTCACCTCCCCCAACCTTCAACACACACCCCTCACTAATACCCCCCCCCCTCTCTCTCTCTCTCTCTCTCTCTCTCTCTCTCTCTCTCTCTCTTCCTCTCTGTCTCTCTCTGTCTCTCCCTCATTCTTTAAAACGGGCCTATGGCCTAATCAGTAAGCCATTCAGATTCTTACTCAGAATCAGACTATCTCTCTCCACCTCTCCCTCTGTCTCTCTCTCTATCTATCTATCTCTCTCTCTCTCTCTCTCTCTCTCTTCCTCTTTCTCTCTCTCTCTGTCTCTCTCTCATTCTTTAAAACGGGCCTATGGCCTAATCAGTAAGCCATTCAGATTCTTACTCAGAATCAGACTATCTATCTCCACCTCTCCCTCTGTCTCTCTCTCTCTCTCTCTCTCTCTCTCTCTCTCTCTCTCTCTCTCTCTCTCTCTCTCTCTCTTTTGTTTTCTCCATTCTTTCTTGTGTTGTCTTGTTATTATTATTTTATTATTCATTGTGATATGGTTGTTTCATTTTGTGTTGTTGAGGTCATGGTGAAAACAAGCTTCAAGATTACCCTCCTTAAAATAAATCGAGTCTCTCTCTCTCTCTCTCTCTCTCTCTCTCTCTCTCTCTCTCTCTCTCTCTCTCTCTCTCTCTCTCTCTCTCTCTCTCTCTCTCTCTCTCTCCTTTGTCTAGTAGCCTACCTAAGGCACCGGAAGGCACAGAAGACGTCTTTTGGGGAGAGCTTGTGATGTAACCCCCGCACATCCTTCCATCCTCCTGTACACCACACCCCTCCCCTCCCCTCCCCTCTTCTCTATTCCTTATTGTCTTCACTCGTGGCAGAGCATTGTTGAGCAATAACAATAAAAAGTAACCAGCACAAAGAAGTCATCATTGTCCTGTGAGTTTGGGTTGAGTGTGTGTGTGTTGTGTGTGTGTGTGTGTGTGTGTGTGTGTGTGTCTGTCTGTGTCTGTCTGTCTGTCTGTCTGTCTGTGTGTGTGCGTGCGTGCGGCGTGCGTATATATATATATATATATATGTGTGTGTGTGTGTGTGTGTGTGTGTGTGTGTGTGTGTGTGTGTGTGTGTGTGTGTGTGTGTGTGTGTGTGTGTGCACAGTACACAGTATCCTTTAAAGGGATATTTATAGCAGTTCTTCTTCTTCGAGCGCTCAGACAGTTTCCTGTCAATTATGAGTGCAGATGCGTCAAGCTACCGTTATGCGCCTATAAGAAATAAATAATTAGGCCCAGCCTCTCCGACTTCGGCTGGAGGAAATATTTCTGAAAGTGTTTCTTCAAAAAAAGGCAGGAGAATGGATCGGAAAGGCAGAAAGATAGTAGACGACAGTAAGCAAAGGGAAAAGGCAGAGTCAAACAGAGTGACAGATTAGAGGAAGTTACAAGCACAGAACTTCCAGAAGGTGGGGGAACTATTTATACAACAGACACCCCGGTATCCCCACGGGGGACAGCAGTTCATACCATGTGTAGTAGGCCACACAGAAAAAAGAAAGAAAAAAATGTTCTTCGGGGGACACCCTAAAGGGTCAGCCACACGTCCACTAAAATCGCACGACTGTACGATACGATTCAATCACATGGTCTCCAAGAACAGATATGATTCGCGCTTCGAGAGCACGTGATCGAATCGCATCGTACAGTCGTACTATTTTAGCTGACGTGTGGCTGGCCCTTAGCCCTTCATTTCACCCTGCAGCTCCGCGGGGTAAATCAGCTTCAGATGCTGTGGTACATCACAGCAAAATCTTTGAAGCGAATCTGTGCTGCGGTTCACAAGGTATTGCCCGAGCAGAAAGACAATGAATGAATGAATGGATGGATGGGTGGATGGATGGATGAATGAATGGATGAATGTCAACGATCAGGGTCAATGTGGTCAAGGTCTTTGGTGCTTTAAGATCCCCTATTACATCACAGCTTATACGCATATACAAACTGAAGAAATTTGGTATGATATGGACAAGGCAAAACATCGACACATTCAAGGTCAAAATTCAAGGTCAAGGTCGTCAAGATCATAGTTCAGATTCAGGTAAGTATACCACCGTAGCCTACACCATTTAAAGTGATTCTGTGCGAGGGTTATTAACAAAATATAGCGCCTGTAGACATCAGACGGGGGGAAAGAGGCAAGCAAACCAAAACAAAACAGACACGAATGTTCGCAAAAATCATCCATATCTGTTCATACGTTTTAACAACAAAACTGTTAAAAATAACAAAATGGTAATGACTCGTATTTTTTTTTTAAACATTAAAAAAAAGAAATACGTTGAATTCATGAATTAGGTTGACACTTTGATATGAACTCTACAATGTTTTTTCTTGTTTTGTTTAGATGATTTTTATAACGCCTACCAGTTCTATGCGCTTGTATGCCAAGTTATTTCGGTAACACCACAGAACACTATAAAATAAAGAAATACGTTGAATTCATGAATTAGGTTGACACTTTGATATGAACTCCGCAATGTTTTTTCTTGTTTTGTTTAGATGATTTTTATAACGCCTACCAGTTCTATGCGCTTTTATGCCAAGTTATTTCGGTAACACCACAGAACTCTATAAAATGTCATCCAAATCAGTTCTTGACTTCTTCAACTTTGAAACAATTGTCTGTTGTCTTGATGCATTCGAACTAAGTCAACGAATCATATTTTTATTTCCACTGATCCGATTGATAATCCCATTTACCTTCAACACAGCAATTCTTCGAACGACACCCTGGCTGTGTACCAATCATCATCATATAGTAAAAAGCCAACTGTCCGTGTGTGTGTGTGTGTCTGTCTGAAACACAAAACGCGGCGCGCGTTTCGCGCATTTGCCGAACCGCGCAAATGACACGGCCGCCTCGGTTGCCGTTGCCATCGCCCCGTTAGGGCTCACAGCAAATTTGAAGCGAATCGGTCGAAAAACGGCGGAGTTATAAGGCCCGTTTCGTGTTTCAGACAGACAGACACACACACACACAGACACACACACGGACAGTTGGCTTTTTACTATATGATGCATTGCTTTTTTGCACTATGCTGACAAGTTAGGAAAAACACCGAGGCACAGGCCTGCAGAACGCCAAGTCAAAATCATTACCTCTTTGACAAAGAAAATTAACTTGCTCAATATCAGACAAACAGACAACCTAAACAACACCAAAATCGTGCTATCCATAAATAACAAATAACCAAATAAATCGGCCAAGGGTCCTTGGCTATTCACTGTGTCTGTACATGTGATGCAAGCGAAACTGACCCATGGCCAATATTAAAATGATACGGCTGTGCCCAATGGAAGCTGTCTTTACCAGTGGCAGTTCTCCCTACACGCCGTAAAGAAGTGTTGGTTGTTGTCACTGCACGGGTGGAGTGAATGTGGCGGAGCCCTTTAAAAGCAGCCACACACGTATTCTTCCCAGTCAAACGACAGCCTTGCCACAACAAGAACAAGTTAGAAGGAATAGTATTCCAACTTTTAATAAATCTACAGATAATTCTCATTCTATAAATGCCCCACTTACATATACCGAGCTTGCTAGAGCCCTACGTAGTATCAAAAAGGGTCAATAAAGCAACAGGAGGCGATATCATCTCCTACAAAATAATAAAAGTTACCCCCAACATATTTACAAATTTTACATGGATTCTACTCCAGATGTTGTGAGAGGGGGGAAATTCCACAAGCTTGGAAAGAGGCCCACGTAATAGGGATCCCTAAAGCCGGAAAACCGAGGAGGGATCCTACACGTTACCGGCCCATCTCCCTCACCCCTCATCTGGGTAAAGTTTACGAAAGAATCGTGAGAACACGATTGGATTACTTTTTACAAAAAAATAACATTTTGCCCCCGTTCCAGGCAGGTTTCCGAAAACACCGATCCTGCATGGAGCAAGTAGTTAAATTGACCTCCCATGTCAAAAAAGCCTTTAACCGTAGAAGAAGAATTTTGTCTACATTCTTTGATATCAAGGGAGCGTATGACTCAGTTTGGCATGGGAGGTTACTCCAAAAACTTAGCAGGCTCGGTATAGTGGGCAACACTTTTAATTTTATCAAAACCTTTTTAGAGAACAGAAAAATGAGAGTGAATGTGGGACAATCCCTGTCTGAAGTTCACACTTTAGACATGGGCGTCCCACAAGGTAGTATGATAGCACCGACTCTATTTAACATCATGCTCTACGACATTCAGACAATACCATTGGGAAAATCTAAAATCTCCATGTATGCAGATGACATCGCTATATGGACATCCCCAAACACAAACAAACACTCAACAATGCTTAAAGATCATCAAACTCACATAACAGCAATAGCAATCAATGTACCTTCGGGATAACGGCTTTTCGCTCTCACAAGACAAATGTGAATTTATGGTTTTCTCTAACAAAAGAACGAAAACTGACTTTACAATTGATATTTTAGGTACTGTAAAAAAAACAGTGCACAAAGGTAAAAAATTTGGGCTTAATTCTTACTCCAACGCTAAATTGGTCACCACATATTACACACACAGCTAAAAAGGCCACACAAGCTTTAAACTTTATAAAAGTGGTCTCTAAAGAAAGATGGGCCAAAGACCCGAAATTCCTTTGTTAATCTGGTTAGGGCCCTGGTGCGCAGCCGTTTGACTTATGGAATGGAGGCCTTTCACTCTTTGACCAAAAGTCAGTTTCAGAAGTTACAAGTCATAGAAACTCAGGCACTGAAAGTAGCCCTCGGTGTCCCTGTGTGCGCAGTAAATAAACTAGTGTACAGGGACATCGGGTGGCTACCACTGCAGAATTTGATGAAAGTAAACTGCGCCAACTTTTTAGTACGATGGTACGCAGCCAAAACG
Organism: Phymorhynchus buccinoides; assembly: GCA_017654935.2. Classification (NCBI taxonomy): domain Eukaryota; kingdom Metazoa; phylum Mollusca; class Gastropoda; order Neogastropoda; family Raphitomidae; genus Phymorhynchus; species Phymorhynchus buccinoides. Next base: position 34,614,741 of record CM065698.1, on the reverse strand, counting down.
AAGTCATACAAAGAATTTAGAATGAATATGATAGATCCCTTTTTGGATTATGAGATTAAAAAGAAAAGAGATCCCACGGCAAGTGAAAGGAATACAAATATAATTCATTATTCTGCAAATTTATTTAAAGAAGCCAGACTGGAATTACAAGATGTTTCTCCACACTCCTCGGCGTGCTTCCCCCCGTGGGAGAGAGAAGAAATTCAATATGATACAACTTTAAATAATATGTTTTCGAAAGAAGAAGTTAACCTAATAAGTATAGCAGCTAAAGAAAAAATTGAAGCAGCTAAATTTTTTCTACAAATTTTTACAGACGGTTCGAAGATCGACCATAAAGTAGGATGTGCTTTCACCATTCCTACATTATAAATAACTAAATGTTTTCAACTAAATGACTACCTTTCAATTTTTAGCGCCGAACTTTGGGCAATACTCGAAGTATGTTCCTACTTGAATAACTTAACTAATCCTCCAATAAACGTAGTCATTTATACTGACTCACTATCCTCCATTCAGGCCCTTCAGGGAGAAACAAAGAATAGATTGGAAATAATAAACGAAATAAGAATACTAACACATCAAATAATACTTAAAGGAACCTCCCTAATAATTACTTGGATACCTTCCCACTGCGGCATATTGGGTAATGATCGAGCCGACAGGGCGGCCAAGAACGCCGCAGAGGGAAGGCTAGGTACCTTAACTAATATAAAATTATCAATAAAAGAATCAAAGAGCAAATTAAAAGTGGCAGCATTCCAAGAGTGGAGCAGAGAGCTAGATACCTATGCCAAAGCCCACTCTTGGGACCATACAATAGTAAAAGGCGGCTTATTCTTGCCTATTCAACCATCTCTTCAATCTTTAATTTTTAGGATTAGAACAGGATCTAATCCATGTACACACATAGAAGTTAAATGCGAATGTGGTAAAACCCTTAATGTGGAACACTTATTCGATCTGTGTACCACTATTATAAAGGAACTTGAATTGTTAATTGAAAAACTAAAAATACATAATATAACATTTTCTAAATTAATAATACAAAGACATACTATAGAGGGGTGGGCCCCTTTGGTCTGGCTGGCCGAAGCCTTAGTCCAAACCTCTTTTGGTCAATATTTTTGATCAAGAGATAATAAAACAAAACAAGATTTAAACGTAAACATTTAGACGAGCTATTTTAATGACGGGGATAGGGTCCCTCCGGACAGCGGGCCGCGCACCTATCCACTCCATTCCCAACCCCAAAAATCGATTTTCTCCCTTTTTAACTGTCGGCATGTATTGCACAGTGCCGGTAGGACTCTTTTGAGTCCGAGTAAATTTTACTCCCCCCAGTAGATGGGTGCGCGGCGCGACCTCCGGGGGGGTGCTCTCGTAGTCGCGAACGTTAAATTACGGTCAGGGTTATCCCAATGGGTCCCCCCGCACTTAGTGCTGGATCCATATAACGACGCCCTACCACTGTTTTGGCCGGGGAGGAGGGGTCCCTCTACCTCCCTCCCCCCGACCCAAACAAGTAGGAATCGTTAACTATCCCCGTCTGGAATCACTAGTTTTAAAATTGACAGATTTTAAAGATATTTTAACAACAAATTACGTTTTTTAATAAAGTTATAACTTTGAATTATAATTTGAAACATAGGGTCCATAGAGCATAACTTTTTCTGCCCAGACTCGGCCAAAATATATTAGCGCTTTTTAGAGTCTGTGGTGGTACTTAGTTTGTATATATTTTTGATCTATCTAGGGACCCTAGTTTCTCCCATCTCTTAACATTTTCTCATTTTTATAAAAATAATTGATGTATTTTCTTTTAACCTTGTACAAATAGTTTTCCACTTTCAGTGGAAACCTTTTAAAACGAGATTTTTTCATAAATAAAATTCAATAAAAACAAAAATATGTAAATATTCTCGTTTGACCTTCATTGGAATTTTTAAAAAATGTCATTAAAACTTGTTCTTTTAAAATCAAAGTGGTCCTGAAATTTTAATCATTAGGCTCTCGCCAGGAGGGGTGCAGCTAAAAGTTTTATTTTAACCAATCATTTTATCTAAAGTAGAGTTTTACAAGATAGAGTAGTCTCGTACGAGCCATGGCTCCTAAACAGAAACACCTTGACCTTTATTCAAGATAAAAAACATTTGTAGAAAGTAAAACAAAAATCTAAAGTAAATAGAAATTTCTTTTTTTCCTTCCCCTCCCCCCCCTCTTCCAATATCTAAAAATAAAACGTAATGTCCCATATGGCTTCGGCCGGGAGGACGTAAAGAATAATAATTTTTTAAAAATTCTTCCCAGCCAAGGCCATGCGAAATGGTCACATGGCACTGGGTGTGCCCCCAGAGAGCTTAAGCTGGAGAAATAAAACAACAACCAAATAAATTAATAAAATAAAATGTTTGTTTCTTTTTCTTTAAAAAAAACCCAATATGATCTTCCGGATGAGACTTCAAATACTAAAAATTATCAATGTTTGTTTGTTTGTTCTATTAAAAAAAAAAAAACATTATTTTCCTGATGAGACTTCAAATAGTAAAACTTTTCAATCGGTGATTTCCATATAACATATCAATACCATGGCTTAAGCAAATGTTTATTCAATTCAAAACACAGTCACACTAGTAGACCATCAGAGCAACTACAAGCTCAAAGCTAATACCGTGCTCCTTAACTTTACGTCTTCTTCTTCTTCTTCTTCTGCGTTCCCATGCCATATGGCCATAATGGATAAGGTACGTGCATGTCCAGTTTTCAGTTTTCACTGGTCTCCCCGCTGCATACAGCCAACACATTCCGATTTCGGAGGAGCTCAAAGATTGGAAGATGGTTTTGGAAGAAAGAAAAAGGCAGGAGAATGGGCCAGTAAGTCAGAAAGATAGTAGATGATAGAAAGCAAAGGGAAAAGGCAGAGTCAAAGAGAGTGAAAGAAAAGAGGAAGTTACAAGCACAGAACTTCCAGAAGGAGGGGGAAATATTGTTTTCGAAAGACACCCCCCCCCCCCGGTATCCCCACGGGGAGCCTTAACTTTACAATACAGTATCAACTGACTAGATGGGGACTGCATTTACACACATTTACACTAACGATCAATATTGAAAGTATTGTTAAAGGTCTGTGTACACGTTAAGACTATTCACAAGATATTTATATTTCTCCATGGCAACACAGCGAGCTATAAGTCATAATAAGAGTGGGCTATCACTGTGTTGCCATGAGAAAATAGAAAGAGAAAATAATGTTTTACGCCCTCTTTGGTCTTTCGGCCATGTGGGGCATGAGAAAATAGAAAATATCTCGTCAATAATGTTAACGTGTACACAGACCTTTAGCAATTTGAATTACAAGAAATCTATAAGAGGGAAATTCATCACAGTTATGAATTTATTATTTTTTAAAAGAGGAAGAGTTTAGGAGTTAACGCAGCATCATTATCAACACGATTATATCAGAACTTTCTTTCGTTCTTTTCCTTTAATACTCTTAAGTGTTTAACTGCTAATCGGTTTTTTTATTAAAGACCCCCACGTCACGTGTCACATTCCCTCTTATGCTAGGAAGATTTCTTAGGATTTCTTACCAGCTATAAGATGGAAAACACGTGAAAACCGTGATTTTGACGTGAGGGGTCTTTAAGGAGGAGATGAGAAAAGGCTACAGACAAAAATAACATTTAAAATCCAGCCAGAATGACAGCAAGATTCAATGAAATAATCCCTCCAGAAAAGTCCATAGAAACTCGTTCATAAAATATACCAAATACAACACACACAAAATAACCACTTAAA
>CM065698.1:34573443-34595943 GCA_017654935.2 Phymorhynchus buccinoides | reverse complement strand
AAATGTCAATTGAGGCCTAGATAACGAGCCGCAAAGGTCATGAGCTGGAACGGGATTGAATGAATAAGAGAGAGAGAGGAGGGGGAGAGAGAGAGAGAGAGAGAGAGAGAGAGAGAGAGAGAGAGAGAGAGAGAGAGAGAGAGAGAGAGAGAGAGAGAGAGAGAGAGAGAGAGAGAGAGAGAGAGAGAGAGAGAGAGAGAGACAGAGAGACAGAGACACAGAGAGAGAGAGAGAGAGAGAGAGACAGAGATAACTCTTATACGACGCCTTCAATTATAATAATAATAATATCATAATAATTAACATTTATAGAGCGCCCTTTCTCTCATGAGCTCACGGCGCTTTACAATTATTTAAATAAATACATAGATCATAAGCTACTACAATATTAACTATCAAAAACATGCACATAGCCACAACACGCACGCACACACACACGCGTCCGCACGCACACACACACTAACACGCGCGCGCACACACACACCCACACACAATATGGGGAACGTTTAAGGCAGGAAATAGGACAAGGAAGAAATCAGAGGTATTGCCGGAAGAGGTGAGATTTAAGAGCGGTTTTGAAAGATTGGAAAGCCGGATTTAGCAGAACGAAGTTCACGTGGTATGGTGTTCCAGACAGAAGGGGCGCTGAAAGAAAATGAACGTTCACCATAATTATGTCTTAGTGTTTGTACGAGGAATAAAAAGGATAAGTTTGTCAGAAGAGGAACGGAGAGACCTGGAGGGTGAGTACAGGTGAACGAGATCAGAGAGGTAGGCAGGACCAGATGAATGGACAGCATTGAAACACAGGCAAGCAATTTTATAGTTTATTCTTGCCTCGACTGGAAGCCAGTGTAAGGTACTGAGGTGGGGTTTGGTGTGGTCTGTACGAAGGACTTTAAGGATTAACCGAGCTGCATTGTTTTGAACATTCTGAAGTTTGTTGAGGAGGGTTTGAGGACAGCCTACAAGTAAGGAATTGCAATAATCGATGCGAGACAGTACAAAAGCTGACAGTAGAGTCTTGGTGGCTTCAACTGTGAGATAGTGACGAGTGGCACTAATACGACGGAGTTCAAAGTTCGCACTACGAAATTGAGTCATGACATGAATGACCATAGTTAGCTGACAGTCGAGGGTTACACCAAGGTTTTTAGCTGATTGACAGAAAGGGACAGTAGCATCGCCAATGACAAGAGAGTCAGGAAACTGAACAGAGGTGGAACTTCTCTGAGTGGAAACGATCATTGCCTCACTCTTATCATCATTGAGTTTCAATTTATTGGAGGTCATCCATGACTTCAAGTTGACATCTGAAACAGTATCCTGCATGGACAAAACTAGACAATCAATTGTATTAGGCTTAGAAGACTTCTGCAGTTGGGTATCATCAGCGAATGAGTGATGGAGAGCTGAATGCTGGTACATGACGTCTGAAAGAGGAGAAGTGTAGATAACAAATAGAACAGGCCCCAGGACTGATCCCTGTGGCACACCACAGGAAACAGAGGCTGGGGCAGAGTTGGTGTCATGAAAGGAAACAACCTGGGTACGGTTAGAAAGATAAGAGGTGAACCACTGGAGAACTGTACCACTGATGCCGAAGACAGATTCCAAACGAGAAAGAAGAGTGTTGTGGTCAATGGTATCAAACGCTGTTGAAAGGTCCAAAAGAGTCAGAACTGAGAGTTTTCCTTCATCAAGAGAAATAAGAAGATCATTAACAACCTTTACTAAAGCAGTTTCAGTACTGACCTGGTCTGTAAGCTGACTGAAAAGGATTGAATAAATCATTAGAATTGAGATGGCCAGAGAGCTGTGAGAGAACAATCTTTTCCATGATCTTTGACACACAAGATAAATTTGAGACAGGTCTGAAACTTTTCAAATCATTGTGGTCTAGTGAGGGCTTTTTGAGTAGAGGTTTGACAATGGCAGTTTTGTAGACATCAGGAAAGAGACCAGAATACAGTGAATCATTGATTATTTTGGTTAGCACAGGTAACACAACATCCAAACATTCATACAGCAGAGAAGTGGGAATGGGGTCAAGGTCACATGTTTTGGGTGTAGACTTTTTCAAGATCTTCAACACATCTTCTTCGGTGACAGGAGAGAAGTGAGAGAGTGAATTGCTAGTGAAAGGTTTGCCTATTCGTATTCTGGTTGCGTGTGTGCTCGTCTGCCCACCAGGGCTCCAACACTATACTCAGAGAGCATAGTCAGTATCACTCCGACTTTGTTGGGTGACCAGCAGCCGAAATCCACAGGATATGATGTGGCTCGCCTCTGATCGTGGGTTTGGAATCAGAGTTTTCCTTCTCCTAGATGGACTGCCTGCAAAGGCTAACGAGCTCCATCTACCCGTGTTTGAAATCGGAGTTCTCCTAGAGGGACTGCCTGCTAAGGCTGATGAGCTCCGTCTACCCTGACCGGTCTTATATATGTATTTGTTCGTAACACACACACACACACACACACACACAGATAATACACACACACACACACACACACAGATAATACGCCCCCCCCCCCCCCCCACACACACACACACCTACACACACACCACCCCCACACCACCCTAACGTACCTTCCCAGTACAGTTGAGAACCGGTTCAAAAATCCGAACCGGTTTTAACCGGTTTTCCCTATTCGAACCAGTTTTACCGAACCGGTTTTTTTTTAACCAGTACTCGCATCACTAGTTTCACCTATGCAAACATATTTATTTGTCAGAATATTCACACACACACGCATGCACGCACGCACGCACGCACACGCGCGCGCACACACACACACACACAATAAAGAAACTTATGACTTATGATACACACACACTCAACTCAACATTCAGTCAAAGTCAAAGCCATACACCACCACAAACTAGAAACAGCTAGGTAGTCTTGGTTTACAAACATCCAATCTGCGCTGAGAATCAGTGTTGTTCTTCGAAAAGAATGCGTTATTCTAAACAAAACTTACTTTCAGTTTGCAGTTAAAAAAACCCGGTTCATAGCAACTCGAACCGGTTTTTCGAACCGCGAAAGTTTAGCACCGGTTTTTCGGTTCAAACGGGGTTTTTTCCCACCTCTACTTCCCAGGTCTCTATTTGTTTTGTAATCAGCACATAGTTATCTTGATCTTCACCCTCAACCCCCTCCTCCCTACTTGATTCGGGCAGAAAGACCCACAGACATAAAAGAAGGTGAACGGTTTGGATTGGATTGGATTGGATTGGATTCTCTCTCTGGTGTCTAGAAATTCAATGTACATGTACGCCTATGCTTAAAGGGAGCAAACCTCTTCTTGCATTGTGCTTCCATTTTAAACGTTCTCTCCCTTTGGCATGGACGTGTTTTTTCTATACTCTCCATCATAGTGACATCACCTGTTTATTGACTCTCTCTCTCTCTCCCCCCCCACCCCCCCCCTGCCCTGTGTGGACGTGCATGCCTCTCTCTCTCTCTCTATTTGTGTGTGTGTTGTGACCAAAAAAATCTACTGTAGGCAACTGTAAGTTTTAATTGAAATTAGCTTCCGTAGCACTTGGGCGTTTGTTATTACAATATTAGTAATTTAATTTACTTGACATTTGATTGAAATTAGCTTCCGTAAAAGCCGTAAAAAATTGCGCTTGCCGACCACGAGGGTCGTCAGCGCGGGGTATTGGGATTAGTTTTCAACTAGCAATAACCACGCCTCGGTTGAACCTCATCGGCTATGGTACCGCCACTGCGCAAAGCTAATGTTAACAGGGGAAATAACCGAGACCACTGTAAAAACATAGCGTGTAATTTGTAGCTGTTTGCTAACTCATCTAAAACAAGTATAGTTTTATTGGTTACTACTCTCATGTTGTAACATCTTGTGTACACGTTGTATTGCTAAGTATATGTTTGATAAAGTTCTATTTAAAATGACTTTTAACGGTGACGGGAAAAATAATTATGAAAATATTTTTTTTTAATGTTCAAACAGTCAAGGTTTGCAACTCTGTCAAGAAACGGAATTTGTACAAGCTCATTCTACAAACTCTGAACTCTAGAAGCGCTCGCGTCTGTGTGTGTGTGTGTGTGTGTGTGTGTGGGTGTGTGTTGTTGTGTGTGTGTGTGTGTGTGTGTGTGTGTGTGTGTGTGTGTGTGTCACAGTGTGTGTGTCACAGTGTGTGTGTGTGTGTGTGTGTGTGTGTGTGTCACAGTGTGTGTGTGTGTGTGTGTGTGTGTGTGTGTGTGTGTGTGTGTGTGTGTGTGTGTGTGATTAAGAAAGAATTAACGCGTCAAATAAATTGCCTGAAACATTTTAACATTTTAAGTTTGGCATACGTGTATGTGTTTTGTCATTGACACTAATCTTGCCCAGCTTGAATTAATGAAAATCCAATTAACGTCCTCCGGCCTGGAACAGGCACATGTGGGACAATAACAGTTATAAAGATGGTGGAACGATCCTGGAGGTACTGCAATACCAGAAAAGTCCTGAGTTTTTAAGCGATAAAGATATGTGTATAGGGCTTGAATATATTGCTGTTTTCAACCACTATTTTATTTGCTGTACTATTTTGCTATATGCAGAGGCTCGGGGAACAGGCCCGTATGTCAAATTCTACAGGGTACGGCGCTCAATCATGGGACGCATAAATTATTTCTTTAATTACGTCGCTACAATCCAGTAGTGCATCCAGTAACTGCATAAATGTCTTCAAAAACTACTAATATCAACTCTGACAATCATGCTCCTAACCCTAGCCCCAACCACGGATCCTATATTTACAATGTAGTGTCCATGGTTTGTTATAATAATTCAATTTATGTGATAGGTACTGTTGCTATTACAGAGTTGCTAGCCTTGATAAAAAAAAGTTATTTTAAATGTTTGTGCTAAATATTCTATTTATTGTTATATTTAAGCATTAGAATCTTTTAAAAAGCAATGACTTAATATTTCCTATCACATTTACTAAGCTTAAATAGACTGTATCAAGCGTTGAGGAGAAAACATTGTTAGTATTGCATGACATTTATATCACGTACAAAGTATACGTTATGCCTTTGTATGGGTTCAAATTATTTCCCCTGGTCTCATTAGCTTTGCGCAGTGGCGGTACCATAGCCGATGAGGTTCAACCGAGGCGTGGTTATTGCTAGTTGAAAACTAATCCCAATACCCCGCGCTGACGACCCTTGTGGTCGGCAAGCGCAATTTTTTACGGCTTCTACGGAAGCTAATTTCAATCAAATGTCATGTAAATTAGGCCTAACCTATTAAACAAGGACTTGGACAAGCAAAATTTATCTTCATAGGCCTATTCTGATCTAGCTTACTTATAAACTTGACCTACTTAGTAATAATTATTTTATTTCGTACTCTAGCTAGTACTAGCAGCTACGCCCTGCGCTAGCTTCGCTTTGGGGCAGCTTTTTCCTGGCACAGGTCTTTAGAATAGCAGTTGCCAGGATGGCACTTCAAAATGTATCCCACTGTAGTCCATGTTTACGGAGCCCCCTCGGCTCTCATTCTCACTGTGCTATTAGCCCCTTCAAAATATCTTCCACTGACCACTGTGCTGATCACAAATATATATGGCTGTATAGTGGTCTAACGTCAACGGTCTTGAAACTATGAGAACTTGTTTTCAGTGCCCCCTCAGCTCTCATTCTCACTGTGCTAGGCCCTTCAAAATGTCTTCCATTGGGTTTCCGCTGTGATGCTGATCATGAATATTATATAGGTCTAACGCCAACAGTTTTGAAATTATGGGCACTTTTATGCACACATGCACACACACGGTGACACACATACACACACACCGTCATGATGTAACAGCTTCAAGGTCCAAATTTAATGTCACGGTCAATTGGCTTTTAAATCTCTCCAACTGCATTCCTCAGATCATGGTGCGGATCAAGAATATAATGGTTTTGTGGTTGTAAACCCAATGGTGTCCAACTACAGCCACAGGTAAAAGTGAGAAGTTCAAAAGTCAAGGTCAATGTCATTTAATGTCATAAAGATGGTGGCAACGATCCCGGAGGCAGTGCAACACCAGTAAAGTCCCGAATTTAAAACTTTTTTTCTCCATTTTTATAAAACGATCTTTTTCTTTTCTTTTTAAACATGTTACACATGCACACACAAGCAGAACAAGCCAAATCATCAAAAGATCACTCTCTCACATTCATGCTCCTCAACCACTCCAATCATGAAAAGAAATATGTGTACATGTTGTATATGTACATGTTGTGCGTAAAATGATAATAACAAAGATAATAAGAAAATAACGATATTAATCATATAGTAAAAAGCCAAGTGTTCGTCCGTGTGTGTGTGTGTGTGTGTGTGTGTGTGTGTCTGTCTGTCTGAAACACAAAACGGGCCTTATAACTCCGCCGTTTTTCGACCGAATCGCTTCAAATTTGCTGTGAGCCCTAACGGGGCGACGGCAACCGAGGCGGCCGTATCATAATCATAAAAATACCAATAAAACGTAAACATGGTATGCAAAAAACAAAAATGCTGTAATCACACACACACACACACACACACACACACACACACACACACACACACACACACACACACACACACACACACACACACACACACACACACACACACACACACACACACACACACACACACACACACACCCCACCCCACTCCCGACCAAGCGCCTTCCTCCACTAATCGTCACTAATCGAAAGTAAAAGGACTTGGCACTCATCAACCCAACTTGGTTACTGTGGCCCAGATATCCATACGCGTGATTCAGGGGGAGCAACTAGCAAATCTAAGGAAGTAGGCTTCACACGTGCAACGAATTAAAAAAAGTCTTCAGATAAATGTTTTGATTATTAATAGAGGCTGAGGCTGTTCCAGTCTCGCACCGTTCGCAGAAAGAAACTGTTCTTGTATGCCACTCTGCCGCTGAACTCGATGTTGTAGCAACGGGTGTTGTTCGATGCGAACTATGATGTTTTGAGAATGTGAACCAATGGCCTCTTATTGGTACTGATGAAATCCTCTTCCTTTACTGCCAGAAGAATGTAGTCTGTGCTGCAGGAAAGTGTCCATTGATGATTTTATACAGAAATGTTAGACGATGATGTTTCCGTCTCTCATGGTGGGGGGGGGGGGGGGGGGAAGATGTACGTCATGAAGCATATCAGTGACATAGTCTGGACTTCTTGATGAGTAATCCACATTATGAAGCCTAGGGAGTGGCTTTGGATTCCCCCCAGCTTTTCAATGTCATTCTCGAGGTAAGGGTCCCATGCGATTCAGCTATGCTCTAGGACAGACCTGACAAGCAAAGTATATGCCACTTTCCTGCATTCCTGGGTGCAAAAGCCCATATTTCTGCATAGTATTTCAAGGCTGGCATTAAATATAAAATTTCCCCCTATTTTGCTGATATGTTCAGTCCAGGATAAGTTGCTTACCAGCTGGATGCCAAGGCAAGACATTGAGTTCACGTGCTGTACGTATAATTATAGGACTGATATGGTTGCCAAGTTGGTAAAAATGGCATGAGGAATTTTGGATGCTGAGGATGAAGTATTTTGTTGTGTTGAACTTCATTCCACTTTCCTTCGCCCGTAACTCTAGGTTTTCGAGGTCCCTTTACTGGGTTCTGTGATCCTTCTCCATTTTAATTTGCCAGTACAGGAGGTAGTCATCTGCAAAAAGTCGAACCTGTGATTTAACAGCGTCTGGTAAATTGTTTTTGTGGCACTGGTAAGAAAAGAAGAAGCCCGAGCACTGTACCTTGGGGTAATCTTGAGTTGACAGTGACTTCTCTTGATTCTTCACCTTCAACGACGACCTTCATACGTCGGTAGTGGAGCTTTCCGTCAATGCCGACGTTTTGAAGCTTGGGCACTGAGTAGCTTTGCATTGGGCACAGCATCAAATGCTTTGGAAAAGTCAAAAACTGCAACAATGGTCTGGAGTTTTTGTTATCAAAGCTTTGGCAGAGATCATGGAGAGTCACAACCAGTTATATTTTGCAGAAGTAACCAGAGCATAAACCATGGTTTAGTTTGGTTGATGATCATTGTGCCGGTCAAAATATGCATTAATTGTTCCGGGGAACTAATAAACAGAACTGTCATTATTTGAGTAAACTGACATCAGGTAACAAATTTCGTTAAAGCTATATCATTATTTCAGACTATCAAAGACAAGTAATATGATAGGTGAGACATGCATGATCAATCGAAATTAGCATAATAATAATTTGCTGTTGATCATAATAATGTTCCTATCAAAATCTGTTAAAGCACAACTTTGATCACTGAACTCACAACTTCATTTTCTCAGCTCCAGGAAGCACACACGAAGTATCAAGCTTGTTTGCTAGTTAATAGGTATTATCTGCCCATCTTTTTTGAGTGTTTGCCCTTAGGCCTACATGTGTTTCTTGGCAAATGGTACCTCAGTCAGAGAGTTTCTATAGGAGTCTGTGCCTCAGTTTCATCAATTCTTCCTGTCAGCCCACTGCACATCTTAAAAAAGTCATTGTGCGTTTATATTATTTTCATTATTTCATTTTATTTTTGTGATGTGGTTCATACATCCCAAAATGTGCAGGTGGATTAAAAAATATTTTTTAAACTTAATTATGGAGACAAATTGATTTAAGCTTTTTTTTTTAAACATTTTTGCAATATGCTTGAGATACTTTGACTTTGAGTATTTGAGTGGGGGGTTGCATGCACAAACATAGAAAAGATAATTTGTTTTTAGGGGTGTTTATTTTAGCTCTGTGTGTTGCATGGCTATGTAGGGCGTGTGGCCCAAATGAAGGCGTGGTGAGAGACAGGCATTGCGATTGGTTGATGTACTTGACCATTTTCTGATTAGCAAAGGGGCTTCTACTAGGTGCTTCCTTTGGAACTTTTTTCAAGGTCACATGTAAAATATCTATCATCTATGCAATCTAGCTCGATTTAAAAGCAGTGAATAAGAAAAAAAATTAAGTAGAAAAAAAATCAATCTATTAATGTGCTATTAATTCAGAACTTTTTCTCAACGTAAAATACATTTCCATAATATATAGACTATATTTTGTAACGGAAGCTTAGGCCTATGTTGACTGCGTAATTTGGACTCGACCTGCGTTGAACCCAAAAGTTGTCCCGCGGTGAAAAGCTGAGAAAGCACCACTGTGCAAGCAGACGTCGACTGAAAGAAAATGTCATCCCTGTTGTCAAGGCACGTTTCCAGATGTCTCAGGTATGGGATGCGATTAACATGTAACTTGTTGTATGACTTCGCTGATTGCATAGATTTTCGTTTATGGATGGTTGCGTTCCAACTTGCATCATCACAAATTCACCGACTGACCGAGATTGCAGTGATGTATGATACATTGATAGTGAACCACTGAAGGAGAGAAGTGGCCCAACATTGCCGTAACTCGCGTAAGGCATGATGTTATCAAGTCATGCACAACAATGCGATAGCTTCGGAGGAGGAGGATCGCACTCACGCTTGTGCTGCGGCCAAGCAATTTTTTTTTTAAATTTTATTAGGCCTATCGTTTGTAGGGCTTAGTAAGTTAGTATACACGCACACATGCACGCACACACGCGCACGCACGCACGCACACACACACACACACACACACACACACACACACACACACACACACAAATGAGCATACAGTGAAAATCGCTTTTCACTTCACAGAGAATTCCTGGAAATTGTAATTGTAAGAAAGGGGAGCAATACAATCCAGCGAATTACCGACCAATATCCCTCACCAGTGTCCCCTGCAAAATCTTAGAGCACATCATCACCAGTGCCATCATGAACCATCTGGAAGACCATGGGATACTGTGTGACCAGCAACATGGGTTCAGGAAGAACAAATCCTGTGAAACACAGCTCCTGGAGTTCACCGATGAACTGTTTGAAAATGTAGAGCAAGGCAAGCAGACTGACATCATAGTGATGGACTTCGCTAAGGCCTTTGATAAGGTAAACCACAGCCTGCTCCTGCACAAGCTTTGTCATTATGGTATCCAGGGGAAGCTCAACAAATGGATTGAAGACTTCCTTAGCAACAGAAGACAAGCGGTTGTCGTCAACGGTGTCAGATCCACCCACATTGATGTTTGTTCTGGAGTGCCCCAAGGAACAGTCCTTGGACCGTGCCTGTTCCTGGCATACATCAATGACCTGCCAGACAAGGTGACATCACCAACCCGTCTCTTTGCTGATGACACTGCAGTGTATAGAGTGGTAGCGGCGCCTCAGGACCATGATCAGCTACAGCATGACCTCCATCAGCTTGCTGAGTGGGAGAAGAGCTGGGACATGGCATTTCATCCTGACAAATGCACCACCTTACCTGTTACCAGAAGAAGACAGACGCAGGAAAGCAGGTACATGCTCCATGGACACTTGCTCGAAACGGTGGACTCCGCAAAATACCTGGGAGTTACCATCTGTAAAGACCTGAGCTGGAAAAAACATATCCAGCACGTCTGCTCAAAGGCCAACAAGACTCGGGTTTTTGAGAAGAAGCCTCAAGATCAGTTCCCAGACCATCAGGGAAAGAGCCTACAAGGCATTTGTGCGTCCCATACTGGAATACGCCTCCACAGTGTGGGACCCTCACCAACAGCAAGACAACGACAAAATCGAAGCGGTCCAGAGGAGAGCTGCAAGATTTGCCCTGCGCCGCTTCAGGAATACGTCAAGTGTGACCTCCATGATAGAGCAGCTAAAGTGGCCCACCCTGCAAGAACGAAGGGAAACAGCAAGACTAGCCATGCTCTACAAGATACAAAACAATCTGGTCACTATGAAAACTGTAAGAGAGAAACTGGTCCCAGCACCACAGCGCCAACGTCGAGCACACCCCAAGCAGCTGGCCCAGACCTACTGCCGTACCCAATACAGGCAAGCAAGTTTCCTGCCACGTACCATCAAGGCATGGAACAACCTCCCAGAACAGGCTGTTGAGGCGAGGACCTTGGGCACTTTTGTGTCCTGGGTCTCCAAATCACAGTAACTACACTCCCTTCTCTCGTTTTCTTTATTTTCTTTAGTTCATTTTAATTTATTTTTTGTTCATTTTCCTTTATTTTATTCTTCCCAATGACGCGGCATCACGTTGGGGCCCGATTAGCGGGACCTGGCTGGCTGGGTCATTCTCTCGCTTGGCGCGGAATCATGTTAGGGACCGATTAGCGGGACCTGGCTGGCTGGGCCAAGCTTTCTATATTTCTTCTTTTTCTCCTGTCCACTTCCTTCTTCTTGATAGTTTTGTCTTGCGCATTCCCGTTCCCAAATACAGCGACATAATAGTCCTGACTGCGGTTGCTATAGGGAAAAGAAGAAGACTGTGGAGTGGAGCAGATGGTTGAAGTTCCCACATGGCAAAAGAACACCCTAGACCTTATCCAATAGTCCACAGCTGATGCCCCGTGTTGAAACATTCCCTGGCCTTTCGGACCATGAAGGCAGGCATTTGTCAATGGCGTCAGCTCTGCACAGATTGATGTATGCTCAAGAGTGCCTCAGGGATCCGTTCTTGGGTCATGCCTTTTTTTTTAGCGTACATTAATGATTTCGGATGACACAGCAGTGTACAGAGTGGTAGCTGCGCATCAGGACCATGACCAGCTACAGCATGACCTCCATCAGCAAATGCACCACCTTTCCTGTTACCAGAAAGAGGCAGACGCCAAAAAGCGGGTATCGTATGTGCTCCATGGCTACTTGCTCAAAACTGTGGACTCTGCGAAATACCTAGGAGTCACCATCAGTAAAGACCTGAGCTGGAAAAAGCACATCCAAAACATCTCCTCAAAGGCCAATAAGACCCTTGTGGTTTTTTTGAAAATCAGTTCCCAAACCATCAGAGAAAGAGCATACAAGACATTTGTACGTCCCATACTGGAATATGCTTCCACAGTATGGGACCCTCACCAGCAACAGGACATCGACAGGCTGGAAGCCGTACAACGGCGAGCAGCAAGATTCGTATTACGCCGCTTCAGAAACACATCAAGCGTGTCATATACTCGAGCAACTGAAGTGACCCTCACTTCAACAAAGAAGAGAAACAGCAAGAGTCGTCCGTTGCCATGAAGACCTACTCTCCCCCGATGCTGACGATAGGTTGAATGTAAAAGATGCAATGGAAGCCTCTCCTGGGAGAATACAATGTGAATTTGCAACCCATAATTGTAATGATGGAATAAATAAAATATACATTAACAAATGAATAACACCTTGAATGAAATAATGGGAGAGAAGAAAAGATAATACATGTAAAAGAAGAAAAAAAAAGAAAGAAAGAAAGAAAACAAAAGAAATAACAAATGTATGCATCATACAGACCCTCTTTAAAGCGGAACATCGTGACATCTATACACAACTTTGAAAGTGTAGAATATAGGTCTACTATGCAAGCAGCGGAAAGATAGAAAGAAAGAACGGTCTAAAGGGAAAAAAGAAGAAGAAAAGAAAAAAAAAAAAAAGGTACAAATTGTGCAGACCGCCTATCAAGCAGAACATCGTGACATTAACATGCACCTTTAGGCTAATAGTACAGAATGTAGGACTATTATACATGAAGCTAACATTAGAATGAAAGAACGGCGGAAAGAAAAAAAGAAAGGAAGACGGAAAATACTTTAAACAAGAGCATACTGACACAGGTGCATGTATAGGTATAAAATATTCGTGCGACTGGGGAAAAAAGGAAAAACAGAGAAAGAAAGTGAGAAAGAAAGGATGAATGACATAATGAGAAATTTTATGGATGAGAGAGAGAGAGAGAGAGAGAGAGAGAGAGAGAGACATACATACATACGCAGGAACAGATAGTAACACTAACAGAGAAAAAACAACAGACAGACAGACAATTATCCATGCGTGTGTGTTTGTATGATTACGAGCCTGTGTTAGCATATGTATGTGTGTATGTGCTTGTGTGTGTGTGTGTGCCTGTGCATTTGTGCGTTGCGCGTATGTGTATAAAGTAGTGGGGGAGGGTAGGTTGTTGTGGAGAGGGGAAGATAGAGTGAAACTAGATCCTGTCCACACAAGCCAGACAACATGAAAGGCAACTAAGCCCATGCAGAAGAGCAAGACAAAGCCAGTGACAGATAGAGAAAGAGATAGACAAAATGAAATGAAAGACATAGAGAAAGAGAGAGAGAGAGATGTAAACAGTGTGAGACATAGAGAAAGAGACACACTCAGAGACAGTAATAGAGACTGTAAAGAGAATGATAGTAAGAGAAAGACAGTCAGAGAGGGAGAGAGAGAAACATATAGACAATAAGAGACATACTCACATAGCGACAAAGACTAAGGAGAGAAAGAGAGGGAGGGAGAGAGAGAGAGAGAGAGACTGAGGGTGAGAAAGAGAGAGAGAGGGAGGGTAAGAAAGAGAGAGGTGCAGAAAGAGAAAAGAGACAGAGATGTACGAATCACACACGTAGAAAGAAGTAGAGAATGAGAGAGATGGACACACACAGAGAAACAGAAACATTAAATGGGAGAGAGAGAGGGGGGGGGGGGGGGGAGAGAGAGAGAGAGAAGGGGGAGAGAGAGAACTTGAAAACTTAAACTTTATTTTCCAAGGATCTAGATTTTAGGCAAGAGAGAGAGACAGACAGAAAGGTGTGGGTGGGTCATGTAGATAAACATAGCAAAGTGGAAAAATTGGATGATCAGTTTTCTATGAGGGTCCCTTTTTGCCGTGTGGTCTTCCGTAGAAAACGGTAGCCCTCGAGGTGTAGAACAATGATCCGGGTTTGTATTCGCTGTAGAATACAGACCCTGGGGTTGCTTTTCTACGGGGGGCTGCTTTTCGCCGTAACACCGGACGACTTTTTTGGCCAAAGAGAAAGAAAAGAAAGAGAGAAAGAAAGGAAGGAAAAAGAAAGAAAGGAAGGAAGGAAAAGAACACAAGAGAAGAGAAAAGGAAGGATGTTTATGCTTGAGTGAAAGATAGCTAAATAATTAAACTAGTAAAATGCCCCCCTCCCCAGCCCCCACACACCACCAACCACAGCGTAGGCTACATCGGAGGGGGAAAGTCAATTAATTAATTAATTAATCGATCAATCAATCAGTGTATTAAGTCCTTAAGCAAAGGATTTTGTTTGTTTTGCAGCATGTCACACACATAATAAAAGAAACGATGCAAATTTATGACAAAATAAATGCGTGCATTAGAATATTTTGCAAAGCAATCCATGCGTAGCCTCTCATATATATCATCCTGAGTTATGAGTTATGCCCCCTCTCACATACCCCCCTACCCCCTCCCCAAGTTCTCTAACACGCACTTCTGCACCCCTCACTACAAATACCCCCTTCACTTACAGCATTATTATGCAAAGAGTTTGAGTAAGTTTGTCTGGACCATTGCGGATTGGGCGTATATGGCAGCGAAAATTTTTTAAGCTTCAGTCATGGACTATAATGGATCCATGGCCAGAGAATTGTTTCCGAGGCTGCTAGCTACTTCCCTGAAAAAGTGAAATTATTCTTCTAAGTTAGAAAAGTAGACAAATGCAGTTTAATACGACAGACATTCGTCACTCAGGGTGTTTTCGACCAAAAGCCCAAACTAGTCTATTTCTGTGTATTCTACCAGTGTCCACAACATGAAAGACAATTTTGAATGATTTCTGTGTGTATTTTATTATTTTATTTATATAAAAAAAATAAAGTCAATAGAAACAAAGAGGCAAAATTCTGTCTTCTAATTAAGAAAGGTGTGTGGGGTGGGGGGTGCGTGCGTGTGTTTCAGTATTTCTTCTTTTTTTCTACAAAAAGTGGTCAGGCTTTAGCCTGAGCACCAGTGACCTGGATGCTACGTCCAAGTTGTGTGTGTGTGGTGGGGAGGGGATTCCTCACTCGCTCGGGGCACACTCCGATAGTCCTACGTGCCACGAATCCTATGTACCGATAGTCCAAAAGTCTTATAAAAATGTAGCATTAGTCCTATGTCGCATTAGTCCTATGTCGCATGTTATGGTTCCCAGGTAACACTGGTCCAGCCAATGAGGTTTAACCGAGGCGTGGTTACCGCTACACCTATCTGTATTGTTAAAAAATCGGGACTTTACTGGAGTTGCACTGCCTCCGGGCATTGCCTCCAGTATTGTTCCCACCATCTTTGTATCTACAAATGTCCCGTATGTGTCTGTTCCAGACCGAGAGGACGTAAAACACCGTTTTTCGTTTGTTCATGCTTTTGAGGCTGTGACTAAGAATTTTAACATGAGTATGGGCACATTGTATTCATTACACACAAAAATAGTGGTTTACAAATGTAGTTATGTTAAAAATGGAATCGGGATCAATAATATGCTCTTAAGAATCAAGCGTTCTGAATCATTACTCAACTGGTCCGGGAAAGATTTGAACCTGAACGAAGTCATGACTTTTACTTTTTTTATTTTAATTTTATTTTTAGCACTGTAGCAACAAATGAGCTTTTATTAGGGTATTAGGTACTTTGTAGTCACAGAGACGTCTGAAATTCGGGTTGCTCCCACCTGGAGAGCGCTTTGCAGCCAGAGGCGCGCAACCCAATATTTTTGGGGGGGGCATGTAATTTTTGTGTGACTGATGAGGAAGGAAAAAGGGGTGGTGGTAAATTTTGACCAAATAACAACTTTTTCGTTGCCATTGGGATTAACGTGTGCTAAGTGCATGGGCACACAGGACCTCGGTTTATCATCTCATCCGAAAGATTCCACGTTCAGACCGTAAGGCCTAGTGCAAAGTGAGAGGAAAAAATCCCCTGTACACAGGTTCGAACTCGGGTTTACTTGACAAAAGGCGAATGCGTTACCTCTGTGCCACTCTCTACACCTAACCTTTCAAAACCCAAGGTCTCTTTTAAATTATTCTTCATTTCCATTTTTAACGTGTTCGTTACAAACTGTACAAAATTTAAGGCTATTAGTCATTACATGCTTTCACTGCCACTCCCGAATTAGTCGAGACACTTAGCTCCGCTCTGTTGTAATTTATTCATAACTATTGTCGACTTTCTTATGCTTAGACATGAATTCCTCTATATGTCTTTCTTTCTATCTGTGTTTCTATCTCTCCTTTTTCTATCTTGTCATGTTTCATGGAATTGATATATCTCCACACATTACTGTCAGACCCTGTCCTTGCATGCTAAGGGTTAAAACTACAGCGTGAAATTTCTTTCAGTTTTGCCCTCCACGCACTTTTTTTTCTTTTAGTGGGGTCAGGTACCCATGTGTCTACGCATTTTATGCTGCGGCAATAATTGAAGAGCCTGTTCCGAATGAGAATGACCACCTCTTGACCATGAGATAACTCTGTCTCTGTCTCTCTGTCTACAGGTCTGTCTGTCTGTATCCCCCTCTGTCTCTGTCTCTCTGTCTACAGGTCTGTCTGTCTGTCTGTATCCCCCTCCCCTGCTTGCCCTCTAGATGATGTAGGAATAGACCTCTTTTTTTTTTTAAACACATGCTTTCTTTCAGTGTTTTGTTTTGTTTTGTGCTGTATATTTAAAATCGATTTTTGTCCTTTAATTTGAAATCTACATATAATGTATTCAGCATGATGTGTGCACTTTCTTCTATTGTGTATTTTGTACCCTTTCCTTCGTAGATAAGATTTGCATTCATACTGGCTTGCATTTCAATCTAATCTGGGAAATAAGTGGATGCGGGTGTGAGTGATCTTTGCATGGTTGTGTGTGTGTGTCTTTCATTTAACGTCTATCCACTTCTCGTGATATTAGAAAAAAAGAAAAAGTGTATGTATGTTAAAGTGGTTGCGTGCATGATATGCATGCGTGTGTGTGTATATCAAAGTGTGTGCATGCAGGTGTATGCACAATCAATATGAATAGACAGGACTGCACGTACTGTATGTGCGTGGGTGGGGGTGGGCATGGTGGTGTATGCATGGATGCTCCTGCTTTCAGGATGTCCTGAAGTTCAGGATTTTTTTTATTGCCTGGAGCCGGCGTCGCCGGATTATGAGAAGATACATTTTGCTGGTTATAGAGGTCATGAAGTTTTTTAACCAGAAGTGAAAGTGCAACGAGAGCCTGTCAATTACATTGGAAACTGTTGTTTCCCTTCAGCTTCCAGGGGGCATTGCCCCCCGGAACCCCCAGGAGGCGGCGCTGTCCCTGCACTCCGACGGGGCCTGGGCAGTCTCTGGACCCCTGCCTTGCAGGATTTTTGAAATTTCCAAGGAGCAGCCATGTGTATGTGGGTGTAGGCATGTTTTCTTTTATCTCACCCTTGGAAATAAAATGTCTGTTTATGCATGCATTGTGTCAATGTGTGTGTTGTTTCCATAACTTGCAAGTACAGTGGAACCTCCCTTATAAGACCTCCCATTATAAGACTCCCTCCCACATAAGACCTACTTCTCAGAGACATTGCCCTTCTTTGTAAGTATTAAAATTACCTCCCTTATAAGACCTCATTTTGGATGATTTTTGAAGGTCTTATAAGGGAGGTTCCACTGTGCAGAGACTGTATGTACATACAGTGGAACCTCCCTTTTAAGACCTTGAAAGAAATAATCCAAAATGAGGTCTTAAGTGGGAGGGAGTTGTATAAGGGAGGTAATTTTAATACTTACAAAGAGGTGCAATGTCTCAAAATTGAGAAAAGTATGTCTTCTAGTTGACAGTCAGTCCAAGGTTGGTGTTGGACAAAGGTCATCCGAAATATTACCAGGCTATAATGAGGCTTGATACCGAAAATTATCTGCCCCTGTCTCGTGCCCTGAGATGCGAACGCCACCTACTTAAGATTATCGCCCCTTGCCTGTCAGGAACTAGTAGTATATAGCCACAGAAAATTATCTGCTCCTGACTCATCACCAGGGGGCATCGGCACTTCGGGTCTAAAATTATCGCCTTTTCGTGTCGGCAAGGAGTAGCATAGCGCCTCATTATGGGCGCTTGGGTGTTTTTTATTTGTAAAGACAGGTCTTAACTCATTCGCATCGCAACGATTTTGAATTTTTTAAAAAACCTCACAAATCACTCCAGCCATACACACAAGCAAAACGTACATAAACAAAAGGAGAAATGAAAGAAGATTACGGGTTTTTACTTCTGGTTTAGACGTAGGGAAGTGGTAGATCAGACTTTTTATATATATAGACTTTATATAGAAAAACTCTCTACACCGATTGGTTACCCCACAACAAACCACTACAAAAGCAAAGTCAGGGGCAAAATTGTGGTCTAAGGGAGCGAAGCGAGTTTAGAAGTGACCAAAGTATGGTGTGCACACATTTACTTCCCTTGAAGCAAATGCATCAAATTGACAGCTATCTATTAATTCTGCGCATCTATGGCTGGAACGACTTGAATGAGTTAAGTGGGAAAGAGTTAAGAACTAGGGGGGGGGGGGGGGGGGGATCTTATTATAAAGGAGGTTCCACTATGCATGCATATCACTACACCCTTCGCATCGTCTCCCAGGGTTCGCATGGTCTTTGAAGATCTTTGAAAGTCTTTGCGAAATGGAGTGCCATTTTCAAGTCTTTGAAAATTGGCTGTGGTCTATGAAAATTGTGAAATGGTTTGTGAAAAAGTCATCGACGCCATAAAACTTTTTTTGTTTGCTTCCAGAATTAGAAAGAAGACATTTAATTTGGTTTATTTTCTTATATCCGCGGTTCGACGATATAGTTCTGTCTAGCAGACATGCTCAATTTCTTGAGAGTTACTTCCCTTCGCTATATCTGGGTCTTTTGGCTAACACAGGTGCAACTTGAATGATCGTAATCGAAGCAATCGTCATCAAATAGAAAAGAATGGGTTTTTTTTCAGTTTATAAACTTTATTGGGATTGTATGTCGTAAGAGGTCTTTGAAAATAGGATAAAGGGTCTTTGAAAGTTTGTGAATTTTGGTATGAAAAATCCGTACGAACTCTGTCTCCACACTTTGCAGACACCCTTGCTTGGGGCGACCCATGTCGTCCCTGCAGGGGTACCAGGCGGTGAATGAACCGGTCCTGGAGTACCGTCCGGGCAGCGCAGAGAGCAAGGAGCTGGAAGAGGCCATTCAGCGCTACGAGGGGAAGGTGGTGGACGTGCCCATTGTCATCGGCGATGAGGAGATTCGCCTCGACGATGTCAGAACGCAAGTCAGGGTAAGTTGGGGTAGGGTGCCCAGGGCTCCCAATCGTCCCGCAAAACAAGGGGTCCCAGGGACTCCTTCACTTACAGTAGAGAGGGTCCTAGAGGCGGGATAGAGGGTCCCAGTGGCATTGCGAATGCTAAAACGAATTTTTCTAGTGCATCCCTGGGACCCCCTGCACATTCTTTTAGAGGGTCCTTTAGAATTTTAGTGCTTCGAAGACCCCCAAATGGGGGTCCCTGGGAGCCCTGGGTGGGGAAAGAAGAAGATGAAAGAGAGTGAGGGAGAAGAGGAGAGAGAGGGGGGAAGAAGAGAGAGAATACATACATGTGTGAATATGCATTTGTCACATGTGTGCGTGTCAAAGTCAAAGTCAAAAGTTTATTTAAAGATGGACATTGAATAAGCAAACATACATGCTTTTGTTTTCATCAAGCCATCTAACAAAGACAAAATGCAAACACACACGCACAATGCACAAGCCATATTGCTTATTTACATAGAAAAAAAGAAACACGGAACAGATAAATATTTACATTAAACAATGGAAAGCTTACGAAAAGCAAAACATATCAACAAATCGTGCCACATATTAAAATGGAAATGGGGGCACGAAAGGTTATACGCTCAGATACATTAACACATCTTTATCTCAATCACTACTGTTTTTGTCTGTTTGTGGGAATGGGATTGGGAGACATTACCGCCTATCTCACAAGGAATAAACAAAGTAGATAAGCAGGGTTTTTTGGCAGTAGACCATCAACACCATTTCTCTTCTACAACGTTTATGTGTTTTTGTTTTTTCATTTGTGTTGTTACTGTGGCTGCTGACTTTATGTCGACATATTCGTCATTGGTTTAACCCTTTCACTGCCAGTCATATTTCAGCCAAAAATTTCCATTAAGTTTACCTGGGTAGAGAACAAAATCCATCTGCAGCATTGGTGATTCTACTGTGACATATATAAAATAAGGTCTATCCTTACTTTCCAAAACTAAGACAATAGGGTCTTTGGATAATAGACCCCTATTTGATGCCTTTTAGTGAAATAGAAGTTAAATCATTGTGGTGCTAAAATGCGACTTTGGCAGTGACTGACAGTTATTATTTTGTATCTTCTACAACGTTTATGTGGTGTGGAGTTTTTCCTAGACGTTGTTACTGTTGCTGCTGACTTTCTGTCGACACATTCGTCATTGATTTAACGTTGACAGTTGTTATTTCCAGCCCTACGACCACCAAAAGAAGCTGGCCACCTTCTGTTACGCTACCCCGGTAAGTACGTTTAGTCCACTACCACTCTTATTACCGTAAAACCTGTATATAAGCCGCACCCCTTAAATTTACAAAATATTAGGTATTTATTCACATATAAGCCGCACCAGTTTATAAGCCGCAGAGAAAACTGTATGTGCGCAAACCAACACAAATATAGAAATTCTCCTATCAGAGCATAAGTATTTAATGTTCTCAGACACTTTAAACATGAGATTTGAATCTATTGATTACCAAACCCAGTTTTGAAGCTAAAGAAGCTAAAAATATGCTGAAGAATGTTGCTCAAAACAGATTTAATCATACTGATAACTGTGGAATGGAAAAAAATCAACAGATAAGCCGCATCAGTCTATAAACCGCATGGGTCAAAGTGGAGGGGAAAAGTAGCGACTTATAGTCCGCATTTTACGGTGGTTCTAATCCCGTGATCGCCTTAACTGGTAATTATCAGTAAAATGCTGATTGTAAAACCAGAATAATGAAGAAAAATATTTTGACCTGCCAGTCCCACAGACTGATATCATTTTTCGGACTACAAACAAACCTCTATTTTAAGACTTCCAAAATGTCCGGAAAAATCGGTCGTAAATTGGAGGAGTCGTATGACGGAGGTTTTCACTGGCAGCCGTAGAAAGAAAAAGTTCAGCACAGTTCATACTCTCTTCTTCATGCACACATACAATGACATATTAAAACTGGATTTGGGTCTTTCCAACTCCATAGGATTGTGCAATCGATGTATTACAGTTTCACTTCACCGACTTCTGTTAATCACCTCCACTCTCGTCCAAAGTCAGTGGTTTTCGTGCTTTTCCTACGCTTTCCGCCATCTTTTCTACAACAAGGGAAGCGACTCCGCTCTCAGGCCCTTGACTGTGGTTGTTTCCCTTTGCTCGAAGTCTATGCAGACAACAACGGTGGTAAAAACCAACAAAATGGCGGTCATAAGTTGCGTTTTAGAGGAAGTCGTTTACATAGTAAAATGCATCCGTGCCAACAAATCCGGTCTCAAATGAGAGGTGGTCGCTTAACAGAGGATCGTAAAATAGGGGTTTGTCTGTATTATAAGGCGCAGCTTACATTCTCAGTATAAGGTGTCGCCTTGGCATAAGGCTGTGTCAGACCAATTGACATAAGCTAGAACACCAAGGCTCTAGTCTATTTCTCTCTCTCTCTCTCTCTCCGTTTCAGGCGTTACTGAACAAGGCCATCGAGTCGTGCATGAAGGCTCGCAGGGACTGGGAGCGGCGCCCGCAGGAGGAGCGCAGCCGGATCTTCCTGGACGCGGCGGATCTCATGGCCAAGAAGTACCGCATGGATCTGCTGGCCACCACCATGCTGGGGCAGGTAAGTTTGAGTGGCTTGACCATCATGCATTCATATCATTTGTTACAGAAGAAAACTTCAAGTTTTCAGATTCTTTCACACATTTTTGGGAAAATCTGTCTTTTGAAGCACTCAGAGCACCATATAGATACTACAGTGGAACCTCCCTTATAAGAACTTAAAAAAATAATCCAAAATGAGGTCCACATGGCTGAAAGGCCACAGAGGGCGTTAAACCTTGTTTCGCTCGCAAAATGAGGGAGGTAATTTTAATACTTACAAAGAAGGGCAATGTCTCGGAGAAATAGGTCTTATGTGGGAGGGAGGTCTTGTAAGGGAGGTTCCATTGTATAACATCATGGCAAGAAAGAAGCATCTTCATATAGTGTGTGTATAACAAACCAAAACTTAGTGCGTGATGAAAATGTCATAATAATCAGAGGGGGGTAGTGGGGGGCAAGCTACGGGCGGTTTTGGACGACTTGAATACACTGAGGCAACTTGCAGCTGGCCGGTTTTGGCTGTAGTAAATGCAAGAGGGTTACGCCTGTGATAGGCGTGAGATTTTTCAGCCTTAAAGGGGCAACCTGACGGAGGAGTTTTTGTAAGAAACACGTCGAGATCGATCACCAGGAAAACACCCTTTACAGAGATGGCAACATTTAAATACAATTATGATTAAGACGACAATGATAGTTCAAAAAGCGCCACAGCGGTGCCAATCTGATTAATAAACAAAGCCACAATAACAAACAATC
>CM065698.1:34535943-34568443 GCA_017654935.2 Phymorhynchus buccinoides | reverse complement strand
CACATCCAAACACACATCACAAAGATATTAAAGAAGACTACCGTAAGTCAAACTTGGTCAACTTTGATGTGTTGGACTTACCACCAGTTGATCAAGTCAAGATGCATCATCCAACAAAGCTGTTAGAAAACAAATACAATTTGCAAAGATGAAGCACCGACAGTGATGCCATTATGAAGAAAAATGACGTCATTTGACCTGAAATGACCTCAAGATTGATTTTTTCTTTCTTATTGGCCACTGCAACAAACATCTTTTGCAAGAGTGAATGCCCTTGGTAGATTCTTGAGTACTGACCAAACAAGGGTATAACTCTCGCCAATAACCCTGTTTGAGGCCACTGAATGGCTGCCTTTTGCAAGAGTGAATGCCCTTTTGGAAACTGACCAACAAGGCGTTAGCTCTCGCTGTCAAGGGCATTAATAACCCTAGTTACAGTGGCCAATAATAATACAATAATAATAAACGGATATTTATATAGCGCTTTTTATCGAGCACAAAGCGCTTTACAATCAGCATTTAGACGCACAGGCACACTGACACACACATGCGCGCGCACGCGAATGAACGCATTCTTGTCAGTTTATTTCCAGAAAATGTACATGTGTAAAGTCTGTTTTTAATTAACTATTGTCGTTTGCTCTGTGGTGGTAAAAAGGTGTTGTTAGATTTAGCTAAATTTTTAAGGTTTAGTAAAGTTGTGTGACATTTTGGTGTGTTAATTACATTAGAGTTATCTTTTGTAACTGTTTTCAATCGTTGCATTTGTATTTGCTTGGTTTTGCTTCAAGTCCTCCATGCCCCAAAAGGGGTCAAAGGATTAAACAATCTTTGAATCTTTGCACACAAGCATGTGAAGTGACGTCTTACGACTTACAAAGACGAGCTATGTTTTCCGCACGACGAAATGTGAATGACTTGTGTCGTGTTCTGTGTGTTCAACCACAGGCCAAGAACATCGTTCAGGCAGAGATAGACGCAGCGGCAGAGCTGGCAGACTTTTTGCGCTTCAACGTCATGTTTGCACAGGTACCGACAGGCAGACCTGTTTACTCTACTCTTTTCAAGTAGTATTCTACTCAATTTGGACCTCTACTACTCTTCACAATTGAAAAATAATGTTCTAATCTTTAGAATGGTGTGTATAGTAGGCCAGTGGACCACACCACACCCGGATGTAAGGGGGATAACTACCGCCCCATATCCGGTGAAGGGGTCAAGGCCACAGCCTACTTTCGTTTTTCTATATTCTATGGTATAGTTCCAGGTCGGTTAAAGCTAATGCACATGTTTTAAGTGTTGGTAAGTATTAAGTTAAAATAGATAGTAAGATTAACAAAAATCTACCATTTTCAGTGAACATTGTTTGATAGTTTAATGAATAAAACTACACATTTTACACCCAAACTACTCATTTGAGCTATCCAGACTACTCAAGACTTGTGTAGGAGGTAAACAGGTCTGGATCATAGGGCTTTTTTGTAGCACCGCCTCAGGGTGGAGTGGTGGAGTATTGGGATTGTTAGTTCCTGAGCGATACCTGTTTGATCCTTCCATCTGTCTGTCCATGTGCAAAGAGAACTAACACGGGTGAGGGAACTTTGTACCCGTTCAGGTTCATTCCTTTGTTCATGTTTATTTCTTTGTTGTTGTTGTTTTTGGGGGGGTTGGGAAACGTAGTTATTAATTTGGTTCATAGCAGGCAGCAGGATTTGTCCCTGCTCTTAACAACTCTTTACTACTGTGGGTTTTTTCGTGCATAAAGTGCATGGGTCAGACCTGCTTTAAGTCCCTGTATGAAGAACTTTGAGATTGACTTTTTGATATGGATAGTGCTGGTAGTTATGGTGTATGTACGCTTGTGTGAGTGTGCTTTCATGTTGACTTATCATTGTACAGTATTTTGTGTTGGTTTCAGAGGGTGACAGAGTACCAACCCATCAGTCCTGACAATATCATCACCAACAGCATGAGCTACAGAGGGCTGGAGGTTTGTGTCTGTCAATCTGTCTGTCTGTCTGTTTGTGTGTCTGTCTGTTTTTGACAGTACCAGTCTGTTAGTTTTGACAATGTCATCACCAACAGCATGAGTTACAGAGGGCTGGAGGTTTGTGTCTGTCAATCTGTCTGTCTGTCTGTTTGTGTGTGTCTGTTTTTGACAGAGTTCCAGTCTGTTAGTTTTGACAATGTCATCACCAACAGCATGAGTTACAGAGGGCTGGAGGTTTGTGTCTGTCAATCTGTCTGTCTGTCTGTTTGTGTGTGTCTGTTTTTGACAGAGTTCCAGTCTGTTAGTTTTGACAATGTCATCACCAACAGCATGAGTTACAGAGGGCTGGAGGTTTGTGTCTGTCAATCTGTCTGTCTGTCTGTTTGTGTGTGTCTGTTTTTGACAGAGTTCCAGTCTGTTAGTTTTGACAATGTCATCACCAACAGCATGAGTTACAGAGGGCTGGAGGTTTGTGTCTGTCAATCTGTCTGTCTGTCTGTGTGTCTGTCTGTTTTTGACAATACCTGTCTGTTAGTTTTGACAATATCATCACCAACAGCATGAGCTACAGAGGGCTGGAGGTTTGTGTCTGTCAATCTGTCTGTCTGTGTGTCTGTCTGTTTTTGACAGTACCAGTCTGTTAGTTTTGACAATGTCATCACCAACAGCATGAGTTACAGAGGGCTGGAGGTTTGTGTCTGTCAATCTGTCTGTCTGTCTGTTTGTGTGTGTTTTTGACAGAGTTCCAGTCTGTTAGTTTTGACAATGTCATCACCAACACCATGAGTTACAGAGGACTGGAGATTTGTGTGTGCATCTGTCTGTCTGCATTTCTGTCTGTCTGTGACACAGTGTCAGCCCATCAATCCTGACAATAATGTCATCACCAACACCATATCCTCCGAAGACGGAGTATGGCTGCCTACGTGGCGGGGTAATAAAAAAAACGGTCACACACGTAATGTTCTCATCCCCAGCTGATGCATTTGCACCATAGTGTTCAAGTGCTTTAAATTGGCTGTTGGGATGATCCCTGGAGTCTTTTAGCCAGGGTACGCCAATGACCAACACCATGACCTACAGAGGACTAGAGGTTTGTTTCAGTCTGTGTGACAGAGTACCAACCTATCACTGTATCAGTCCTGACAAGGTTGTCGTCATTAACTATATAACCTACAGAGGAATGGTGGTGGTGGTGGTGTGTGTCTGTCTGTGTGTGTGTGTGTGTGACACTTTGTTGTACATTGATTTGTTTGTCTGTCTGTGCATCTTTGTATCTGTGTTTGAATTTATTTGAGCGAGTGTGTATATATGTCTACCTACCTCATTCTGATCCCCCTCTCTCTCTCTCTCTGTCCTCTCTCTCTCTCTCTCTCTGTCCTCTCTCTCTGTCTGTCTCTCTCTCTCTCTGTCCCTCTATCTCTCTCTCTCTCCCAGTCTCTCTGTCTGTCTCTCTCTTTCTCTCTGTGTCTCTCTCTGTCCTCTCTCTCTCTCTCTCTCTCTCTCTCTCTCTCTCTCTCTCTCTCTCTCTTTCTGTCCTCTCTCCCTCTCTCTCTGTCTGTCCTCTCTCCCTCTCTCTCTCTGTCTCTCTCTCTCTCTCTCTGTCCTCTCTCTCTCTCTCTCTCTCTCTCTCTCTCTCTCTCTCTCTCTCTCTCTCTCTCTCTCTCTCTCTTGTATTCTCTGCATGTTTTCTGTCTTTGTTTTCAATCATAGATTTCTTAGTCTTCGGGGGGGTGGGGGGGGGGGGGGGGGGGTGTAAACATGTCTGTCCAGGATGTATGTATGACAATATCGAAAACTATTTCATTTTGCTAGGTAAAACAATATGAAGTTCTTATGTATGTTGTATACAAACTTGTCATAATATCTTTTTTTTCATTATTGGTAATGTTGACTCATGTTTTCATGTCTTGTTATCCATGAAATTTGTTGTGGTGGTTATTGTTTTGATTGATTGATCGGTTGATTGATTGATTGTTGTCAGGGGTTCTGGGCAGCTATTACGCCTTTCAACTTCACAGCCATCGGAGCTCACCTGCCTATGGCTCCCGCCTTGATGGTGAGAGAGAGAGAGAGAGAGAGAGAGAGTCAAAGTAAACAAGAGGCAAAGCCTTCAAGGCTCACTCGAACATGAACATGTGGGGCAACAACAAAGATTGAGGGGGGTGTCTAAAGTACAAGATTGCCAATAAAATTTTAAAGTACAAATGAAACTATCGTTAATGGATACAACAACAACAAAAACACAAAAAGTGTCTGTGCCGTGAATCGGACCCGGAACCATTGGCATGAGAGACAGATGCTCTACCAATGAGCTGTCGAGGCTTTCAGTGTTGATGAGTTTCTTAACTCATGTTGCCAGTTGAATACTCTCTAACCCACTAATCTAAAATGTTATCTGTTTGTTATCTGTTTACAGTGTTGTTTTAAAGACCCCCCACGTCACGTGTCACATTCCCTCTTAAGCTTGGAAGATTTCTTAGATTTCTTGCCAGCTATAAGAAGGAAAACACGTGAAAACCGTGATTTTGACACGTGACGTGGCGGGTCTTTAGGTATTTCATTATTCAAATCATAATTGTTTGAAAGCTTGCATAGACAGATATAGCAGTGATAAACCGTGTCTATTACCATATATTTCAGGGTAATGTAAGTCTGTGGAAGCCATCGGACGCGGCGGTTCTCTCCAACTACGTAGCCTACCAGATCTTCAGGGAGGCGGGAGTCCCAGCCGGCGTGATCAACTTTGTGCCGTCGGACGGCCCCGTGTTCGGCGACACCGTGCTTGCCTCCCCTGATCTGTGTGGCATCAACTTCACCGGCAGTGTCAGGTGAGAGGGAGGGAGGGAGGGGGGGGGGGGGGGGGGACCCTCTTGGGAGTACCATGGGGTCTTTCGTACAGGTAGTTACCCATCTTCTGGAAGTTCTGTGATAGCAACTGCCTCTAATCTATCACTTCTTTTTTGTTTTGTTTTAAATCTTCTTTTTCTTCACATTTTCCAAATAAATTGAGAAAAAAACACCTCACTAACACATATCTTTTGTACAGGTTTATAGAGGTGTTTTTGTTATGTATACAAATATTTGGTGTCAAACTAGACACAAAAACAGGTAGACAGATGAACAAACACTGGGACAGACGCAGAGAGACGGTAGACAGACAGACACACACTCACACACATTAGCAGGAGGGGGCCAGAGAAGGTGTTATGTGTATCACAACATGTGGCATAATAATTCAATCTCATCGCTTCAAATATTTATCATGTATGACTCATTACAAATAATGACATAAACATTACACAATAGTGTAATTAATAATAACAATTATTAGTTAATGAACAATAAAATGTAAAAAATAATAATAATAATTATAATCACACTGCGAATCAAACAGTTAATAATGAAATGAACCCCTTCAATCCCCCTCCTCCCCCCCCCCCCCCCCCCCACTATCACTCTCTTTGACTCTTGTCTTTTCCCTTTGCTAACTGTCATCTACTATCTTTCTGCCTCACTGTTCCATTCTCCTGCCTTTTGTTCTAGAAACTCTTACAAAGATTTTCTTTCCAGCCGAAGACGGACATGCCGGGCCTAACTATTTCTTAAAGCGCATAGCGGCAGCATGACGCATCTACGCTCTTATGACACGAAACTGCCTGAGCGATTGATGTTGAAGAAGAAGAAGGGGGTTGTGGGGTAGAGTATGGGTGAGCAATGGGTTGCGGGAAGTGTTTGGCTGTAGCATAGACAAGAGCTATTTGGGTGTAGGATTTCGCTGGTTCATTTAATTGAGCTCTAAATGTATCGGATCAATCATTTAATCAATCAATCATGGGATACAAGTAAGCAATGGGTTGTGGGAAGTGTTTGGCTGTAGCATAGACAAGAGCTATTTGGGTGTAGGATTTCGCTGGTTCATTTAATTGAGCTCTATATGTATCGGATCAATCATTTAATCAATCAAACAAGTAAGCAGTGGGTTGTGGGAAGTGTATGGCTGTAGCACAGACTTTGATCTATCTGGCTCTAGGATATCACTGGTTCATTTAATTGAACTCTAGTCTTAATGAATCACAATCAACTTTTCCTGGTATACAAGGATTTCCTGTTTTTGAATTTTACCAGAAAAGGAATTTCCTTTTTTTTTTAATTTGTCAAACAAGATATTTGTGTCTACTGTATTTTTCAAACACTTTAAAATAAGCATTTGTATAAATTGTGGAAAAAGCAAACTGAAATACCTTCATAAGTCAATTTTTTCTTCAGCTGCAGGGGGACATTACCCCTAGACCCTGGCCTTTCATTTTTTTTCATTTTGTGTAGTTGCACCCATGATCGCATGTTCAAGGGTGAAAGTAATTCAGGAGTGCTCCTGAAATCAGGATTGAAAAAGCTGATAGAAAGAGTCTTCAGGATTGACCGCCATCTTGTCATCCGTAACCTCAGAAGCCTGATTTCAGGCAGTTCAATGCAGTTTCGGGCAGTCGGAAAAGGCTCTCTTATTTGCAACCTTGCTCTTGCACATTGGGGTTTGGCAAGAAAATTGAAGCAAAAGTTTGGATCACTTGCATTGCACCCATGGAGAAAGATGTACATACCTCCCAAGACCAAGTGGTTAGACTTGCCGCCATAATGGCTCCCCCCCCCCACCTGCGTGTGCATCTCGACCCTTCCAACGGAAGTGTTGCCATCTTAGTCAGATTTGTGTGTAAAGAGCATCGATCTGGCATTTTTCAAACAAAGTTACTGACTAAGATGGCGGTCTCCCATAATATGGCACGCTCCTTGTGGCCGGATATGACGACACGTGGGTACCAGCCATATGCTGCAACTCTGTTTTTATTTTCATGTACCGTATTTTGCGGACTATAAGGCGCACCCCCAAATTTTACCCCCCAAAATTGATTTTATTGTAGTTTCTTACTATATTATTAGTCACATTATAAAGGCACAGGCGTCTCAGTCTAGGAAAAAAAAGTATCACCTTATAGTGTCTTAGAATACGGTATTTGTTTCCCTGACGAAGGGAGTGCGACGCCCCCCCGAAAGCTCCGAGGTGAGCCTATGCTTTGGCTTAGCGAAATTGTTATAAAAATTCGTGTTATCTTGTTTTTGTTTGTTTGTTATTAACCCTTTTGCCGCCAGCCATTTTTCAGCCCCAAAATACAATTAAACTTACCTGGGTAGAGAAAAAAAAATCTGAAAATGTGGGAATTTCTCTATGACATGTATATCATTATAGGCCTATCCTTACCTCCTAATTTTAAGAAAATAGGGTCTTCGGATAACAGGCCCTGATTTGGTGCCTTTTAGTGACATGGGTGTTAAACCATTGTGGTGCATAAATGCGACATTGGCGGTGAAAGGGTTAAATGATTAGGTTTACTGCGTTTTCTTGATTTTGGACTCCTCCCGATGCCTTGGTTGCAGGACCTTCAAGTGGCTGTGGAAGCAGGTTGCAAACAACCTGGACATCTACAGGACCTACCCCCGACTGATCGGAGGTGAGAGATATCAGGCATCAGAATTGTCAGAGGATTAGAGGATTTCAGAGGAGTAAGAATTTCTGACAGAGGACTGGCTTCTCTTGTCACGGTTTTGCCTTTTTATTGAGTGTTATCCTTTTGAGTTAAATACCATTTTTAAAGAGATTTATCACTATATTAAGCCTTTTGGGTGATGTTGGGAACTCATTTCAATGTTGTCCCTCTTCAGTCTAAGGCCTAGATAGCCGTTTTGCCGCGGGTTTCAGAGGATTGGACTTCAAACTGTTCTGATGTTTGTATATATGTGTGATTGTTGCTGCGAACCATTTCTTATTTCATGGCGCTGTTTTCTTTACAAGTCACAGTAATTCATTGCGCCCCCCTCCCCCTCCAGAGGATATACATGTTGTGGTGGCACGTACGTAAAACATAAATAAAACTTCATCCACAAATCAACAGTTAAATCTGTGTGTTGCCATGCACAGAATGCAGTGGTAAAAACATGCACTTCATCAAAAAATCAAAAGCCAAATGTCTGTTAATGTGCGTCTTATTGGCACACCATGCAATCATTCGACGTTACCGTGCATTGTATATTTCGACATTAGACTACAGAGCTGATTCTAGAGCGCGGGATTGGTACAATCCCCCGAAAATCTGTTCCTTCCCGCGATAATCGAGTCTTAATGTGGGCCGACTCTCGCACATTTGCAGAACAGCCCGCTATTTTCACCGATCGCTGCGGGCATGGCGTTCGTCGTCTGCAAAACCTGTTGTCTAGGCTATACAAACTGATCAACCAATCAATTACGTTCATCTCATTCATCTTGAATACCGACGAGAACTTGCGAGAGTTTAAGCCGCCATATTGGATTTCTTCCAAAATGAAGCGCGTAGCCACGTTCCTTGATTTTGACTTTTGCGGAGGCAAAGTGGGAAAAAAGCAGTCTGTGCCACATGATGAGTCAGAGTGTGGAGAAGAGCTTGAAGAAACGGCGACTACATCCAAAAACTCAGAGAAGCAGCCCGATAACAGCGCCAGTGCAAGGGAACACCGGTTCCAAGACGACTGGCTGAAGAAGTGGCCATGGCTGTCCAAGATAGAGAGTGGCGGAATGCAGTGCAAAGTGTCCCCCCTTTTTTCATTCTTAGGGGGGGGATGCCCCCCCTTTTTCAAAATCCTAGAATCAGCTCTGAGACTACACAAATCTATTCAGCATTCATGTGAATATAGGTTTTCAGTCTTGCTGCACTTTTCCCACAGTGACGCATTACCGTAAATCTGTGTGCTGCTGTGCGCAGAATGTGGCGGAAAGAACATGCACTTCATCCACAAATCAGCGGACGTGCAGTCGGTGGTGAACGGAACCCTGCTGTCGGCCTTCGAGTTCAACGGCCAGAAGTGCTCCGCCTGCTCGCGCCTCTACGTCCCACAGTCCCTGTGGCCCAAGGTCAAGGACGGCCTGCTGTCCACCCTCAAGGACATCAAGGTCGGGTCGCCGCTGGAGAGGGAGAACCTGGTGACCGCCGTCATTGACGACAAGGTCAGACAACTACTGTGATTTCAAAGAGAAAAACAAACTGCTGTGATTTCCTGGCCCTGCAGTCATGAGTACGAATGAGACTTTATACTACCCCTTGCGAAAGGGCGATAATTTTAGGCCCAAACTGCCGATGCCCCCTGGAGACGAGTCAGGAGCAGATAGTTTTCTGTGGCTATATACTACTAGTTCCTGACAGGCAAGGGCGATAATCTTAAGTAGGTGGCGTTCGCATCTCAGGTGACGAGACAGGGGCAGATAATTTTCTGTATAAAGCCTCATTAGTCAGTCAACACGGGGAATAGTATGTAAATTAGACTAAACTCCCCAAGCCATTGGCTGTTTAGCCCAATTTACATACTAATCCCCGTTTTGAATGTCTGATACACACTCATGACTACAGGGCCGGGAGACCATTGTGATTTTCCTACCTTTTTTAAAACGTGCATCCCATCGGGTAACAGACATGTAACTAGCATGGGTGCTACTCTTTCATTTTTACACTGATTTCAGTATTTTTAATTTTACCAGAAACTGAACTTCAGGTTTTTTTTAAATTCATAAAAAAAACTAAAAAAATTGACCACAAGCGATTTGGGGTGTTTTGAACTTGGTGGTTCTATCTTGGAAGTTTACAAAGGCAATGTAATAATTTTGCAATATTGATCAGACTCAAACTGTCTCTGTCATTTTAACTGTCTGTCTGTCTCGTTATCTCTCTCTCTTAACTTGCCCCCCTGAATCGTCCGACGGGGCTCTGCTCCTGGACCCTGCCTGGACCCCTGCCTTTCAGTGTTTTTCATTTTGAGGAGTTGCACCCATAAACTAGCTTAATTACACAGGCTGAGACTTAATGCATACACAACAAAATATTCCAAGGATGTGAGCTGTATTTGTTTAAAACAGAATTTCTATCGAACATATATTCAATTGTTCTCAAATAAATATTCTACCAACAGATTTCAAAAATACTGAAATAAGAACTTTGCTGTTGGCCACTGCAACTAGGGTTATTAACACCCTTGACGGCAAGAGTTAAGCCCTTGTATGATCAGTATCCAAAAGGGCATTCACTCTTGCAAAAGGCAGCCGCTAAGTGGCCTCAAATAGGGTTATTGGCGAGAGATACCCTTGTTTGGTCAGTACTCAACCATCTTCCCACACCCACCAAGGGCATTCACTCTTGCAAAGGGTGTTCTTTGCAGTGGCCAATACGAAAAAGTTCATTCATTTTTGACCAACCTAGGACAAAACATTCTACATATTCCAGTGGGATACTTGTTATTATGGGTTTTCAATTGTATGCTAGTATTGATTTTTTTTTTTCTCTCTTCCAGTTATTGTTGTTGATTTTAATTTTGTTTGTGTAATATCACTGTAAAGTGAACACACGTTAAATACAAGATTCATTCATTCAGAACTATAAGATAAGACTACTGTAGACGTTCATCTGTTTTACTACTTTTAGGTTTGTCTTTTTTTTCTTTGTACAGAATTGGAGAACTGAGTTGTTTTTTGCCTTCACAGAGAAGTTTGTTGATTTTTGAGAAGTTTTGAATGGGTTTTAATTCAGTTTATTAGATAACAAGTATTGCAATATAAGAATGTTCCATCCAGTGTTGATGATATATCTGGATTGTCATTTCACTGATAAAAATACTAAGATTTAAAAAAAAAAAAGAATATTATTGTAGTTTGGCAATTTCTGTTTTCTGTCCTGCTGAATTGTGTTGAGGTTATAAGCAGATTTTGAGGACACTTTGTGAACATGATATCATGTTATAAATTATTATGGGTTTTTTTCCTATTTCTCTTCCACCATCCCTTATTCTCATTGCCCCACCCCCTCCACTCTCTCTCCTCTCTCACATGGTGTATTGTTAATATTTTAACCCTTTCACCGCCAAAGTCGCATTTTAGCACCACAGTGATTATAACACCTATGTCACTAAAAGGCATCAAATTGGGGTCTATTATCCAAAGAGCCTGTTGTCTTTGTTTTGGGAAGCAAGGATAGACCTTATTTTATATATGTCACAGAAGAATCCCCAATACTGGAGATGGATTTTGTTCTCTACCCAGGTAAATGTTATGGACATTTTTGGCTGAAATATGGCTGGCGGTGAAAACTGAAAGGGTTAACAACCTAGAAGGGTATTTTCAGGCTTCCTCTACCACCCCTCACCCCCGCCCTGGCCCCAACCCCTCTCTCTCTGTCCGTCGCTCGCTCCTTCCCTTTCTGGCTGCATGACACAGCAAGTTGTTAACACGTTGATGAGCTAGCAGCGTGCTTTCAGGCCTTCAGTCGCATCAAGGACTACCTGGACAAGGCCAAGTCGGATCCCTCCGTCACGATGGTGGCTGGGGGCAAATGTGACGACAGGTATTTTTCATAATGTAGAGCTTTTTTTAGCATATCGTCGGTGAAATTAAAAAACCTTGTATCTCGATTTTTGAGTTAGATACATAGCTTTCTAATTTTTCCTGTCACCTTCCACCAAAAGCTCGTATCTCTAACGACTTTCTATCTGGGGTAAATTAGGTTGTGATTCAGATCTAGTTAAGGACAAAAACCTTGTATCTTCGTTCTTTTCAAGTCTAATAAAAAAAAAATTAAGTGTTTTTATCTGAATTTAAACATACACAAGGTATGCAAAATGATCGAACAAAAAAAGAAAAAATAGATTGAAAACACAAGGTTGACTGAAAGGAGTTCGGTATTTTGCCTAGTTCTGTCAAAACAATCTTCAGAACAACAGAAATTACACTCACGCCGCTATCCGATGAAGCACTTTAAATTTATGCATCGTATGCATCAGAGAGCCCAGAAAAGTCGGAATTAAAAAACACAGAGTAGATTCTACAAGGAGTTTCGTCTCAAGTAGCCTATATCCGCCATGATTGTTATTGTCTTTGGCTGTGGAAACCGAAGCTGCAACGTCATATCATGATTCACCCCCCCCCCCTTTCTCTGTATGAATAATGTGTCGTCTGTTTCAGTGGCTTCATTCACGATTTTGGCCTGATGGTCGATCTCAATACTTACGATATGAATGGCATTCACAACTTAATTTAATTGGATTTCAGTCATATGCTAGGTGCAATGCATTTTAAGGCGCAGGGGTCTCCGTTGATGAAAAAAGTATTGCCTTGTAGCCTGTAAAATATGGTAATCTAATTTAATCATACTATACCAACACTCAAAACAACTGCATTAGCCTAATACAACCTGGAACCTTACCCTAGCACATAGCTAAAACGAAAGTGGCCCCAAGGGACTGCACCCATACCGCAGGGAGTAGCGGGAGTGACTCCCCTTACTTCCGGGTATGACGCGCACCCTTGGGGCACCGGATATGTCATTCTTAAATTTTCCAGCCTTTCTACCACACCTGGGCCTACCCTGCTCCGCCTTTTCTGACTCTTGTCTATCTGGTGGGTTCGTTCCGTGCATAGCTTTGTTCTATTCAGTTTCTTGGGAAGGCTGTTAGTCATCCTATCGATATTATTTCATTGTCATTTCTTGGTGTTCGTTTTAGTTGAAAAATTATTTCGTTCACTCTGTTGTTCGTTTTCGGGGTGGCGTCAGCCATTATGGCTTCTTGCACCCCTCGGTTTCAAAACACTCGGGCAAAGCAGTTTCTGCTTCGGTTGTTTTTCTGTTTCCAAGTCAGTTGACTCTTCTTCTCTCACTAGGGACCCTTTGGGCAGGTTCTCTTAATCTTCTACAAGAAGTTTTCGTCTAAATCCTCTCACAAATCCTACGTCTAACGTCCAGTCACAGTCCGTTTCGGTTACACCGGCCTAACCGGTTTCGGAGCCCATTCCAGTTTCTCTCCCTTCGGAGGTTTCTGCTCCTCCTTTTCCGTTGGACTCGCAGGCTTTGTACTACGTCACTTGGACTCTTCGGGTTTCAGGGTTCTCCCTTTCGCATCGACAGAATCTTCCTCCTATTTCGGTTCTATGATTAGGCCAGAGAGGGTGCCGCCAGTTGTCTCTTCTAACGTGAGACTGTCACTGGCGCAGCCCTCTCTCCTTCTTCTGTTCACAGGCTTGCCTCCAGGAGGCCCTTGTCCGCTAAGACCAGCGTCGACCTCAACAGGGATAGGCAATCCCTTTCCACCTCTGGTTTCCGTCCTGTGGGCTTGATGTTTACGGAACAGAGAGGCTCCCCTCCGGGGAGCTTGCCTAGTGACAGAGGTGACTCCTCTGTCACCAGACTGGCCAGTCTGTCAGGCAATCATCCGGTGGTACCTGGGAGGTACCTCCAGGATCGGGAACGGCCTGTTCCCTTTCCTGAG
Source organism: Phymorhynchus buccinoides (assembly GCA_017654935.2). Classification (NCBI taxonomy): domain Eukaryota; kingdom Metazoa; phylum Mollusca; class Gastropoda; order Neogastropoda; family Raphitomidae; genus Phymorhynchus; species Phymorhynchus buccinoides. The sequence continues at coordinate 34,555,122 of CM065698.1, read as the reverse complement.
TCCGGGCTCAAATCCTCCACTCAGTTCGAGGGAGAGGTTACCAGGACAGTCAAATCGGTCGGTGCGGGGCACCTTCAATACCGATAAGAGTCCATACCCCCCTCCCGGGGGATGGCTCTCCAGTGATCCTGGCACTGGCGCGGTTGGGGCCTCTTGGCAGTCCCACCGCAACCGGAAATTCGCTTCTCACGGTTGTGAGACGGTTTCCTCCGGTTCTCCCGGTGCTTACCCGGTTTCATCCGGTTTCTCCCGGTTGTCTCCCGGTTGCTTGGCCAACGCGGACAAACGGTGGTACCTGGGAGGTACCTCCAGGATCGGGAACGGCCTGTTCCCTTTCCTGAGTCCGGGCTCAAATCCTCCACTCAGTTCGAGGGAGAGGTTACCAGGACAGTCAAATCGGTCGGTGCGGGGCACCTTCAATACCGATAAGAGTCCATACCCCCCTCCCGGGGGATGGCTCTCCAGTGATCCTGGCACTGGCGCGGTTGGGGCCTCTTGGCAGTCCCACCGCAACCGGAAATTCGCTTCTCACGGTTGTGAGACGGTTTCCTCCGGTTCTCCCGGTGCTTACCCGGTTTCACCCGGTATTCATCCGGTTTCTCCCGGTTGTCTCCCGGTTGCTTGGCCAACGCGGACATACCGGGGGATGGCACGGTTGGAGCCTCTTGGCTTTCCCACCGCAACCGGTTATTTGCCTTTCCCGGTTGCGAGACCGTTTCCTCCGGTTCTCCCGGTGTTTACCCGGTAATCATCCGGTTGTCTCCCGGTTGCTTGGCCAACGCGGACATACCGGGAAAGGGTTCGCCTAGAACCGGAAAATTCCGATGATGAATTTCCGGTTCGTTCCTCCGGTTTGGGTCAACCGGGAATGTCCCGCTCGCACGGAGGACGCCACGTTCTCCCGGTTCCGGCCGGTGTTCAGTGATCCTCTCACTCCCTACCGGCAGAGCCCTCTGCCAGGCATGGCCTCCGGTGGTGTTTGACTCTTGGGCCGCCCTTATCAGAAGCTTCAACGGCCAGACCCCTCCAGGGAATTCTCTGAGTTTCAGTCCGACTTTGAGTCAGACATGGAACTGGACCCTCAGTCGGAGGTCCCTCACTCTCTCACTGAGTCCTCGGTTCAGAATCTTCTCAAGATTTTGTCTCGATCGTGCCCTTACGTGGTACCTGTGCGTTCCTCCCATCAGGAGTCCGCCACTGATCACGCGGTTGGCTCTCTTCTGCAGGCCAAGAGCTCCTTGACTCTCCAAGCCCCCTCCTTCCCGGAGGATTTGGTGGTTAAAGCGGAGTTCACGTTGAGGACCGGCAAGGTCCTTTCGTTGAAACAGATTGCTGAGGCTAATCTGGGGCGTTCTCAGCCGGCCTCGTCTCAGTTCGGTTCCTTTTTGGTACCTGGATTCAGACCTTTCGTCCCCCTACCGACGGAATACCTGCCCTTCCCCTCCGTCTCCAAACCTTCTGAGGAGGTGGAGTCCTTGGGGTCCTGCTGCTGTTCCTCCCGTCACGTTCAAGTCTCTCGAGGAATCTCTGTCTGGTTCTCTCAGGGCTTGTGGCATGGCCACCTCTCTCGTGCAAACCTTGGCGGAGTCTCTAGGCAATTCAGCCTCTGATTCACCGGCGGTTTTTCAGTTCTTTGATCAGGTGGATGAAGCTTCCGTTGGAGTCTCTCTAGCCCTTTTGGGCAATGTGCTACAGAGCCTCTCTGATGTCACGGCTGGTTTGAAGGTTCAAACCTGTGCCTTGACCCGGGATTCTTTCTGGCGCAGAACAGGTCTCTTTCGTCCAGGGAAGGAGCGTTTTGCGCTCTCTTCCCCTTCCGGAGTCGGGCTTGTTAGGGGAAGAATCGGTTCCCCCAGTTCTCGAGTCCTCTTCAAAGAGGAAGTCAGCTGATAGCCAGAAGGCTATCTATCGGGCCCTGTTGAACCAGCCCCGTCCCAACCATTTCGTCCGGGGTACTTCGCGTCCCGCTCTAGGAGTGTGGGATACTCCTCTAGGCCTCCTCCCCAGTTCAAGGCCTTGAGGCCCCCCTTCCCAGTCTTCTCGTGGCAACAGGAGGCCGAGCCTTCCAAGAAACGGCGATCCTGTCCGTTGGAGATCCTCCAGAGGAAGTGGAGGACCTTCTCTTGAAGGGCGCGGGCGCGAGTGAACGATCCCAGTCCGGGTTTCTATTCCCGACTTTTTCAACCGGTCCTGTCAACCGGTTTTATCAAAATTCCCGACCGTTTTCGGCCCATTCTGACTCTAATTGGCCGGCGATCTCTTAGGCCGTTTAAAGGGTTTTTTGTTCTTCTTCGGAGCTCCTTCCTCTGGCCTGGGTATACATAGGCCCTTGCAGAGAGAAGTCAGAGTGCGCACTCCTTCTTTCACGGTTTCAACCATGAGTTGTTCAACCTGTTGACTCGTTCGGCCGTTCCAGTCATCCTGTTTCGGACTGGTTCCGTCCCGATCTGGCTTTAACTGTCCGGCTAGCATGATCTTCCCTTCTCAGCCGTCAGATCACCGAACGGCACAGCTTTCAACCTAAAGTTGTTCCACGGGGTGATTTTTGCCTTCCTTCAGGCCCCCCCCCTTTTTGGTCTTCGGCGTCTCGTTCCGACCGTTTTTTATGGTTTAGGTCGAGGTGTGTCATCGTCACGTTTGCACACTGTTTCGCTTTTTGTCTACATGTTTTCCTTTTCGGTGGGGACTTTTCCGCGTCATCTGGTTCGATTTGACGTCATGCGATAGCAACTATGTTGCTGTTGCTGTCTGTTCCTACTTCATAGGCAGTTTTTTATTTTTATTTTACCTCCCTACCGATCGAATTGTCTCCGCTGGTTTTTCACCCAGTCAACGGGGGTCCCTTTCGTCGGTCTTAGCATGTAGAGTTGGTTACGAAGTGCAGTCGCACATTCGTACCGTGGTTTCTCAGTTTGCTAGGTCAGAGGCTGAATCTGCTGCTCTTGCGGATTTTCATCCTAGTACTAGCTGTCTCTATCCCGCCATCGGTCCTTTGCTTGCCCGACATTCTGAACTAGTCTTGTCCAGTTTGTTTTCTGACCCAGACTCGCCCCTTCGATCGATATTTTCCAGTTCGAAAGGGCGTAGCAGTGTGTAGTGGCCCGGTCCGGCCACTCATAGTCCGTAATGTATCAGGCCTTGGCTGCTCTAGGTGACTCGATGCGGAGTTTGTCTTCTTCAGTATGAGTTCCATGGCCTTAGGTGCTACCGTACCGCTAAGCTGTACGCCACCACTTCTCGCACTTCTTCCTGAAGTGCATGCCGTTGTATTCCTCCCCTCTGATGGCACTAATCCCCCGGGTGTTGAAGAAGTCCTTCGGGAGCACCCGGACTTGATTCTCGTCACACCAATGTGGCCCAGGAGCCATTGGTTCCCAGAGCTCCTCGACATGGCGCAAGACGGTCCTCTTCCGCTCAATCTCACTCCCGCCACTCTTCTTCAGTCAAGAAGCGGGGTCGGACACCCTTGCCCTTCAAGGCTAAACCTGGTCGCATTGCGGCTGTCCGACTAGGCCTTCGCTCTCAGGGGTTTTCCACGCGCACCGTGGATCTGTTGGCCGCCTCTCGGCGTAAGTCTACAAACGATCTGTATGATCTTCGCCGGGCCACCTGGTTTGCGTTTTGTCAGGAGAGAAAGTTTGACCCGCTTCGTCCCTCAACGGTTCAGTTCGTGGAGTTCCTCTCTCACTTGCTTAGAACTAGGAACTCTTCCTCTCAAACCTTGTCAGGTTATAGGGCGGTCTTGATTAGCACGATCTCGTTGTCTTTAGGTTCCAAGTTTACGGGGAATCTCTCGGCTTTGCCAGTTTCTCACTTCCTGGACGCTGTGCGCCTCCAAGCCCCGTCCAGAACGGTCCAGTGTCCTCAGTGGGACATCTTTTTGGTTCTGGTTTTTCTCTGGGTCAAATTTGAACCCCTGGAGTCGTTGTCTCTTAAGCTTCTGACTCTCAAGACAGTTTTTTCTCATTTCTTTCGCCACTCCCGTCGCCTCAGTGGTTTGCATGCTCTGAGAGGTCTCACCAAGGATGTCAGTTCGAGGAGGACTTCTCGTCTGTCTCCCTTTCTTTTCTCCCGGAGTTCCGTGCAAGAACCAGTCTGGTTATGTTTCCTCTCCCTTGGCCTCTTTTTCGAGTCTTCGCTCCGTTCTGGGTCCTGATGATCGTGATTTCTTCCTCTGCCCCGTTAGGGCTCTTCGTTCTTCTGGCTCGTACCAAGTCCTTCAGAAGGGCTAAACGTCGCCTGTTCGTCTCCTTTAATCCCAAGTACTGCAGCGATGTGGCTAAGGGTACTGTGTCCCGTTGGTTCCTCGACCTCATTAAGTTGGCCTATGCCCGCTCGCTGGTTAGGTTACCTGATAACCCCATTCGCGCCCACGAGTTGCGGGCCATCAGCTCTTCCCTGGCGGTAGTCAAGGGTGTCCCTCTTGTGAAGGTTATGGCCTCAGCGTTCTGGTAGTCGCAGAACACCTTTCTTCAGTTTTACCTGAGGGATATCTCTGCTCAGGGCGAAGACGACTCCTTTTCCATCTAGAAGGTGGTCGTTTCGCAGGTCCCGGTCTCCTTGTAGTGTGAGTTCCGGTGTTTTTTGTGCCTCTGTTTTTTCTCTGTGTTCTTTGGTATATCATTGACATGACTGTTTGGGGGTATTTATTTGCATATTTTCAGGGATGTTGTACATCTTTCGGGGGATTCTCTTAGGAGTGTTTCCCCTCTTTTACTGGTATGCTTTTGGGGTTGTTGGTGTGTCAGTTGGGGCACGCATCACCCTCCACCACGGTGGTAATCTGCAGTTGTTTTGAGTGTTGGTATAGTATGATTAAATTAGATTGGTGGATTTTGATTAATCCTACTATCTATTTAATTTAATACTTACCAACACTCAAAACAAAAAATGTTCCCTCCCAGCCTCCCTCCTGATGCGGGGCTGTAAAATTACACGAATGACATATCCGGTGCCCCAAGGGTGCGCGTCATACCCGGAAGTAAGGGGAGTCACTCCCGCTACTCCCTGCGGTATGGGTGCAGTCCCTTGGGGCCACTTTCGTTTTAGCTATGTGCTAGGGTAAGGTTCCAGGTTGTATTAGGCTAATGCAGTTGTTTTGAGTGTTGGTAAGTATTAAATTAAATAGATAGTAGGATTAATCAAAATCCACCATTTTGTGAGTGTATTTTGAAACCTGTACCGGTCATTGCCAGTTTGAGACTTTTTTTTTCTTTCAATGGCGTAACGCTTTTAAAATGTGATGTCATTGATTGATTGATTGATTAACAGAATGAATGAACGAATGAACCCTGTTGATGAATGAACAGACTGTTCACTTTGAACAGACTCTACCATCATACCTCTCAAGTGCTCTCCACACTTACACTCCTTCTCGCTCACTCTGATCTTCCCATGCCAAACTGTTGAAAGTTCCTAAAGTGAATTTAAAGTCTTTTGGACAGCACAGTTTTAGTTTTTGCGCCCCCACTGTCTGGAACTCCTTGCCTGTAACACCTCCGTCACCACTCAGCTCTTCCCGCTTTCAAAACCCAACTCAAAACTCATCTGTTTCAAAGAGCTTTCTCTCTGTAACTTTCACGTAAGTTAGATGATAGCCGAATGAATGTGTAGAATGATAGTGTATGTTAGCCCAATTGCGGGTGAATCAGTGAATGTGAGCGCCTTGAGTTTAATTCTAAAGAAAGGCGCTATGTAAATGCTATGTACATGTATTATTATTATGAATATTTCACATGTATTTATTTTGCAGCAAAGGCTACTTTGTGGAACCCACCATCATGGAGACTTCAGACCCTAACAACAGGTTGATGAAGGAGGTGAGAGGTCTTCATTTCATTTCAATAGGAATTGTTCTGCCTAATTCAATCGGACAAACAGGGGAAGTCACTCTACTATCAGCTCTCATAGCCTATCGACTCGTGTGTTTGAGCAGACATACAACACTTAGAACACTGCGTCATTCTAAAAATTGGTCATTCATATTTTTACATCGCATTTTGCGAGTTTTATTAGTTTGTGGTCACTGGCCACCCCTAATTTTTATAAAACAATTTTTTGCAAGTTGCTGACTCGCATCCTGTGGTTTCAAGCTTCGACGCCATTGTTGCTATGGTATTTGACCGAGTAATGGAGGTAAACAACTCTAATTTTCACAAAGTACTCTCCCCTAGGTTGTTTTTTTTACTGAAAATCGTCTAGTTCACGTGATATATCATAATGTTACACCATGCACGCAACGCATTATGTCCAGAGGTCTTTTGTTTTATTTCAACTTCTTTTGGCAAACATGTAATACCATAATGTTACCCCATGCATGCAACGCATTATGTCAGTTTTTTTATTATTGTATTTTAACTTCTTTTGGCAAACATGTAATACCATAATATTACACACACATAAAATACAAAAAAATACCGTAATGTTACACCGTACACAAAACGCAGTGAAATATGACACCAAAGTGTCTGTTTTTTCCTGACCTTTCTTCAGGATCTGTCTTCAAATGGACAATAGTTAAGTGAAAAGATTCTTGATATAAGAATAACATGACATGTGGGCATGTTGCTGGGGAAAAAACAACAAGAGAAAGCAACGAAAAAATATGTCTGCATTCACTGCATAAACAGTGCTCTTGGCACCATCCAAAATAGGTTGGGTTTTTTCTTCAGATTTATTTTTGGAACTGTTCCTTTTTTTACGAAGTCTGTAATTCATGTGGACATGTTGAAGGGCCTGCTACACTACAAAAGCAAAATACTACTTGTGGCGGTGCCATAGCGATGAGGTTTAACCGAGGCGTGGTCACCGCTACAGCTATCTGTATTAATTATTAAAAAATCGGGACTTTACTGGTTTCGTACTGCCTCCGGGCATTGCCTCCAGTATTGTTCCAACCATATTTGTATTTACAAATGTCCCATATGTGTCTGATTCAGACCAAGAGGACGTAAAACTCCATTTTCTCTCTCTCTCCTGCTACACTACAGACGATTCACTGTCAATGTGATGCGATTGTGACGATGCGAGTCATGATTCACGTGAATCCCCACGGGGAACCTCCTACTTCGAGAGACTTGCTCTTTGACAAAACACTGAGCTGTACCGAGACTTTCCATTACCGGAGAAAATCATTTATTATTCTGCTCTCCCTTTACTGTTGGCCCCACTTAACCTTTACCGTGCTTCATGGGTCGTTCAAGACCCAGAGACGCACAAATGACTTAATATCTCAGGAACTATTGGGACTATGATAATAAAATGTTAGGTTTTTTTTAAAAACATAGTTTGGCATATGTCAGCAAATTTTGGTGCCAATACAGTAAAAACTAACGTAATTTTAACATACTTCTCCAATGTAACACGGGTCAGGGTCAGGGAGGACCCATACTTTAAAGAGCATTGAGTATGGGTCATGGGAGACCCGCGCCATCTGGAGAAGTATAAACACATGGTGACTCTTTGACGAGTATGGGTCCTGGAGAACCCGCATCATCTGGAGAGGGATAAATACTGTTAAAATGCGTGTAAAAAATCTGTGGGTACGAGGAGACCCGCATCATCTGGAGAAGTATAAACACATGGTGACTCTTTGACGAGTATGGGTCCTGGAGAACCCGCATCATCTGGAGAGGGATAAATACTGTTAAAATGCGTGTAAAAAATCTGTGGGTACGAGGAGACCCGCATCATCTGGAGAAGTATAAACACATGGTGACTCTTTGACGAGTATGGGTCCTGGAGAACCCACATCATCTGGAGAGGGATAAATACTGTTAAAATGCGTGAAAAAATCTGTAGGTACGAGGAGACCCGCATCATCTGGAGAAGTATAAACACATGGTGACTCTTTGACGAGTATGGGTCCTGGAGAACCCGCATCATCTGGAGAGGGATAAATACTGTTAAAATGCGTGAAAAAATCTGTGGGTACGAGGAGACCCGCATCATCTGGAGAAGTATAATCACAAGCAACATCTGGTAACGGTTAAGGGGCCGACCCGGCCCACTGCATACCATTCAATCCAAATGTGATCCGACTGTGACGATGTCTGTGAGTCAAGATTCGCCTAAAATACTTCCGTCTAAAAAATAATTTACCATTTTCGTTCACTGTGCTCCCGTAGACCCCAATATACCGTAATTTACGGCCTATTAGGCGCAACTTTTTTTTTTTTTTTACTGAACTTTGACCCCTGCGCCCAATCCGGCGCATGCGCCCTTTCTATACTCTAAACAGAAAAAAGTAAGGGGGTCGAGAGTTAAAATCAACAACTCACCATGCTCTGGTAGCTTCCACAGCAAACCGACAACAGTTCACTCACATTGCATTAAAATATAGTTATATAGTTAGGCTTCCACTTCCGTCACTGGCCCTGTAATGATGTTACTTTCGCTGATCGTTTCGTTCTTCCTTTTGTTGATTTCTTTGGTTTCTTTGCGCCTTATCGGGTGTATGCGCCCTATCTTTGTTCAAATTACGATTTTTTATAAAAAGCAGGGGGTGCGCCTTATGCGCTGTGTCGCCTTATGGGCCGTAAATTACGGTACACGAATCAAGTAAAATGTCTAGATACGAAAGTACAGATATTTCATGAGATTCGTGTACGGGGGGGGCTACAAATACAGTGAACAAAACTTTCGTCAGATTCGTTTAGACAGTGGAATTTCATGAGAATCATGCGTTGTCCCGCGTGTCCATGCACTTAGCACACGTTAAGCCCAGTGGCAACGAAAAAGTTGCCATTTGGTCAACATTTACCACCCCCTTCCTTACTCATCAGTCACACAAAAGTCACATGCAAATAAAATTTATAAAATGGGTGGCTCGCCTCTGGCTGTGATGCGCTCTCCAGGTGGGAGCAACCCGAATTTCACAGACGCCTCTGTGACTATAAAGTACCAAAAAACAATCAGACTGCAACATCACTGGAACATACAACAAACCAACAACTACACGACAAGTGTAAAGTCGCGTTATTTTATTCACAAGAGGTCAAACAAAACTACTGGATATTTCGGTGAATGCGCAACAAAAAACTGAAACAGACGTCAACGTCAACGTCCTTTTGCTTATTTGCTGTTTGCTGTTTTCTTTTTTCTTTTTTTTTTGCTGTCCCATCTTCTGGGCTGTACAGTGGCGTTGCTCCCACTCCGCTCGTTCCGAATCCCAATTCGCAGCTTGCTGTTTTCTTGTTTGTCTATGTTGATAAAGGCGCATTCGCCGAAATATCCAGTAGTTTTGTTTTGTCTCTTGTGAATAAAATAACGTCACTTTACACTTGTGTAGTTGTTTGTTTGTTGTATAAAGTATCAAATAATAAAATACTCTCCAAATGTCACAATCGGATCGCATTTGGATTGAATCATATCCAGTGAGTCGGGCCCTTCTACTCACGAAAACAAACCCACAATACTGACGCAGTGTTCATTCCTCTCTCTCCAGGAAATCTTCGGCCCGGTGTTGACGGTCTACCCCTACCCAGACGACCAGTACTTGCAGATGGCAGAGCTGGCCAACGACACGTCTCCGTTCGGCCTGACGGGCGCCATCTATGTGCAGGACCCGGCGGTGCGGGAAGAGTTGTGCGACCTGTTCCGCGACGCGGCGGGCAATTTCTACATCAACGACAAGAGCACTGGCTCCGTTGTGGGCCAGCAGCCTTTTGGAGGGGCGAGGCTTTCTGGTGAGTTCACAATAAACAGGGCTGCACTTTTTCTTTTTTTCCTGGCGCGCACCGGAGATGCGGGTTTCGAGTGGCCAAAGACGTGGCTTCCGGTGTTTGGAGTGCCCATAAAAGTGGCTTGCAGTTTTTTGAGTGCCCCAAAATGTGGCTTGCAGGTGGTTTTTGAGTGCCCCAAAATGTGGCTTGCAGTTTTTTGAGTGCCCCAAAATGTGGCTTCCAGTTTGTTGAGTGCCTCAAAACTGGTTTCCAGTTTTGGGAGTGCCTCAAATCTGGCTTCCGTTTTTTGGAGTGCCCCAAAATGTGGCTTCCGTTTATTTGAGTGCCCCCAAATGTGGCTTCCATTTATTTGAGTGCACCAAAATGTGGCTTCCCATTTTGGGAATGCCCATAAATGTGGCTTGCAGTTTTTGGAGTGCCCCAAAAATGTGGCTTCCGGTTTTTGGAGTGCCCCAAAATGTGGCTTCCGGTTTTTGGAGTGCCCCCAAAATGTGGCTTCCGGCTTTGGGAGTATATTGGGGTGAAAAGTCTGACACGAATTCCGGGATGAGGGACTTGGGGAGAATGGCGATTGTGGACGTAAACCGTAAGTGTGAATTTTGTAATCGGATGAGCTTATTTGGAAGTTAAAAAAAATCGCTGACGTGAGTTTGTTGCAGAGCTTGCAAGTTTGTTTCAAAGTTTTGATGCAAGTGTATTCTAAAACGAAATGAGGACATCGGGTGAAAACCAGAAGGCCTTCTTTTCTTTGTTTCTTTTTGTGATACTGATAGCGTCTTCTGGCTTTCACATGGCGAAATTGTCTCGTACGATGTTGCAGGAACCAACGACAAGGCTGGGGGTCCCCACTACCTGACCAAGTTCATATCCCAGCAGGCCACCAAGGAGAGGTCGAAGCCCATGACCTCCTGGAAGTACCCCTCCATGAGCAAAGAGTGAATTCAGGGGCGTATAACTCCTTGCCGCCTTTCTTTTGCAAAACGCCCCCTTCCTAGTGTAGAGTGTAGCAGGGGGGATTTGTTTTTTAGTCGTTTTCTTGCGTATGCTTGTTTTATGATCAAAGAGTGAACAGGGAAGGGAGATTATCAGTCAGCATTGTAAGGATTAAAAATCTGTGTGTGTGTCTGTGTGTGTGTGTGTGTGATTTTAAATCCATTGCTCATTTTATTGCCTGCACCAGTTTGGAGAGAGTGAAAAACTTGTTTAGTTTGAATAAGATTTGATCTGATTTCAGTCATCATGGGTTGTAATGGTAATTATGATTAATGATTGATAATATTGTGAAGATGAAAAATGTAATAATCTTCAGTATACTCCCTCGACGTAACTTGCATTCAGTGAGAATGCTTCCTTGTTTTAAGCTTCACTCACACTTGTACACATTCAAACTTGCATGCATACACACACACACGCACACACACACACATGTGTACGCGGAAAACACACACACACTATGTATACTAGTTAAATAACAGCAACATTAAAAAGAAGTACCATATTTTACGGACTACGCACCCCCACCCACCCCACACACACACCCCAAGTTTTACACAAAATTAGATGATGTTATTATAGCTTCTTACTGTATTATCAGTCACATAAGGCGCAGGGGTCTCAGTCTAGGAAAAACAAGTATCGCCTTATAGTCCGTAAAATACGGTAAAATAGCACAACCTGTGTAAATTAATTCAACCTTATTCTCCCATCAGTTTTTTGGTTTGAAGCTCAGAAAGTTGTATTCCACCACAAAGTGGCCTTGGCTCAAAACCTGTTACATATATCAGCGTTTGCACGTCTTGTCTTAACAGGCATCAGAATTGTCTAAAGTCCAATCCTATGAAAACAGTGGCACAAGGGCCACCAAGGCCCCAGACTGTGAAGGGACAACACTGAAATCAGTTCCCAACATGACCGAAAAGGCACGATAATGCAGTGAGATATCACTTTTATATCATATTTAGCAGAAAAGATTACACTCCGTAGAAAGGCAAATCCTTGGACAGCAAAAGCCAATCCTCTGTCAGAAATTCTCAATCCTCTGAAATTTGCAGATCCTCTGATAATTCTGATGCCTGCTTACTATGCTCAATGTATTTCATGCTTTAAAAAAACAAAACTATTATTATTATTTTGTATGATAGGGGTTATCTGGTAAAAACTGATTATCTGAACAAGAATAATGTAGGCAGAAGATGAGCATTTTTTGGATAAACAGTTTTTACATGCAACCCTCTGTTGTTGTCACCCCCCCCCCCCCACTCCCTCCCCTGTGTCCTAGCTTCTTTTCTTTTTTCCCTTTTAGATGACCTTTGCACCCAGAGGAAATACCCTTGTGAAATTATTGTAATCGGTTTATTGTCTCATTGCAGTTTAGTATGTTTGGTGGGGGTTTTGTTTGTTCCTGTGGTTTGCTATTTGTTCAGTTCTAAGTATATTGACTTTCATATTTGAAAAAAAAAAAGGATTTTCAAAATATAGCAGAACATAATAAAGAAAAAACAAGTGAAAATAATTGTGGTATTAATTTATTAATAACCTATATATATTATGCAGGTAGTTGCATAAGCTCATATGAAACACTTCTTGTTATGTTACTTGGCTTTAGTTTATCCACATTCGACTTTTTTAATAAATGACTTTTTTGTTCATTATGTAATCGAATATTAAAGTTTTAAAAAGGTGTCGTGTACATTTTTGTATTTTTTGGGGGGAGGGGAGGGTGGGGAGTGAGTATACTGTACATATTTTTGCTTTACAACAGAGATTATAACATTTGTGATATTTTTAATATTTCATCTGAAAATGTGCAAGTCATGCGCATGATTTGCTTATATTACAGGAACAGGAACATGATTACCCTTTTTCTATTGTTACAAAATTTTTTATAGTTAAATGGAAACCTGCTTAAACCCGATTTAGCAAGTTATTAACCCCTTCAGGACTTCACTGCCTCAGGTAAACTCCATTACTGGCCTGGGGCTGCCTTCAAAAAACATTTATAACAAATAAGAAGCGCAACAAAACTCACACTGTCAATGATTCTGTTTTGACAACATTGATCCAAGTTTATTTTTCACTATGTCATCGTGATTACTTGCATTAAAATCGGAATCATTAGTCTCCTAATTACTGTCACTGTTAATGAAAACATTTGAGTATTGTCTGAGGCTCGTGTAGGGCCGTGTTTAAAAAAAATACATTTTACACATTAAAAATGAAGATAGAAGTACCAAACATAAGTAAGCCGAAAGCTGGAACAGTGATGAGGGGATTTAACTCGAAAAACATTGATTGGAGAAAAAAACACCCATTGATTTAGACAGGTTTTAGACTAAAAGATCGCTGTTCCGAGTCGGAATACTCTGAATTAGGCCCTGACTAGCGTTCTCCTGTTCCGAGAATACTCGTAAGTAGGCCCTGACTAGCGTTCTCCTGTTCCGAGTATACTCGTAATTTGTCCGGAATGAGTTAAGTACTAGAATGATCATATTGAGGGGAACCCTAATTCTTCAATAGTATGAAATGATAAGTACAATCTGGTAATCATTCTTTTTTGGTTTAAGCTGGAGCATACAGAGGATTTTAATTCCACCGTAACGTATTGCTGTTAAGAAGAGAACGAGGAAAACAAAAACAAAATTACTCTTAATGCGTTTGTTCATCAACTCCTGTGGATAATTTTCAGTTTGGATTCCAGCAATAATACGGAGAGTTTTTAATTATTAATTTTTAGACCAAAAAAAGAGAGAGAATGAGAAAGACTTGTATTATATAGTTGTAAGCTGTTTCACAAACTCGAAAAGAAATTCATAGTTTAATCAGTGATATTGTAAAGATCATGTATGGTCTATTGATTGATTGGTTTTTTGGTTAATGCAACTATCCTAAATATCCGCTGAAAATGAATCTTTGGACTGTTTTGTTTACTTGCTACAGTTTTAAAGAACCATGAAAAAAAAGCTAACTTAGTGGAGTACTCTTAACACAAAACTGGATAACTTGACATGTTGGTCAATGCACAAAACTCTGTTTGAACAGAAGGCAAACCCCTCCTTATTTTTACTTAATGCTTAAAACAAAATACTGGGTAACGCACACACAGAGTGTAGAGTGGCACAGTGGTAGCGCGTTCGCTTCGTGTCAAGTAAACCCGAGTTCGAACCTGGGTACAGGGGATTTTTTCCTCTCATTCTGCACTAGGCCTTAACGGTCTGAACGTGGAGTCTTTCGGATGAGACGATAAACCGAGGTCCCGTGTGCCCATGCACTTAGCATACGTTAAACCCAGTGGCAACGAAAAAGTTGTCATTTGGTAAAAAATTTACCCCCCCCCCCCCCCCCCCCCCCCCCCCCCCCCCCCCCCCTCATCAGTGACAAAAATCGCATGCAAAATAAATAAAATAAATAAAAATTGGGTGGCGCGCTCTCCAGGTGGGAGCAACCCGAATTTCACAGAGACGCCTCTGTGACTATAAAGTACCTAATACCTAATACCTAATACCTAACAAATAGTAAAAGTGCTGTGATGTAAACAAAATCTTTGTCTCCTGAATTTGTGTTAAGTGTACTCCACTGCTTCGGTTTTTTGCTTTTGTTTTTTTTAGATACCAATGTGCCATTTTGTTCCTGCGTTCATTTTAAGAGTCGTGTCAAATTTATTTGTTTCGTAACATGAAGTTGTGGATGCTTTGCTGTCTCAGTTTATCATGTTTCAAGGAATTTTAAAGGACTTTTCATCAGAACTAAACGGACAATTACAAATGTTGACCTTTTTGATTTGGTATTTTGTCTGTTTACCGTATTGTACGGACTATAAGGCGCTACTTTTTTTCTCCCAAACTCCTGTGCCTTATAATGTGACCAGTAAAATTGTAAGAAACTATAGTAACAAAATCAGAATTTTGTGTAGAATTTGGGGTGTTCGCCGTATAATCAGGTGCGTCTTATAGTCGGTAAAATACGGTATTTATTGTTTTTCTCCTCAAGATGATTTTCAAGTGAGTGCGTCTTGGCCATAATACTTTCTTCATTCACATCACTTTTTGTGAAAAGAAAAACATTTTATTTAGATTAGATGTTCTTACCTACAAAGGAAAATAATGGAATCTGAATACTTTTTTTTTTTTTTTTTGAAAAACAACCACCACATATTTTGTTCTCTCTGGATATTATCAAAGAAGATCTGATAGAATCAGATCTGATGGTATTTTATCAAATCAAACTATAAAAAAATCTTTCTAAAAAGTTAATGAATGTTACACTTTTACCTTCATAAAGGGAAAGTATGCCTGATGTTTTAAACGTTGAAATTTATTGTTTCTATGAAGGTTGTGTTCTGACCATTATGGAATCTAAATATACTTTAATTTGTTTTAGATACATACCCCCCCCCCCCCCCCCCCACATGTTTTGTTCGCTCTGGATATTATCAAAGATCTGATAGAATATGATCTGAACGAAAAAAAACAAAGAGAAAGAGAGAGACAGGTGTGGGGGGGGGGGGGGGGGGGGGGGGGGGGGGGGGTAGGAGAGAAAGATAGACAGAGTGAGAGAGGGAGGGAGAGACAGAACGAGAGGGGAGAGAAACAGAGGGGGAGAGAGAGGGTGGGGTGGGGGTGGGGGGTAAAGAAACGGAGAAGAGGGACAGTACGGGATGACGAAGATTACGTCTTTTCATTAATTATTTTCTTTTACTTTACCGTCATCAGATTATCACATCATATAGTTAGTATGCGTCATCCATTCACTGCCGTCATTGTTAAGTTTAGTGTGTTGTCACCTCGTCAAAGTCTTTTTAAAGACGAAAATTTGGTTTTATTCGCCGTGTGTAGTGTTTATTTCACCTTCATGTGCTTGTGTGAGTGTAGCGTTTTGATGTTTTTTAGTTCAATTATAGAATATGATCTGATGGCATTTTGTCAAATCAAACTTTAAAAACTCTCTTTCTAAAAAGTTAAAGAATGTTACGCTTTTATCTTCATAAAGGGAGAGTATGCCTGATGTTTTAAACGTTGTTGAAATTTATTGTTTCCTGAAATCAAACCATTTAATGTTCATTTGCAACACAGTGCATAATAAGGAGGGTACGTTAATCTTGTATATTTTATTTGCTATTTTATTTTAGTGATCTGTGTTCTTGATCAGAAATCTGTAAAGTACATTTTGATTTTATGGAAACCCTCTGTGATCCAAATAATTATTGCATATACTTAATGCAGCTGCAAACAAACAAACAAACAAAAATTCTAGCTGAATAGGGTTTGGTTTTGAATTTGTGTGATTTTCTTTATGTTGACCAAAAATTAAAAAAATTTGGTTTATTATTTTTTGATTTTTTGATTTTTGATTTTTTGTTTCATTTGTGATTTTTGGTTTATTTTGCTTTGTGAGTAAAGCATTTTATGTTGAAAAGAAATCTACACTAACAAGAAACTAAAAACGTTTTATGGTTTCTGAGAAAGAAAAAGAAAAGAAAAAAAAAATTGATTGATTGTTGTCCTCATATGCAAGTATCTTAAAAGTTGACTAAGAGAAAAATGGAATTTTAAAATCAACAGGCATGCTCCACTCTGTTTTGTGTCTCATGTGTTATGTTTTACTTAAAAACGAATCTCTTCCACTTGGTTTTGAAGCTATTTTCAGTGGTTAAAACTTGTTTGAATGCGTTTACCATTTTATCTTCTCTCTCTCTTCCTAAACGTTTTACATACTTTCCCCCATCGTATTCATACTACAGCTTCTACAGGGTTCATAAGTGCCTTACCAGTCCTTATAAGTCTTGACCAATTGAAATCTCCAAGTAAGGCCTTACAAGTGCTTACATTCACTTCAAGGTCCTTACAAGTTCTGACAGCTGCCAAAAACTGCCCTGCGCAGCAAGACCATACTCAAAATAGATCGCAGAAGCAGCACTTTTACACTTGAGAAACATCGCTCAGCACCTACTCCACCTTACCCCCCTCCCCCATCTTCCCGTTTCAACTGAACATTTAGCAGACGAACGATGCACCGCAAGAGAAATTGGACTGAAATCTCATTCTTTATCCTGGTGTCGTTTTGCGAGAAAACGCGTATATCTGTGTCAGCCATAGTTTTTGTATCTGCTTTGACATTGTTCATAATGCTGGGAAAGTGTTCCTTTCAAGATCGTCGGCTAAAGGATGGACATTATCCTTAGGCCTACAGGTCCTTACAAGGTCCTTACTTGGGGATAGCTGGGAACCCTGTTCTATCTTTTATCGTTAATAAAAAGTTATTAGAAACTAGGTGGAAGGGAGAAAATTGTGGAAAGTAATTTCAATTGTTTTGGTTTTTCATTTGTGAACTTTCAATCAAAGTGAAACCAGTCATTGTTTTCTTTTATAGAAGAAAAATGGTGTTTTACGTCCTCTCGGTCATAGACACATATGGGACATTCGTAAATACAAAGATGGTGGGAACAATACTGGCTGCAATGCCCGGAGGCAGTGCAACACCAGTGAAGTCGCGAGTTTTTAACAATATAGATATGTGTAGCGGTAACCACGCCTCGGTTAAACCTCATCGGCTATGGTACCGCCGCAACGATGATAACACATCAGGTTTTCTTTTATAAATTATGCTAATAGATTTTATATATGCATGGGTACAACTTTTCCTGGTATACAAGGATTTCCTGTATTTTAATTTTACCAGAAAAGGAATGTCCTTTTTTTAAATTTGTCAAACAAGATCTTTGTGTGTCTACTGTATATTTCAAACACTTTAAAATAAGCATTTGTATAAGTTATGGAAAAAGCAAACTAAAATACTTTCAAATAATTCTTTTTTTTCTTCAGCTGCAGGGGGACATTACCCCTAGACCCCGGCCTTTCAGGGTTTTTTTATTTTTGTGTTGCGTGCATGATATGTGAGTGAGAAGGAAATAAAACATGCTGGGATTTGTATAGAAATGTTAAAGACCCCCCACGTCACGTGTCACATTCCCTCTTATGCTTGGAACCTTTCTTAAGATTTCTTACTTCCTACAAGAGGGAAAACACGTGCAAACCGTGATGTTGACACGTCATGTGGTGGGTCTTTAAGATGCTTAGAAACAAAATGGTAAGTAGGGTAGGAGAAATGGTGAGTAGGGTAGTATAGTTATCTCGACATTGGTCATGAGCATCTGAGTGATTTTATGATGAAAACAAAGTTACTGTTAAGCATGTAAGCTTTGTGATTAGTTAGTGCTTGATTTATCTGATGTATACCTTTTTTATGCTGGAGTATATGTCAACAGATTACAAAGCTTAAAGATGTCAGCTCTTCGATATTAGTCCTTGATTTGTTGGTGAGTTACAAAACATACTTGGTAGGCTTAATGATGGTAAGTAGGTGTTGGCATAGTTATTTCTAAACAAAATGATTGTTCATTTAAAATATGAGCATGTCTGTGTATGGCATTAAAGAGAGGCCTAAAAGCTGTAAATAGATGGTAGCATTTACTGTTATTAATGTCCATGTGCATCTCGGTGCCTTTTTGCTCTAAGCTGGGTTCAGAAGACAATCATATATTACAGTCTTGGAACTGCTTGCATTCATCGTAGTATCATTTCATGATATTTAGATTCAGAGGACAGTCATGGTATCTATGGTCATAGGAAAACTAGGATTTATGTTGGTATTATAATATACCATTCGGGTTCATGGGTTCATCATTTTCGTGGTACTGATATGTTTTGGAAAGCCCGTGATCGAGGAGAGCAAAATGTGTGAGAATATTGCCATTAATATTTAATTTTTTGCTATGTAACCTTTCCTTCCTTTTTTTTCTCTCTGCTTTTGAAGAATCGTACACGTGTGTGAAATGTGCACCTGTTTTGTGGAATGCATACACATGTGGACACTCTTGTACATGTACTTGCAAACTGCAGTGTAACTGCTTCCAGAGATTAAACCAGAAATGAAATGTGGTCAGATGACTTGCCTGTGTGTGTGTGTGTGTGTGACTTGGGGTGGGTCCCTCTCTCTCCGCTAACCTTCGCCATGCTTCCTGGGTATTCTAGTACCCAGAGACACATAAAAACTGTTATATCTCAAAAACTATTTAAGCAATCGTCATGACATTTCATGACTTTATCAAAAACGTTAATGGCTTTACGTGTCTTAAATTTCATTAATGTGTATAAAATACAAATGACGGGTAAAGGTCAAGATGTGCCACCCCCCCTACATTTCTCGGTGAATTGTATTTTTCCGTTATTGCCTTTCTTACCAAACATAAAGGCGTATTTTAGGAACATTTTTGGCTAATAACCTTTTGGGAATACTAACCCTATTCCTAACCCTAGCCCTAAGCCTAACCCTACCCCCCACCCTATAAGATGGAAAAACGCAACGAACCACAACTGTGACAAATCGCGGTGTACTGCAGTACATAGTGGGGGGTAGGGGTAGGGATAGGGTTAGTATTCCAAAAAGGTTATTAGCTAAAAATGTTCCTAAAATACAGCTTTATGTATGGTAAGAAAGGCAA